>JANAVB010040018.1:9750870-9773370 GCA_029216955.1 Iris pallida | reverse complement strand
TCTTTTCATACATGTCTGGATTATATTCTTGCTCTAGGTTACTCTACTTGATGCTGACACGTATCTTCACGGATTAGTACTATATGGATCATTTCCTGAGATGTTATCCCTCTACGGGTGCATCGGATATTTTATGTTCATGTACTTTATCATGTGCATCAAGTACTCTTTGTACTCGTACTAGTTCATGTTTTTACATGTTCTCATGTGCTTTATATGCTTTCATGTGCTTATCATGTGTCTCATGTACTACTCATTTCATGAGTTCACGTATCTTAGCTGTATTCATGTGCTTATGACATAACTTGAACGGATCCTTGTGTATTGATTGGGGCGGGATGAGTAGAATTGGTTATGTGATCACTATCCCCAGTAGCTGTATTCATGTGCCTCCTTATTTGTATTCATGTGCCCCCAAGCCATTTACATAACCATTGTGCTCTAAATCACGTAGCCACTTACAGTCTCTACTATCATGTATTTACTTTCAGTTATAAAATATCTCATGTTTACTCGTACTTTCTATTCAGCACTTCCTGTATTTTACTCTATTGCATGATTTATACTCCTAACCTGCTATAAACTATTTTATAGATATGTGCTCGTTCCCGTCATGACTGGACCTGTTGATAAATTTTACAGATAGCTTGGAGGTTGCCTGCTAGCCTAGAGGAGACACATTAGATGTTGTTTAGATAGTTATTTCAATTGTTTGGAGTTGTATTTACTTTATGGATTACTGTATCTGAGTTTGGAGATTTGAGATGTATTTCTGGATTTGTGTATCTTAGACACTTAGATTTCTCTCTGTTGTACCTCTTTTGGATTTTATGTTTTACCTATCCTTATCATGCTCTATCTTAGATGTGATTGAGTCTGTACCTGCTATGTCACCCCCATTCGGAGAGTATAAACTGTTTAGCCTTATACTGTTAGATGCATGAGACCTAGGACAGCGTTTTACCGCCGACACTACGGCATCACTTATCGTGCCCTAACTCTAGGGTGCGGGTCATGACAGCGACGGGGTCGTTGCACAGAAGTCGCATGCAGAGACATTGAATAATAGCAGCAGAAATTAGAACAAAATACAAGTTATTCAAAAAAAGCTCTTTATTGATATTGAAACAAAGGTTACAATGGGGCGCAAGGCCAAGATTACAAGTCTCTCAAGCTCACTCAAGCTCACTCATCTCACATTACAAGTCACTCAGCTCTCTCATCTCTCAATACATGTCTTGAGCCAGCGATGCTTTGGAAGGCGACGTCCATACATTATGTCCCGTATAAGTCTTGACTCCATGCGGCCGTACGCTTCGAATCGCCAAGGAACTCCGTGCCTCGACGCATCCAAGCGAGCTCCGCGCCACGAGCTTCTACTTGTGACTGCACATGAAGACTATGTGGGTGTCAGTACTCAACTGTACTGGTGGAATGAGCTCCTCGTCCACCCATACAAAATCGACACGTTTGATTTACTTTGTGCAACTTAGTCCCTTTTGTATTATCTTTCGACTCTTGCCTTAGGATCAGTTTTAGGACCGACGCCTTGGCCTATTCCGTATCTCTAGACCATCCCGTGCTTTGCACCAACAACGTTAACTCAACAACGTTAACCTATCAAGTCGTATTTGCCTTACGGCTTAAAATCAGAGACGCAACTACGCGATGAGGCTCCATTTTCGTGTGACCGTGCTACAAACTCTTGCTGAGGCAATGCCTCACAACTTAGTGAGACTTAACCATATCGTCGCCTCGCGGCCCTTGCTACTTTGATCACCAACTGACCCAATCGGGACTTGTGAACTTAGTGTCACTTAACCAACTTGCCTTGCGGCGATTCCTGACTTAAACCCGAGACGACTCAATCCAACTTGAGTTTCGACGCCACAACTCGTGTCGAAGCACGACGCCTATGTTGAAACCAAATCTTAGGCCCAAACTTTTGTGTTCTAACTGTACACACATTCAACTCGACTCAATCCAAAGGCATACACGCGGATAGCCTCTATTTTGCCGACATCTATATGAACTTGGCCACTAGCATAACAAGCTATCCTGAGACGTATAGCTTTTTGTTAAATCGGGGACCTTTTAACGCAAATAGCTAGCTCCATTGTAAGCCCCCGCTTTAACCCTGTGCTAAAACCTTATGCACGACTATACCCTATTTCCTCCTAGGCCGAGTCGGTCCCATGGCCCAGGGTTGCCGCTCAAGGAAACATCGCCCTTGTCGACAAGTTGTCCATGACCATGCAAGACTCGACTCAAACTGACGTCTCACACGGCCATCCTTCTTTTCAGTATTACCCTCTCTTTCAAACCAGTCCAAGACTTCTATCCTTGAGATCCCTCGATGACCCACGGTCGCGAGCTTTCTCCCTTGATGCAATATCCTTTTTACTCAACTTAGGAATGACTATTTGATAGCCCCATTTTTCAATAACTCACTTTGAAACAACCGTGGCTCGTGCCTTAAACACTAAGTCCATGCATCCTGCCTTAAGCCTATGCAACACCACCGCCCGAGTCATACTTTATATGACGGGCCTTGAGACCGTAAGACCACGTGGTTATATAATTTGCCTAACTTAACTCACAACGACTCGACGAGCAAAGGCTACGTCAAGCCTCGCATTGATGGAACGTGCCGTGCACGCATTTAATCTTTGAACGATCAAGTCATTTGGATGCCTAGACTTACGCCAGCAGCCGTGCAACGTACTTAACTCATGGGGCGGGTCAAGGCTATGCTAAGCCTTTGGACGATGGGACCGTGCATGCTTTATGAAGCATTCTTGCGGACGACGCCTATGGCTTAGACTATGATCATAACTTCGCCTACTTAACCAACTTTCCTTCTCCCAAGCCATGGGACGAAGGACCGAGTGTCATTTTCAAAGCATATCGTGCACCAACTCTAAGCCGACCGTTGGACCTTTCCATATTCTAACTCAATTCGACCCGTCGGGATTATTTTCTTTAGCTATGTGAATTCGTCTTTTTTATTATCAAGCCTACTTATGCAAGTTAAAAACATACGATTTATTATGTGAAGGCTAAGATGAGGCAAGTTCACCGAAACTACCCCACCTGAGCGAGCGGTCGCCTCGACCGAACGATGTCTTCGAGCAGTCGTTGCAAGGCTAAGTCTGAATGCCGTTAGCGTTCCGATTCCTCTGATTGACTGAGTGGGACGGGGCACTACACCCGACACAGTGTGTGGCTGACGGATGGGCCTGCTCCCCGCTGACTGGGTAATTAATTTTGGAAATTGATTAAAAAATCAATCTAACTCCAAATAAAATCCTAAAAATTCCAAAAAATTCTAAAAAATTTAAAATATATTTCTAACCCTCTAAAACCTAAATAAAAATACTTGGTCCCAAAATAGCCTCAAAGTAAATCTTGGAAGCTCTTAGAAATACTAAACCTTAATTAAATAAATATCTAAAAATATCCAAAAATTATAGTATAATATAAAACAACTAAATAATACTAATATAAGATCTCTAGGGGGCCATATGACCTTAAGATGGTCATAACTCACCTACAAGCTTAGGCATGACTCCCAATTATCATAAAATTAATCAATAAAATAAAAAATAAAAAATTTAAAAAGTGGGCTTATACGATCCTCGGAGACAATAGGACGACGAAGATCAGCTAGAAGGTGGGCCGAATCAACGCCCTCTGTAACCGCAGAATCAGCAAAATTGAGGCCAGGCACCTCGAGCTCCCTAGCCGGCATAATAAAATGGCCAAGACCTTCGTCCCATTGCCTAAGGAGGCATCTATACCATGACTCGATACGAGGGATTTGCCTCAGATATAGTCGTGATAGGTATACTACTTTTCAATAATAAGTCTACACGTTTACTGTTTGATTATGGTACAACACATAGTTTTATTTTGGCAGATTTTGCCGAGGAACACAAATTTCCTATAACCCCGCTAGGCCTTAACCTTAGTGTTAGCATACCGTCGAGCATGAAACCACTTGCAAACTCAGGCTACAGAGGCAGAATTAAATATATCAGAGGTAAAAAAGGTATACCTCGATGTGTCAGTTCTAGATATTAAGGACTATAACATCCTACTGGAAATGGATTGGCTCGGCACTTATAATGCCACAATTAACTTTGTAGGCGAAAAGGTCACCTTCCGTGTACCAGGACAGACCGAGTTCTGCTATTCATTTGGTGAAGCATTAGCGTCGTGCATGGTGATCTCGACTTTTTTTGCGCGGAGGATACTGCATTTCGACTGCAAATGATGCTTAGCGTCTGGTCACGACATGAGATATGATGGTGCAAACGTAAGTCAAACCAACGTTGTGGCAGAATTCCCCAACGTGTTCCCAAATGAGCTATCCATGTGCCACCCGATCGAGAAATTAAGTTCACCATCGATACCTTTTTCGACACCAGACCGATTTTCAAGGCTCCGTACAGAATGGCCCCTGCATAACTGAAGGAACTCAAGGTATAGTTGCAAGAATTTCTCGACAATGGATATATTCGGCCTAGTGTTTCACCATAGGGAGCATCCGTACTGTTCGTGAAGAAAAAAGATGGGTCGATGCATGTGTGTTAACTACCGAGAGCTGAACAAAGCCACCATTCGGAACAAGTATCTACTACCACGCATAGACGACTTATTCAATCAGCTACAAGGCACCTCATTGTTTTCAAAGATGGATCTCCGCTCGAGCTATCATAAACTCAAGATCAAGCCAGACGACATGCCGAATTCATCCTTCCGTATTCGATACGGCCATTATGAGTTCATGGTAATGTCGTTCGGCCTTCCACACTCGACAAATTCATCGTAATATTCATTAACGATATATTCTCGTATAATCAAAGGATAAAATACAGCACGCACAACCTCTTTGGACCATACTCCAGACCCATTTGACAATCTGTTGTATACAAAGATAACCAAATATGAATTCTGTCTAAATAGCGTATCATTCCTCGGACATCATCTTCGTAGAAGGCATCGCAGTCGATCCAAGAAATGTTGAAGCAGTTGTTGATTGGAAACATCCAACGTCCGTTAGTAATATTTGAAGCTTCCTCAGCTTGGCGGGATACTATCGATGCTTCGTGAGAGACTTTGCAAGGATTACATCACCTTTGAGTCGCCTCACTCAAAAGGGAATCACGTTTGAGTGGTCGAACGACTTGGAGACTTGCTTCCAAGAGCTAAAATAGAGGCTCATTTCAGCCTCGATACTTGTGCTTCCTGAAGGAAATGAAGGATTTCAAATCTTTAGTGATGCTTCAGGCCAAGGCTTAGGTTGTGTGCTCATGTAGTAGAATAAGGTAATATATTTTGCTTCCAGACAACTGAAGCCGTATGAGAAGAACTATCCACGCATGACTTAAAATTAGCAGCAATTGTGTTTGCGCTAAAACTGTGGCATTACTATCTTTATAGCATGGCGTGCAATATTTTCATAGATCACAAGGGCATCAAGTATCACTTTACCCAGAAAGAACTAAATTTATGGCAGAGGCGATGGCTAGAATTGATCAAAGACTATGAATTGATAATCAACTACACGCCAGGCAAGAAAAATATTATAGCAGATGTACTGAACCAAAAATACATAGCCTCACTATCCATCACTGACAGACTACTTTGCGATTTGGAAGATATGAGCATTGTAATGCCCCAGTCCTAAAATACATAGGATAAAGTATACAAATATATGCCAGCAGTACGTCACCAATGGGCCAACCTCATAACAAGCCTATTAGCGAAATGCTTAAGCTGTAAATCATGATAATAACCCAGAAAATATACCACAGTCTACAGATATATAACTAATCACATCCACAGAATAATAGTCCACAAAGATATCAACTCCAATAAGAATAATATAACATATATCCAGCAGTAAAAATGATAATATATGTATGGGCAAAAGATGTCCCGAAACCACCAACAAGAAAAATAAGTAATAGTCAACTACAAGTTTGCTGAAAGAAAATAAAGTAGCAAGTCTAAATAAAGTAATGACATGATCACGAGAAATCCTCTGGCACTATCTCGTCCTCCAGTGCCCTTACATCTCTGGTCTCAGCTCCCGAACCGTAAATCTCAGGGTAGTCTTCAGCTTCGTCTAAGACTCAGATATAGCCAGGTCCTCAAGGGACTAGCAAGGTACATAATATACATGCCATGGTACAGATATAGAAAATATGATCTAAGGCAATCTATGTATCCAGTCTATGTACTATACAAGTGAGAATCTTTCCTAGAATATCAGACCTCTCTACTGAGGCTCATAAGCTCCTCAACAGGATATTGTCCCCTGTACCGTATCTTGGGACCAAGGACAATCAATCTCGATAGTGATAACCTCCACTCTGTTATAGAGTTAAAGGGTCACAACAATAACAGGCCATAAGACAATAGGTCTGATATTAGTCAAGATCTTCCCAACCCCATGTATGGAGTCTAGCAGTGTCAAGTTCATACAGTTATCTCAATAATAGTAACAATAATAATGAACAATCTAGAATACTACTACGAGGTCAATACCACGAATAATCATATAAATCTTGTATTATGAATGTGTCGGTGTCTTGTGGTCATTCGTGTCAATGGACACGTCAATATGCACGCAATGCCTAATGTCAATACTCGGTGTCATTATCATGATATCGATATCCATCTACAAAATGGACACTAAGGATCGATGTTCCTACGTCATGCAATGCTAATAAAGTAAACAACAAGAAAGAAAATAAACAATCTATAACCAGGGAAGGTATAATTGCCAATAACTATTATATAAATGTAGGCCTGACCAACTTCGGTATCTTCGTCACTCCAGTCTAAGAGAAAGCTTTTGAGCTGGGGGTCATTTTGCAGTCAGCCTAGTTTTCGTGATGATGCCGCTCAGTTGAGAGCTATGAAACAAGTCTGCGGTAGTTTAAAGCTGGAATTTGCAAGTGAGCCTTGATCCACCAGCTGTAGTAGGTGCGGACGTGTGAAGTTGGTGACCACATAAGAAAACTCTATGAACGTTCTCCCAAGACCGAGAGCAAAGAGCCCTTTCACTTGACCACTCGAGCAAAGCTAGGCCTGGTTAAGTTCTTGGTTGGAACATCTAACTTTAAGAAAGTCAACCTGATCGGGACCTCTCCGAGTTGGCTTTGGGGTGGTTTCTCTGTGGACAATGCCACCTTAAATCGTTTTTTTTAGTCTCCATCATTTACTCCCCTTATTTTAGTATGTGCCAGTCTTCTTCATCTCCAAGATCACCTATAATATACACTATTATTAATACTCTATACCGACTTACCTACATAGATTATATTAGTATCTATACGTACTAGTCGCCAAAATGTTAGTACAACCATACAACATTCATAGTACCAAACTTTATTATAAAAATAATCTATAAGTAATATAAAATAATTGTTTAAAATTTGGAAAATACTTATAAATATTTTTATATTACCAAAAATACTATTTTAATGGTGGAAATCCATGCACAATAGGTCCATGTCAATACTATGTCATTATTACCATATTTGACCTACTAGTTGAGCCCCGATATAGTAATTAAGTAAAAATATTAAATTCTAGAAGAAATTATAGAAATTAGTTAAAATAGTGTTTTTAACAGCAAACCTTGCACTACAAATAATTTAGTAAAGGGATATGGAGTATCAAGACTTTTAGATACAAAGAACATATAATTTTTTGGAGTTACGGTTTTTACAAGAAATGTCAAGAATTTTAATAAATAATAAACGAACTCAACACTTAGCAAAAAGATATGCATTGGAAAGCTCTTGATGTCTAGTTTTTGAAAAAAAATTATTAGGAAGATCAAAACTAAACTAAAATAGTCAAAAATCTACTCGCAATAGATCTAGTTTATTTTAGGTACCTTTTGGTAGAATTGATGTCCCGGACAAACCGTTTGGAACTATATGGGTGGCCAATTGGTCATAAAAATAGACAGAGAGACATTTCTATTAGTTTTGGTTTCACAAAAAAATGAGGCAGGAAATTACACAAAGCCCTAGATTCAAAATAGCATACCTGCTGGAACGAATTCAGACTTAGAATCCAACTTCAAGTGACTTCTAAAATTTACAATTCCTCATAAAGTTGTCGTGGACCTTCAGTGGCTTGCTAGGATGTTAGAGAATTAAGTTAGCTTCACAACAAATATTTGTGGAGCATCAAGAAAGTCGAGAATGGGTCGAAACTGTCGATAAGTCACAAGGTGCTGTTGGCGGCCAAGGCTGGGAGGAAATTTTGGGATTGGACTTTTGGGGGGATGTTTTGTGGGGTGTTGGCGGCAATAAGAGGAAAGGGGATGTTAGAATTTTGTTGGTATATATATTAGGAAGAGTTAGGCTTTTGTTTGGACTAAATTGTTTAGGATTTGACCCTTCAAAGAATTAATATGGTAATGGGTTTCCTTATTTGGAGAGTTGTTCGACTAAGTTAAAGATAGGAAATTTAATGCACACTGTTACAATTTAATCACCAAAAATCAAGTAAATATATATCTAATTAATTTTTGTAACCTTATATTGTCTCTAACTAGTGGGGTTGGCTAGGTTAGGGTCCGAATATATTTTCTAGTCAACTTGAACCCAAAAAGTCAACTAATGGGCCTCATGTGCCATTTGTAAATAAATAACATATGGGAACTCGATTGTGTGGAAAGCCCTATACATGTGCGTCGTAGGCTCAAAATGGGTCAAAACCATATATTGGATCAAACTTTTTGATCTATGTCGAGTCCCGAACTCATTTTGGAAGTTGGGCAGTAAATGGTCAAAATGGCTTAACTTGACCCGGAATTGTGCAAAGTCAAAAGAATGTTAGAGAATAAATATGGATGGGACATGATATATCAAACTAAAGGTGGACGTGTTTAGAACTCAAATATGGAATTAGATATGAGAAATTGATATTTGTCGTGCTTCAAAAATCAAAGCTGCGATAAAGTACTACTATAGTTATTATTGACTTAAAATATAGTTTAATATTTAAAATATCCATATAAAATAAATAAAAAATTAAAAAATAAATTAAAAAATTTATGGGGCTAATAGGCATCGAACTCTGGGTTTGATTCGTGGGTACGGAGCTTGCTCAACTATGCGTGGAGCCGAGTTTGTTGGAAAGGATCAAGACCGTTCAGAAGGACGATCCCTACCTAAAAAAAGATACGAGAGCTAACTTTAAGAGGTAAGGCGTCCGACTTCGCGAAAGTGAGACTGACATGCTGTAATTGAAGGGTCGACTATGTATTCCACATGACTCAGAACTCAAAAAAAAATAATATCGAAGGTGCACTACGCAAAATATCCCTTGCATCCTTGCAGCACCAAGATGTATAAGGACCTCTGCACGAACTTCTGGTAGAACAGAATAAAAAGGGATGTGGCACTCTTTATGCCCCAACACATGGCTTGTCAGCGAATAAAAGCTGAGCACCAGAGGCCGGGCGGAGTGAAGCAGAATCTGGCAATTCCAGAATGGAAGTAGGAGCACGTGAGCATGGATTTTGTTTTTGGCTTACTGAAGATGCCACGAGGGAACGATGTCATCTGGGTCATCGTCAATCGACTAACTAAGTCAGCGCATTTTATTGCCATGAAAGTTACTTGGAGCGTCGATCGCTTAGCTCAGTTATACCTCAATAAGATAGTACGGTTGCATGGAGTTCCAGTATCCATCGCCTTAGATTGGAATGGGCAATTTCTGTCGCACTTCTGGAGAATAGCCTTTAGTCGGCTCTGGGTACTAAGCTGAATTTTAGCTCGACTTACCATCCTCAGACCGACGGCCAAACGGAATGCGTGAATCAGATTTTCGAAGACATGCTACGACTGTACAATTGATTTGAAGTCCAGTTCGGACGTCCATCTACATTTGGCCGAATTTGCATACAATAATAGCTATCAATCCAGCATCCAGATGACACTGTATGAAGCCTTGTACGGACAGAAGTATAGATTACCCATTTGCTGGGATAAAGTCGAAGAGCGACAGATTCTTGGCTCGAAGTTGGTAGAATAGACTATGGAGAAGGTCAGGCTCATTCGGAAAAAGACTAAAGATTGCATAGAGTTGACAGAAAAGCTATGCCGACACCCATCGACGACCCCTTGAGTTTCTGTAAGGAGATTACGCATTTTTGAAAGTAATGCCCATACAAGGAGTCATCGGGTTTGGAGCTAAAGGCAAGTTGAGTCCAAGATTTATGGGTCCCTTCGAGATACTCAAGCGAGTCATCCTAGTTGCTTACCAGATTGTATTGCCGCTAGCATTGTTGGATATGCATGACATTTTCTATATCTCACACATATGGATACACGTGCATGATCTGAGCCACGTGGTAGATTTGAGTCAACTGGATCTAAAGAAAGACTTGTTGTACTTAGAAGAACCTGTGCAGATCTTGGAGCGTAAGGATGAATTGCTTTAAAATCGTATGATCCCTCTCGTTCGCGTACTCTGGAGAAACCATTCGGTCGAGGAGTCGACCTGGGAGCTCGAGTTAGAGATGAAGGAGAAGTTTTCTTCATTGTTTTCTTAGAGGTAGATTCATTCTTAAGTTTCAAGGACAAAACTTATTCTTAGTTGGTTAAGATGTAGTGCCCCATTCCAACTCTGTGCCCTGTTTCCCATTACGATACGAAAAACGAGGCTATGAAACACTAACGCTATCGATTGGTCGGGATCGATTGAATTAAGATCCTTTACTCGTTATAGAATGACTTCTTCGGAATCAAGTATCATATTCAGCGGGTTGTACCTCGAGGATGGACTCTACGGCTGAGTCGAGATAGACCTCTCGTTGCTCTGTTTTTCATGCCGCACTTGCTTCTTTGGCTCTGATTTTCTGAATGCATTTCGTGAATGACTTTAATGGATTTGGTTTGCTTGCGTTCTTCGAACTTCATATTTCATATCGAACTCGGAATAGAAGGGCAAAGTGATGATCCGTTATTTATATGATTTTAGGTGATCGCATAGGCACTATCTAAGTGCAACCGACCTCTTTTCTTCACCTCAGTAAAATTAAGGTGAGTGGCTAACCCTTCTCTCCCTTGACCTCATGCTTTCTAAACCAATCGACGACACAATATAGTAGAATGCTTATCTTTATAAAATTTAATCAATGAACTGTTGCACGACTTCTCACATGCACTTGCTATAGAACTGCTATGTTGTGATTTACTACATGCTTACTTGTTATGCCTGATATAGAACTGTGTTAACGAATAAATCAATCAATGAATGAATGTTGCCACGGTAAGGCGGGATACGTTATAAATGGCCTAGTTTCTTATAAATTTGTAGACCATGCATGAATAACTAGTTCAGTTTAGCATGGTCATTGGACAACTTGTGCACAAGGGAGTTAGTTCCTCGAATGATTGCCTAGGCCAAAGAACCGATTCGACCTAGGAGGAACGGGGATAGCAGTATGGCTTAGCCGACACGGATGATTCGGGAACTTTCAAATAAAACTCATTACCCACCTTGAAAGGATTGTCGTCTAACCCAGCTATAGTCCAAGATGGCTTGACATTGCCAATGACCTTCACGCATATATATACACTGTTTAGAGTTATTAATATCGGCTAAACAGGGAAGACCATGGTAAGTTATTCAAAGGAGGCCGAATCTGCCGCAGGTAAGTTACAACGTAGATTATTTTAACATGCATGTCGAATGTTACACAAAATCTATTAGGATGACTAGAAAGATCACCAAATATACTGCATGCTTTACTAAATATTCCTAAACCAAATGAGAGTACAAAATTTAATTAGCACACACCAACACACGACAATGTACTGATCCTTTCACTACAAGAAGAATGACTTTTCTTAACGGTTTATTTCTTAATGGTCGTGAAAAACCGTCAAGGAAAGGGGTTATCTTGACGGTTTTAGGAATATATCAAGAAAATACATCTTTTATGTCTATTTAGCAAATTTGTACAATAATAGTTGATGGTTTTAGAAGATCCGTCAAGAAATACCATCTTTTTTATTGACGGTTTAGTGATAACAGTCAACTAAAACATGTGCGAAGAAATTGTCGCAATTTTTTTTAGCTGCCATTATTGTAAGGTTTAGTGATAACAGTCAACTAAAACATGTGCGAAGAAATTGTCGTAATCTTTTTTAGCTGCCATTATTGTAATTTTGTGAAAGTATTTTTTTAGTGTATGATTTATGTTGACGGTTGCGTTCAAATCCAATATCTAAAAGAAACTTAGATCTTCCCGAGCCATAGCTCTCTCTCCATTCTCCTCTCCATTCAATATTTCAGACGCTGGAGCTTATTTTCCCAGAAGCAAGTATGCCCGCTCCTCTTGAATGAAGCTAAGTCCCAGATCCCTCTCCATTCTTCTCTCCATTAAATATTTCAAACTCACCATTTCATTCCCCCAAACCAAGGATGCTTCTCTTCTTTTTCTCGGAGTCGATGATGATCGGAGTTCTGCGCTCACGTCGACTTGCTAACAGAGGCAGCAGATCTGGCTTCGGCTGGGACGGCTTAAGGGCGGCGCTCGCATTGTGGCTCCGGTGGCACGACGAGCTGCGATGTAATAAGGGGTAGAGGGTCCAACGCCAGTCGACGAGCCCGCAGCAAGTCGAGGGTGCAACGTCTAGAGACTCGAAAAATGAGTCGTTGCTGCATTTGTCCGCGTCGGCAGTATTGTGACATTTTTTGTCGTTACGGTTCGATGGGCGCCACCGACCGGACAGAGGTTTGGGAGTAGAGGAGGTCTCGTCGTCCTTGCCAAAAAAGGAGAGCTGAAAGGAGAGTATGGTAATTTTCTCCCCACAAGGTGTTTGTAAAAATGATTCATAAGAAATACATTTTTTAGGTATACTTTTGGGCATATTCAGTCCATACAGTACGTCAAAACACAAATCACTTCTTTATTATTATCATTTCAATTTAATTTCCTACCTGTGTTTTTTTGTTGACACGATACAACAAGCACAGACACACCACCAACAACAATGGTAACAGAAGGAAAAGAACAACTAGTAACGGAAAATCACTCAAGAAGTGGATTTCCTGAATCGCCTTTGGATGACTTGGCAACTTATATTTCCTAAATGTGTTACAGTAGAAACTAAATTCAAACTCACCATGGGTAGATGCTCTCTAAGGTTAGACATTCATTAATCAGATGCCCATATAATTAAATGTGTTTGTTTGAGTTTCTTCCTCTTCAGACGAGTTGAACTTTCCAATTCAATCTTAAATAGTGGATCTAGTAAGCAGGCTATGATACTGTAAGGTTTTCCCTTTACTACAGTCTAAGAAATGTAACTAGAATCCAAAAACACAGATGTATAGGGGGTACTGATATGGGTTTTATCTAATAGATCAGTTGAACTGGTTCTTCAATAGCCTGTGAAAGGTTGACGATGGGGTTGCATCTTAAGGACTTTCAGTATTTACGATTGGGCTCAACATTATTAGAAAACTCAAAAGCAACAAAAGCTGTCTATTTTTTTCCTCAATCCTGCCTGAGAGAGAACTCTGGGTTTGAACGTTGCAAACAACCTTTAGACAAAGGAAATATTAAAGTAGGCAAAGATCTGCCATCTCAAAGCATTATGAAGATATTATTTCATGTAGTCAATTCTAGAGTGTTACTACCGGTGATAATTATGTCATCAACACAAATAGAATCATGTGCCTAAGAGAAGTATTATGTACATAGCATGATCATAGCCTGCAAGCAAAACCTACAGCCTTGCAGGCATGGCTACCAAGCTGAATTTCTCAAACCAGGCCCTAGTTGCTCGTTCAGATCTATAAGCATAAAAAATTGACATTCGTGTCAAGGATAACGAAGCAACGACAATTTGGTGTAATGGTAGAAACTTCAACACTAATGTATAGGTAACCTTATCTAAAAAGTGTACAAGTAACCAGTTATCTATATACTCGAGTTTTAAGAAAAGGACACAGGACATGACAAATATAGAGAACAAACAATTATGTGATATTTACTTGGATTAAAATATAAAGGAAAATTTAGCGGATGAACTTGTTAGGATGTCTATATCTATATACGTACATGGTTTATACTATTGTATTGTCAGGGCTAATGCTTACAGGTATAATGATTTATCGTACTAGAGTACACCTGAATTACATGATTTGTTACCCATGCAATCTGCTGGTAAGCTCCATTGTGTCATGGTAAGAGTTGTTGCCCTGGAAGTATTGAATAGCTAATTTATGCTGGTTCTTGGTTGACGCCAATTTGATTGTCTTGGACGTATGTACTTAGATAGAGTGCCATACATAAAGTTGAAAGAATATAGAGGTGGAGATACTTAATATAAAGGAATGATTAGTACCACAAAGATTATGCATGGGAGGAATATGAATTTTGAAGTAATTTATGAACATTCTATAATATCCCATAGTGCATGGAGGACATCTCATCTGACTCTACTCTAGTTTCAAACATTTCTGGTGGTTGACATTCATGAAAACATGCGGCATATTACACACTTGTATATTTGTTTTCTCACACACATCTTTGTGTGTATGTGTGTGTGTGTTTGTTTGTTGAAGACTGATATTATGTTGGTTATTGTGACTCTGTTTGCTTTTAAGCATTTATGTAGCAATACAGTTTTGAATACTGAACAACGGGATTGACTTTTTCTTCTTCTGAGTCTCAAATTATTAGTTCTAACAGTTATTCTCTTTAGCTAATATATGTTTCCTCTTAAGCATCTCATATTAGCTGTTAATATTTGAGTATTCAGATTACACGGAACTAGCGAAACTGTCTCCAGATTTTGAGAAGCAACAAGCTGAAGTTACTTCTATCCAAGATGAAGATGGTTATAACTGGGGGTATATATTGTTACTGCTTCTCATTGCCTGCTGTTTCATATATTTTGGTTGCATTAAATGGCCCTTTACATGTGATAGGTACAACCCCGTGCTTTGGGGTGTTCCAAAAGGAAGCTATGCTAGCGACCCAAATGGACCAAGTCGTATCATAAAATTGCGGAAGATGATTCAAGTGCAAATCCCATTGCTATGCTTTGCCTATTTGGTTCAGTAATTTTCAATTCTCCATAACGAAGTTGTTGCTTTCAGGCACTTAATCGCATTGGTCTTCTTGTTGTGTTGGATGTTGTTTGCAATCACTTGCATGCGAGTGGCCCCCTAGATGAGAACTTTGTTCTTGATAAGGTAACTGGTATTCTTATGATTTCTCTTGCTCAATAGAAACACTTTTGGAGCTTTGTTGGTTTTAGTCATGCTCTTTTTGGTCTGAACATGGGAAATTTTGAGTTCTTCTATGCTATAATGTTCCGTTTTTGCATTGGAAAATATAAATTAGTTCTTGGGATATTCAATGAAGCAATAGCTCGTGACACAAGGATACCTCTGGTCTCATTTACTGGAAGTTCTAAGGTACTGTCACATGTTGCTTGTCTTATTATAATTTGTAAGTAATATATGATGCCTTGTCTATCTTCTACATTACGACTTCTTTTATTCTGCACCAAGTAGTGCTCCTAGAGTAGGTACTTTAACAAGTTTTTTTGAATCTTGAAATGGAAGCTTGTGTTGATTCTATGTTATTGTTTCATAGAGATGGAGAATGGAAAAATTCTATGATATGGTCGAGCATTTATAGTATCCAACATACAAGTAACTGGCAAAATGTTGTCTCCATTCCAATCTAATAGCTACAGTGCAAGTTTAGATTCTGCTGTCCCTAGTGTGTCACATGAAGTTGTGAGAAGGAATAAAACAATGCTAAATCAGGGATTACCTATTACTCTTAGTGGCAGTAGTCTATCAATCTAATGTTCTAGCCAGAACTTATGGCCAACTATTTTATAGTTATTGTAACTTATAATAGCAAGGATCAACCTTCTTGTTTCATATTAGTTGAAACTACATGTTAACATTCTTTTTTGAATATGTAGTCACTTACTTTCTCTTGATTTTCCTAAGGCTCTACTTAGATTGAGGAGAAAAAATAAGCAGAGTTAAGTGGTGTTAAGTGAGGGGGAGGAGAGTTATAACATATAACCTTGCTTAGACATTCTTTATTACCTGCGCACTTGGTCACAATAGCCAGTTTAGCCTATGTCCTACCCAGAACGAATCCCAGGTTAATTTAAAGTCTTATGTGCTTCAACAAATATGCATCGGCAATCTAGACATTCCTTTCGAACTATGGAATCAATTTCAAATGCTATATTCCTCTCAATTTTCCTTAGTGCCATGTTATCGTGTAAGTTTGTCTCCAGTTGTTTGTCTTGCACATTTCAGATACGCAAGATTGTTGAAACTTTAAATCCAAGCTTCTGGCATTTCATTTGTTTCATAGTGGATGATAATGGAAAAAAATTCCCATGACATGATGGAGCATCCAAAACAATCTAAAAGAAGAAATAGCTAGCATAACTTGGCTATATAGTCGATACATGCATAAATGGAGCATTGGCATGTCAGCCAGAAGTTCTTATAGTTACTCAAAATCTTTGATACGAACCTTATAATTTAATCAAGTGCTACAGATAGGTTTGGACTTTGTTGGTGTGACAATTCACAAACCTTATCGACAAAATTTAGTGTAAAGAGTGTAGACACTTGATATACTCCTTGGCCTTTTCACTTTTGAACTTTGAGGAATATTTATATGGGTCCTTATTCTTTCGTTTCTTAGATAGACCATAATATTAGCTTACTTCACAGAATCTGAAAAAGTAAATGCTTGTTTGTAATTACTACAATTAATTTATGTATGATTCATAATTACTCAGTTTTAACATGTCTTCTTTTCCTCTTTTTTATTGAAAAATACAGAATGGTATAGTTAATTAGTTGATATTTGGAGCCAACCATATAGTTAAATAACTTTTGCATTTATCAGATAGAAGAGCTGGGCAGGTGGATAGCCTGAATGGTGAGAATTCTGCTGCTAGTGACTCGAAGAACTTGCGTGTCAAGGTACACTAGCTACCTGTCTCAGTTTCAAGTTTGGAACATGCATAATAATTTACTTATTTTATGTGGTAGCTGTATCTTCTATTTTACCTTTTTTCTCATGCCAGCATAATAATATGGAAAATCCATGTTTCCCTAGGTTGATTTTATGCTACACCAAAACAATACCTTAACCATCTTTTTTTCAGTTTGAAGGATTATACTAGGTTTTGACAGAGCCTTTTTGAGTGCAGGTTTACTAAAGTATTATCACTAAGACACCAGATAAGAAAGTTATTGTTATTAGTTATCATTATAAATAAATGAGTAAATCATTTGTAGATAAAGTTCTGACTTGCAGATGCGAAATGCATTCCATATCTACTTGCCACCCAATCGAACTCTCGTTGTATGTCCAAGCATCCGAACATCTTGAAGCAGTCAAGTACCATCCTCCGGTGATATATTTCCATCAATGTGTGGTTACACCAAGGGTGTTAGATTAAATGATACATATGATGAGGGTGGTTGTGCTGGTCCCACATTTAAAATTTAGAATGATGATAGAGGCCAAGGCAGCTTCGCATCCTGTTTTTTGTTTGAACACCATTTTCATATCAACATAAGTCAGTTAGGTGAACATGCAAAATCTGTAGGACAGATATTTTTACACGTGCTTACTGTTATCATGATATTTATTCCTGATTATCTTCTATCTCCATACATGCTATTGGAGTCATCAGTAGATTCATGTTCATTGTGATATGTTGCTTATAGGGATATCAAAGGAACGCCTTGCATTTTAGTTTATTTACAGGCTTGTTGACCTTCATATTATATTATTGTTACATTTATAATTGTCTCTCATTGTAATTTTTCGTGAACAGTTTGAGCTATTAGATATTCAATTGACTAGAATTTGTTTAATATGTTGACTTGTAGGCCTTGTGGTTATGTAATTTTGTTCTCAGTTATCATTTTATACAAACATACATGTACACATAAATGGTTAAATATATTTCTCTTGTTCTTTCACGAACTATATGGAAAATAAAGGTGCTGTGAATATGAGAGGGATGTTTAAGATGTACGAAAAATACATACTTTAGTTGGATATATTTGTGGTTGGACGTGTGTTGGATGTTTTTGGTTGAATGCGTTGGAAGTTTGTGGTGTATGAACAATATAGTTTGTTAATATAAAAATTGGATATTAGTTATTTGACGTGTGTATATCTTCTGGATTATTGATATTATGTGTGTCTTCGATTCATAATATATAATTATAAATAAAATTTTGGCTATACAAAATTTAGCTTCTCTTAACGGTTATAAACATCAACAATTAAAGCAATCCTGCTACAAAAAGGCTTTTCATTGATAGTTTTTTGACGGTTAATAACCGTCATTTAGGCCGGAGTCAAGAAAAGTTTTCAAGTACATTAACGGTTTTTCAAAACTGATTTCTTGGCGGCTAAAAACGGTCAAGAAAAATATTTAAGATGACGGTTAAAAATCGTCAAGAAAAGTCCTGTCAGAGACCGTCAAGAAAAGTGGGAGACTTTTCTTGACTCTGGCCTACTTGACAGATCCACAACCGTCAAGATAACCGTTTCTTGACGGGGATTAACCGTCAAGAAAGCCCTTTTTTCTTGTAGTGTTTTCTCTCTACAGGTACTATAAGTCAGGAGGAGCATGCCACTTAGCAAGGCGACGCTCGAGTATTTTGAAGCCTTATTCGTGTGCTCGAGGCTTGAAGCTGCACTTTTGAAGACTCTACTGTATTAGTCAAGGAAATATGGCTCGACTTCCCTCGATACCCGGTGATTTGAATATTTTTGTTGTAAAAAATGGGATGCAATATATGGGATGACTATTTCATCAGTGTTTATTTTATAATCGAGTCAAGTTGTAAGCCCCTGCGGCAACTATCGTAATAGAGTCTTATAAATGATGTCCATGGTCAATGAAGTAAAGTTTTTTTTTCTTCTGTCAAATGTGTTATTTCAATTTCTCTGCGTACTCTAATTGATGTTGTATTTCGAATAACCTTATGAAATTGTCTTGTGCGAGTGCAACTTAGGCTCACACGGCATCACGTCCGAGGGACGACTATCGATTCTTAGGAATCGAGGCGTGACAAGTGCCGTCATAGCCACAGTTTTAATACGAACACAATCGTCGCTAACTCTAAGTTATGCGTGGGATAGTTTTTCTCGTCCGACTTCAAATGTCTTGAAGCGAAGGAGATCACCTTGTCTCGCTGCATGAGCACACATCCCAAGGCCTGGCCTGAAGCATTGCTAAATATTTGAAATCTCTCCGTCCTATCTGGAGGTTCAAGTATTGTGACCGAAATGGGCTGCTGCTTTAGCTCATAAAAGCAAGCTTCACAGTCGTCTGACCACTCGAACGCGACTCCCTTTTGAGTGAGGCAAGTCAAAGGAGATGTGATCTTCATGAAGTCTTTCATGAACCATCTGCAGTATCCCGCCAAACCGAGAAAGCTTTGAATTTTACTGACTGATGCGGGTCATTTCCAATCAATAACAGCATTAACTTTCTTCGAATCGACTTTAATACCTTTTGCAGAAATTATGTGCCCAAGGAATGATACGATGCTCAACCAGAATTCATACTTGTTCAGTTTCGCATACAACTAGTTGTCTCAAAGGGTCTGGAGTACGTACGCAGAGTGTTGCGCCATATCCTTCGATGAAGGAGAATATCGTTGATGAAGACTACTACGAACTTGTCAAGGAATGATTGAAATACTTGGTTCATTATATCTATGAAGGCAGCAGAGGCATTCGTCAGGCTGGACGACATTACGAGGAACTCATAGTGACCGTATCAAGTATGGAAACCTGACTTCGGCATGTCGTCTCGTTTGATCTTGAGCTGATGGTAACCCGATAAGATCAATCTTCGAAAACACTGAGGCACCCTGAAACTAATCGAACAGGTTGTCGATGCAGGATAGTGGGTACTTGTTCCGGATGGTGGCCTTATTCAGTTCTCGAAAGTCAATGCACAGGCGTATCGACCCATCTTTTTTCTTTACGAACAATATGTTTGCTCCCCATAGTGAAATACTAGGCCGAATGAATCCAGTATCGAGCAATTCTTGCAACTGGGCCTTAAATTCTTTCAGTTCTGTAGAGGCCATTCTGTATGGGGTCTTAGAAATCGGTCGGGTGTCGAAAAAGGTATCGATGGAGAATTCGATTTCTCAATCGAGTGGCATGCCGGGTAGCTCGTCTAAAATACGTCGGAGAATTCTGCAACAACGTCGGTTTGACCCGCGTTTGCACCATCCTATCATTTGTCTCGAACAAACACCAAGTAGCTTCACATCCGAAATACAACATCCTCTTAGTAGACATTGCTGAAATATGTTATTGTCAATATCTATTATGGAATTGTCTTAACAATTTGAATATGCAAAACAGGAAAAGAGCAGAATGCAAGTCGAAGATGTCAATGTTTTACCAAATAATGATGATGATAGTTTTTATAAGTTGACATATTCAAAGGCATGGTAGAAATAATGAGTAACATCAATCACATTCAAATACCATTAGTGAAAGAGATGTTCGTAATTGACATATTTTTCTCTCTCCAAAAAAGTTTTGTTGTAAGTATGTTCGATGGGTTGGCTGGATGGCAATGCTATTCTTGTATGCATAAAGTGAAAAATATATTAATTTCATATTCTGAATTTTTAGTTTCGAGATTGACACCATATTTTTGTACTCTTTTTTCTTTAGGCTTTTATATGACAAGAATATAATCTTCCGATAACTTGTGATATTTTTCAATCATTTTGCCATTAATAAGGCATCGGCACATGAATTAACTAATTTGGTTAGAGAGAGAGAGACTCCAAAATGCAAAGTGGAACCAACTATACTTCATTCCATTCAATTACAAGGGGTAAGAAGATTTAGTCAACTAGCTAGCCACATTTTACTTTCTTATTCAATACCAAATATGCTTTATTCCATTCATGTTCCCTTCGTTCCATACAGGATGCATTGGGTTTTGATTTTGATTGACCTCTCTACGTTTGTTGTTTATTGGTTGGACTCATTGATGTTCAAGCCTAGAGGAAACATTAAGTTGTATCTGAATACATAAAAAAATCTTTATTATCAATTCATTTATTATTATGTTAATACTGTGTATTTTGATACTGATTTAAAATTATTTTCTACTAGTGGTCTTAATACAGCTTTTATTGGTGGGAAAAGAGCACTGCACCAACATGGAAAATTCTCAAGGTAATCAAACTGATATAGGACTTATTAGCTATATAATCATGGATATGTTATTTTTTTGCTACAAAATAATATCCTTATGAAGTGTCCAAAGCAAGAAGGGGGTGTAGAATGTGGGTATTTTGTTCTGAAGTTTATGAGAGAACTTATAGTGGACTATTCTTTATCGATCAAGACAAAGGTAAATTGCTCATGAATTTAATCCTGAATTACTTTTCAGAAATTATAGAAATGTACCATTTTTTCATTCTAACTGTTTGGTTAAAAAAAAGTTGGCTGAAAAAACCAACATACACAAAGGAGGAAATAGATGAAGTCTGATGCGAACTCATCGAATTCTTTTCCAATCATATGAAACATGAGTGTTGAGGTGTATTTGCTTCTTACTTAGATGGATGTTGTTCTGTACATGTTTCATGGTGTTGGTTTTCTCACTTTATTATTCATTGTGGTTTTGATTTCAACTGCATCCTGCAAAATTGGTTCGGTCTTTCTACTTTTTTCTAAGGTATTTTGTTGTAGTGTACGTGCAGTTCCTACACACACAATGGTTGGCTATGTGTATGTAGAATCTAGGTGCAGTAGGATAGTGTAAAATCTGTATGAGGGGCAATTAGTAACTGAAGATAGTATCAGTAGGTTTGTTTATTAGTTAGTATTAGTACATATGTAGTGTAGGGTATAGGAAGTATCAGTTGTCTTATGTTTTGGTGTGGTAAAGACATCTATATTTATGGTATCAATATGGAGTTTTGGAGGAATCGGTGTTGTGAAGTAACTAGTAAACTGGAGTATGTGGGTACCCTAATTGCAGTAGTTAGGATTTTTAACAGCAGCCAGTACAGTTGCAGCAGCAGCTAGGGCAGTTGCAGCAGCAACTGGAAGCAACTACTGTACTAGGATGCAGGAATGGAGCAGCAGCAGTAGTAAATTGCATGCCCGAGGCTGCAGTTGTGTGTTAATGCAGTAGTTCCTGCATTTGTGTGGCTTAGTTTTGGTAGAGACTTTCGTCTCAAGTTCTAAATATTTTGTAAGAAATTTTGCAGTTTACTTCTTAGTTTTTCGACTAAACTATTCTTAGATATGTTGGTGATGTTTGTTTCATCATCTAACAACGTCTGTAGATTTACCTTTATGAATCTCCATTATTTATAATTAATTCCTATTTATGTTCGTATTTCGGAATTCGTACGTCGAAACTGAGATCAGTCGATTCCAGT
>JANAVB010040018.1:9638370-9748370 GCA_029216955.1 Iris pallida | reverse complement strand
ATATATTTGTTTGTGAATTAGGTTGATAGATATTTGCATGGAGTATGGTTCTCATGGATAGTGGGATAGACTATGGTATTGTAGTCTCAAGACAGATTGGACAAACTCCAGACAAGTATGCCTTGCCAACTTGATTTACAGTATCTACATACTTATTTTTCTTATCAGTCGTTCACACTGGATATACTATACATGCTTTATATGTTCATCATTACTATACTGCCATGATTATACCAGTTGACACATAGACATGATTCACGGATTCATACTGCATGGCATATAGGTGACTCGTTTATGATCTCCGAACATTTACTTGATGACTATGTCCTGTGTACATGTTTGATCGGATTTGTGGACTTATCATTTGTTAGAGTTGGGCCGGACGTGTCGTGGTTACGACGCGAATAGTATCATTAGGCGGGGAGGGCAGTCACTAGGCGTATGAACTACTTTCCCATATTGTTACCTTTGCCTCTTACCAGAGCCTCGGATATTTATAGTTACCACAGTTCCTTACCGGAACTGTAGATATTTTCCTTTCTTATGTTTTTGTTACATGGATTGAGATATAGAGTTGTTGTAGTGATAGTCACACCATTTTCGAACAGCTTATACGTATTCTAGCCGGATTAGAGTCTGGTTGAATATGTAGCTGGCCTATGCCATGTGGCTCAGTCCCGTATTTTTCGGAACTGGGGCATGACATAGTTTTTGTGGTGGCCCATGCAGGTCAAGAATAAATTATTTTGGTTACGTCATTGTACCGGACAAGCCTGCACTAGGATAGTATAATATAATCTCAATCCACTGCTACTATTGGTAATTACTTTGACTTCTACTATTGCTTTTGAACTCTATATTTGTGTTCAAAACATAGCTTCCTTGAATTTTCATTTATGAGCTCTAGTCCTTTCCTATTTCGGAAGGGCAAACCTTTGTGATTGATCTCCATTTTGATTATATCTTATTACAGATTGTAACTAAGAAAGATAGAATATTTTATAGGTGATTATTTAGGGTATATAGGGGTTTGGGCAGGCGTCAATACTAGATGGACAGATAGAAAATGTATAGCATTTCTATAAAGATTTATATTCTATAGGAAAATTATTTGATTGAAGGAGAGACCCCTTGACTAGAACTTATAGAATTGAATTAGAGGTTTACATATTTATAGATATGTTGGAAGAAATTCCAGTAATTATTGAGATGACTACAGATACGATTAGAAAATTGCATAAATTGACTTGGGATTAGACAAAAATCGGAATAGTGCTATCTCTACAATAGAATTACCAATGACAGAACCCACCCATGGACTAAGGGTACCTATAGGAGGAAGAACTAGACTATTATGACCCTTTAGGTAGAAGTTATATAGAGTTGTTGTGCCATTTTTGAAAAAAAAAATTTGAGAATGGTGCACTAAGTGTTTGTCATTTTGTTTATTAGGCTAAATTAACTTATATTACTTGTGTGTGGTTAGATACGTATCCACGAATGGATATGAGTAGGTTATGTCATGATATCCTAGGACATGAAGTCAAT
Organism: Iris pallida; assembly: GCA_029216955.1. Taxonomy (NCBI): domain Eukaryota; kingdom Viridiplantae; phylum Streptophyta; class Magnoliopsida; order Asparagales; family Iridaceae; genus Iris; species Iris pallida. The sequence continues at coordinate 9,746,822 of JANAVB010040018.1, read as the reverse complement.
TTGGGAGTTTTTCTCCGGCACTTGTGGCACACATGTCCAATTTCACTTGAACTTGACACTAGCTATGTATTTCTTTAATTAGGTTCACATATATATTAGACTTGCTCATGTGATTTGGTATGATTCGAACAACGTTTGGTATAGGTATATCTTGGGCGTATCACAAGTGTATCATAGATTAGTGCATTACAGGAATGATGCCACAAAGTGTTTGATTATTTGCATATGTGCATGTGTGTGTATATATGGATACGCACATGTAGTTGTGTGTGTATGTGTCCATATGGTTATATGTGTATCTAGATATACACATAGAGAGTGTGGCTTGTAGTGTAGTGTGTGATTAGGGGTATCTATGCATATATGTGTGAATGTGTGATAGGGAGTGTATGCACATGTGTGCCTTGTGTGATGGTGTGTATATATGTTACATACATGGTTGTGTCTTGAGTGTATGTTAGTCAATTAGCTAGTTAGATCGGTGAATTGATAAATAGATTGATAGTTAGATAGCTAGATAGTAAGAGGGATTGATAGATAGAGAGGTAAAGGTGTACATGGGATGTTGAACTAGTAGTTATAGCTCTGTATACTGCTTGTAGGCAGCAGGATTTAAGGGGAATTTCTCTAACAATAGTGTATAAGACTAGGAAGTAGTATTAACAGCAGTATTTACTAGTGTGGTTGTGTAGAACAGGTAACAGAAGCAAAAGTGAAAACAGTAGCAGTAATGTACTGCTATGCCCAGGCTTAGGACCCCTGCACAAAAGGCAGTTTACAGGACAGCAAGGGAGAGAAGCAGTGGGATGTAGCAGTAGGGAGAGGAAAGTGAGGAGTTAGCAGGAGGTCTTGCTGTTGTATATGTGTAACAGTAAATAGGAGGGGTGAGCAGAAAAGTAGTAGCGACCTTGTAGGAAGGCAGTAGCAATAGCAAGTAGCCTTCGCAGTAACAAGTAACAGTAGCAGTAGCTAGAACAAAAAGGAAATAAAAAAATAGTAGCTATAGAAGAAGCAGTTAAACAACAGTTGAGGGGTATCCTAGTGTCCAGATGTGTGTGTGTGTGTGTGTGTGTGTGTGTGTGTGTGTGTGTGTGTGTGTGTGTGTGTGTGTTGTGTCCTAGTAGGTTGTGTGTGTATGTGAGTAAAGTATGAGGATCCTAGTATCTAAGTGAATATGTAATTGGACATATGGTTGTAAATAATGATGGAGTAAAGGTGAGTGGAAGGAAATTGGCTATTACCTAGGTAGTAGAGAATAAGGAAAAGTATAGGTAATTTTAGTATAGATAAGGTATTATATTGTTAACCCTATTTATGTAAAATAGGTAGTACATGGGATATTGGCCTAGTATTGCCTAGTATAGGTTAAAATATCTTGGTATGGCAAAGTATTGACCTAAAAACCTAGGTATGACCTAGTTTTGACTAGTTTGACCCTAAAAGAATCTTTTACGCAATTTGACCTAGTTTGACCCCATGACCTAGAATTGATGTAGAAATCATATTTCACTTTAGATATCAATATTTAGCACACCGAAATACCAATTAACGTTGATATTTCAAATTTAGGTCTTTGTGACTCCACTTTGGACATCAATCAATACATGTTGCTTAGAGCCACAGACGAGTACATTCTTTGACAGTTTTTGTTATCTTAATGACTTCAATGATATCAATCTGTAGTATTATACTTGATTTCTGACACGAGGGTACACAGATTAGTATATCTTGGATTCCATCATAAGATGTTATTCCGTGTATATCTTGGTGTATGCAAGCCTTATTGTTGTTTTTGTACTTGTATGAATACCGATTCCTAAGGGCATTAGCTACCCTCTCAGTGAATCTCGTGTCGGATACCATGGTTGGATCTACTATACTAGTCCCGTAAGATACTATCCGTGTATATCTTATTGTTGTTCTTGGTGTAAGATACCATGGTTGGATCCACTATACTAGTCGAGGGATGGGTGGTTTTAGTAGATTATGTGATCATACCCCTAAATACTTGTGCATAGCTCACCATCACCTCACGCAGGGAGTAGCCTGATCTTATTTATACTTATGCATAGCTTTCCATGTATGGCCGGCCTGATCCATTACTTGTACTTGTGTTTGCATTTATTTATACTTATGCATAGCTCACCATCACATCACGCAGGTATGATTCGTAGCTTATTATATTTAACTGCTAGTCGCCCTAATATTATGTTCAGTGTTTGCATTTATGCACGATACCAGGCAAATCCTAAGGAATCACACCTAAGTGCCGTTAAGCGTATCTTCCGATACCTTAAGGGAACTTCTACAGTCGGCTTGTGGTATCCTAAAACCAAATCCTTTGACCTGATAGGTTACTCGGATGCAGATTTTGCAGGATGCGAAGTAGACTGTAAAAGTACCAGCGGTACGTGTCATTTCCTAAGAAAGGACTTAGTCTCATGGTTTAGCAAGAAACAAAATTCTGTAGCATTATCAACTACTGAGGCTGAGTATATCGTCGCATGACGTTGCTGTGCTCAAATTTTATGGATGAAGCAAACCCTAGAAGACTACAATCTCTACTACACTAAGATTCCTATTTACTGTGATAACACTAGCACTATTAACTTGACTAAGAACCATATATGTCACTCACGTACAAAGTACATTAAAAATCGTCATCACATTTTACGTGATCACCAACAACACGGGGACATCTGCTTAGAATTTATTGACACAGATCATCAACTAGCAGACATTTTCACAAAACTACTGGCTGAAGACCGATTTAACGTTATGCGGCGAGAGCTCGGCATACTTGAATTTTCAGATTCATTATGTAGTATGTTTATTAAAAATTTATTTTATAAGTCGAAACTTTGTAATTTATTAACGGAAATTATTTTGGGTACAAGCCGAAAGGGTCCTTCTGTCATACAGGTGTAAATAGCCTAAAGCGACACGGTGTACTAGTCCTCGGACTACCGCTAGCTGGGATCCGGCCCCTACAGCTAACCTAAAGTAATAGAAGTTATTAAATGAAGGAGTATAACAGTTATAAATTCAAATTTTTAAACAAATACTGCATTTATGACATTTGGAATACAAGCAGCCGAACTCGGACCGAGTTCAGACCGAGTTCGGTCGGCGCTGTACGGATTTCCAGAACTGAACAATCGGCCCTAGCTCTATAAATTTTTCATCTTCCTTTTATTTTTCTTCACCTTTCTACCGAGATTAACCCACAACAACTCTATAGAGCTTCTCCTCCTCCTTCCTTTCGAGCTTTCTCGGAGTCTAGTAGGCCGTCCTCTCCACCATCTTCTTCCTTTTCAAGGTATTCTACTTCCTTTCCTTCTCATCCATGGCACCTAAACATCGAAAGAGAAAAGTTGATTCCTCTCAAGCAGGATCATCCTCCTCTGACTATGTTCCCACAAATGTCTTCAGTCCAGCCTGTCCTACTGGATCTGATGATTACGACTCCGGACTCTTTTTTGGGTCGTAAAATTTGTGGTGGGGCACGTGTTAACTTTAATATTTTTTCTGAGTATGCTCCCACTTTCAACCGTCTCGGTTTTCATGATTTTTTCGAAGTTGCTGAGAATATTTATGATAAAGCTGTCCGTATGTTTTACTGCAATCTACAAGTAAAAGATAACGGCAACTTCTATTCTTGTGTAGATGGGCAGGAATTAGAGTTCAATATGCCACAGACATCAGTGAATACTTTCATGTTCCTGATGTAGGAGAGGCTTTAGTAGATATTCATCATATTCAATTCCCTGAAGGTGTCACCTTTGATTCCTTCAAAGAACTTTTGTGTCATCATAAACCTGTTCCTAGAAGAGTTTATTCCAAGCATCTAAATCAAAACTTCTATGAACTCTATAGGTTTATATTTTATGTTCTTCTTTCAAAGAAGGGATCTTCTGATGAGATTACCTTCATGGAATTATCAACCATGTACCATATTCACTTTGGTATTCCATTTTCTGTTCCAAAGACTGTTATGGCATGAATGCTTAACTACATAAATGCAGGACACAACCATGTCTACCCTATGCATTTGGCTTCCATCTTTAGGAGGTTTGAAATTGATCTTCAAACATGTCCTTACTCCTCCACTGCCAATGAACTCAGTAGGTCTAGGTTATATCCTACTCCTCTTTTGCCTCATGGTGCTGAACCCGTTCACGATAATGACCCAGAGGATCCTCCTGCTTCTGCTGCTCCAGCCCCTGCTCTGGGTTTTGACCCTGGCTTCTATCAGCGCTTTGATCATTTCATTTCCCTCTCAGCGCAAAGACATCAAAGCTATCTTGATTCTGAGTTCCGTCATATCACCCAGGCTCAGGTGTTGCGGAACAGCATTGCTGATCTTCACTGGAGTCTCTCTCATGACCCCACACATCCAGTTACCATGCTTCATCACCCCAGCTTCCCTGAATCTAGGTTCAGTGATGAGACGACATTTCCTTATTTTGATCCTACTGCTGCATATTTTCCACCGGATGCTCCTAGAGGTGACGACATGCCGATGTGATGAGGACTTGAGTTAGTGGTTATTTTGGATGGAGTCTGATAGATGATGATCTTATGTATTTTTTATGTCTAAACTTTACAGTTAGACATTTATTAGCAGATTGTGATGGTTGTATCTTTCATTTTGTATGACATTTTAGTATTCCACTACTAGTTTTTTGTTTTTGCTATGCACTTACTTCTTGTGGAAATTTTGTTACTTGTGGTTATCTCTCTCGTATTACTTTGTCTTTTGATGAACATTGTTGGCTTCACATATTACGGGGGAGCCAAAACCATTTTTCATTGACAAAGGAAAAAAAAGAGCAATACCATCAATCAAAGATTCAAAGAAAGAACACCACCATCATTCTTTTTCAAGTATTTTTATTTTGTTCTATTTAGATATATTTTGATATAGACTCAAGTTTGTCAATTATCAAAATGGGGGAGATTGTTGGCCCATTCCATGGTCACATCCGATTTTAATAATCGACACTAACTTAAGTCAATGCACAAAATATACGAACTGCTACTAATCTTTTCAGGTCTAGTGAAATCAATATAAAAAAGCGTACTACTACATCAGCAAGCGTGTGAATCATCATTCTGAAGCTTATTTTCATTGGAATCAAGTCCGAATCACTTTACAATTTATTATGTATTTTATCTTTATCGAGTCTAGGATATAAATTGTAATATCGACTGGATACTACTGGCTTAGGTTAATCATAGTCCACTTTCCTATACAGCCTACCCATCAAAAGTCTACCAACCAAAAATATCATTCACCTTCTGCAACAAAATTTGACAAATATTTTACATTTTTACTGAGACAGAACTCAAGCCGAGTTCGGCCCGAGTTCGGTCAGTTTGAATTTAAATATTTGTTGCCTACAAATCTGCATGCAACGTTCGTTTGTGAAATCTTTGTATCAGAACTCTGCCCGAATTCTGTCCGAGTTTGGTCCTCGAAAACACCAATAAATAGAAGAGAATTTATCATTCCAAAACACTCAATCAATTCATCTTCTCTTCTCTCTTCAATAAGTATTTTCATCTGATCAAAAGCTTTCATATTTCACCTACACATCTCTTAGCCGAAAGCCAGTAATATCTATTTGATCTAGAGTCTTCTGGTTCTCAAGAGTTGTAAAGAGGTTTTTTCAAAGTTCAAAAACTATCTCTGTTGTGGAGCCGATCGTGCGCGCGTCACCAAGCACGATGTTGTGAAGTCGGTCGTGCACTTGTCACCAAAGCACGGTGTTGTAAGGGACTGTAAGCTCTCAATTAGCTTGTGCCTTAGTAGATTAACATCGAGCAAGAGTACTCGAGAATGGATTAGTCCTCTGAGAGGGATACCAGTATACATCATTGTGTCACTAAGTTTGATCTCTCTATCTCTTGCTATATTTATTTACTGTCTCTTATTCACTGCCATAGTTATCTGCTTTTAATTTTAAATAGGTGATTATTTTCCGCTGCACTCGCACTCACTCTATTCATCCCCTTCTAGAGGTGCTCAACGATCCTACAATTAGTATCAGAGAAGGTTATATTCTAATATAACAAACCTCGGAGAGTATATATGGCAGCCGTGAAACCAATATTCAATGGTGAAGGGCAATCCACAAATAGACCCCCAATATTTGATGGTACAAACTATACCTACTGGAAAACACGAATGACATTTTTTTTAAAGTCTCTTGTCTTTGATCTTTGGTCTATAGTAGTTGACGGTTATAAGAAACTGGCACCTACAGTAGTTGATGGCGTGCTTATAGACAAGCCTCATGACAAATATATAGAGGCTAAAAAAGTAAAGGCTAGTCTAGATGCTCGTGCCATCAACATACTGTTATGTACAATTGATAAAACGGAGTTCAACAAAGTTTCAACCTGTAAGACGTCTCATGAGATTTAGAAACTTCTTGAGGTAACTCATGAAGGTGCTTTCCAAGTGAAGGAATTCAAAATTAGCAGACTAAAAAAGGAATATAAATCTTTTAAAATGAAATCTGGTGAGTCAATTACACAGATGTTCACTCGTTTCCTTGATATTACTAATCCTTTGCAATCTCTTGGTAAGGATTACAGTAATCACGAGAAGATCAGAAAAGTGCTACAGGCTCTAACCAAGAACTGGAATCCAAAGGCAACAGCAATCATTGAAGGAAACGATCTCACCACCATGTCTCTGGAAACACTGATGGGCAAGCTCATGACCCATGAGCTTGATTTGCAAGAGTTTAAAGAAGCGACCCCAAAGAAAAAATTTATCGCCTTTAAAGCTCAAGCCAGAAAATCAACATGCAATAATTCTGAGGAAGAATCATCAAGTGGTGATGAACAAGCCCTACTAGTGAAGAACTTCAGAAAATTCCTAAAGTTTGAGAAATTAAACAGAAGGAAGCGAGATATCCAAGAAAGCAATGAAGATGAAACAATATGCTTTAGATGCAAAAAATCAGGGCATATGAAGGACTGTCTGACTTCAAAGAAAAGCAGTCCATACGATAGATCTAGATCAAGCAGAAAAGCAACAACAAGTTAAAAGTATGCAAATACAAGTATCTGCATGAAAGTGACGCCATTGATACAGAGGAAGAAGACATACCCTGCGAAAATGCCAATGTCTATCTTATGACTTTTGATAAGGTATCCTCAAACCCTTTGTATGATAATTTTACTTTCGATGAATTAGAAAATGCCTTCAGCGAACTACTTGAAGATCACAAAAATATGCTTGACAAGTATAAGCAATCTCGAAAAGAGATTAAGGCATATACAACCGAAGTAGCTAGACTGTCCAGTCTCATTGAAGACATTAAAAGGACGTCTACTATCGGTAACACGGAAGAGATAGCCAAGCTTAAAGTAGACTATCATGAGGCTATCCTCAAAGTTGAAAAGAAAGAAAGAGACTATGTCAAAATACAAGAGTTATATGACATAGAGAAGAAGAAGCACTTAGTCACAGAAAAAAGACTCATAGACTTGACTGCTAAATATGAAGAGTCTATTGCGGTTTCTAAAAATTTAGAAATCAAGTTAGGCAAATAGGCAATACTTGTGACACAGCCTAAGTTTAGTCCCAATGCTAAGCATACACCTAAGAGGACTAAAACATAGAAAGCACGAAAGAAACACGAATATCACCATGCTTTCACTTATAGGTTTATGGTGGTGTTCATCGATGATATTATGATCTATTCGAATATGCCAGAGGAGCACGAGGAGCAACTGAGGATTGTGTTGGAGACCCTCATGAAGGAGAAACTGTACGGGAAGTTGTCAAAGTGTGAGTTCTTCCTGGATCATGTGGAGTTCTTGGGTCATATTATAACTAAGGAGGGGATCTCGGTGGACCCAAAGAAGATTGCATCAGTCGAGTCTTGGTCCACTCCGAGCACAGTTACAGAGATTCAGAGTTTCTTGGGTCTAACATGCTACTACCGGAAGTTCGTACAGGACTTTTCCAGGATTGCAGAGTCGATGACCAGACTCACCAAAAAGGACGTGGAGTTTGTATAGACCGAGGAGTGGCAGACTGCCTTTGATGAGTTGAAAAAGAGGTAGACTACAACTCCTATCTTGACGTTGCCATCGGGGACAAGTGGATTCATTATCTATAGTGATGCTTTTGGAAAAGCCTTGGGTTGTGTTCTACAGCAGTATGGAAAGGTGATTGTTTATTCATCCAGTTAATTACGTCCTCATGAGAAAACTATACGACCCATGATCTGGTGTTAGCAGTAGTTATCCTTGCTCTGAAGCTGTGGAAACACTACATGTATGGAGAGCGTATAGAGATATTTAAGAGCTTGAAGTACGTGTTCACTCAGAAAAAGTTGAACATGAGCCAGAGGCGGTGATTAGAGCTAATGAAGGACTTCAATATCTTCTTACAGTATCACCCAGGGAGGGCTAATGTAGTTGCCGATACCTTTAGTAGGTATCCGGTAGCTATGTACTTGACAGTAGACTGTCACTTGTTAGCAGATCTGGAGAGCTTGGGTATCGAGGTAGTAGTTCCTGGGATGGAGATACAGATATGGGGCTTGCAGATTTAATTAGAGTTGATGGACAGGATCAAGTCGGCACAGTTTGATGATATGACTCTAAGGAGCATCACAGAGCAGGTTGAGCCAGAATTATTGGATGACTTCTCTATTGTTGGGGATGGGTCGTTGAGGCACGGTACTAAATTGTGCGTGCCTAGTGGAAAGCTACGGGAGAAGGCAGGAAACACAACATTTTTTTGTACTCTATGCATCCTGGTCCCAACAAGATATATAGTAATCTGAGAGAGCAAATGTGGTGGTATGGCATAAAACAGAAAGTGGTACAGTTTGTATCCAGATGCTTAGTATGCCATCAGGTGAAAGCAGAAAGGCAGAGGCCAGGTGGATTGCTTCAGCACTATCCATTCCAGAGTGGAAGTCAAAAACATTACTATAGATTTTATGTCTGGACTTCCACGATTTCCAGGAGGAAAAGACGAAATTTGGGTCATCGTTGTGTAACCACCACTTTCTAAAATAAGGGTATTTTGGTAATTATGTGATTTTTTGAATTTTTGGATTATTTTATAATAATTTAATTGGTGTTTTGTGTTGATAGTTGGTTTAACCTTCGCTAACCATGATTAGAGACTAACCATGACATTAGAAACCTAATTATCTAGTTAGATTTGAATTTTGAGTTATAGTCATAATTAGGAAACTTTTTGAATTGATTTTTAGAGTTTTAAGTTATTTGGCTTTTTGAGCTTTTTGCTAAAACGCTTTCTAAATAACACTTGAGGAGTTTTTGGCCCATACCTAAACCCTAACCCTAACCCTACTAGTGTGGCCGGCCAAAACAGCCCCCTCTCTTTATATTCATGTGTAGCCACCAAGCCTTCTTTACAAACCCTAATTTCTCCAATTCTCAAAATAGCCTATCTTTCTCATCTCTCATCCGATTTGGACCAAACGAATTGCGTTGTGATCCTTGGAAGGAGAGGAACTTGCTGTAGGCATGCTAGCAAAGAATTGAAGGCGTTTGACCGTAGGAATTTGAGTGTCAAGGCATTTTAGAGACTTTTGTATTGAGATTCCAACTCTCAATAGGTAAATGCTTGTAAATCCCTTTTAATTCTGATTTTTCTTCATAGGAGCATCCATCTAGGTACCTAGACCTGTAGATGTAGTTTGGTTAGATTTTGTGTCCATTTGATATGTGTATCGGATACGTATCGGTGTATGTTAACATGTGTTTGATGAAATGCCTCTTAGAAATAAAAGCTGTTACTTTTCAAAACTAATTTCATATATTTGTAACCCTATAAGAGGGGATTCCAAAACATTTTTTGTTATTTTTCGACACTATTTTTGTGTCCAAACAGGACACAGGGACGTAGCACGAGGTCCCGTGCACAGCCCGTGCACAGTTCTGCATCCTGAGTGTCATAACTCGATGGATACGACATGGTTTGGCATGAAATTTTATGGACACGTGGGGGCAACCTCTGCCCACGTGCTCATAAAATTTCACGAAGTTTTGTTGAGCGTGCACGAAGATATCGCACCTGCATTGATTCGGCAGACACCGTGCACGCGCGCACAGCCCTCCACGATACGCACTTTTACCTCGGACACGAGGACTCAAGGCAGGGTGTCCAACACCTATCCCTATACCTAGGCTACCCTTGGACACGAGCACGTGACATGTGGATGTGCGTGTTGTGTCCTAGGTAGGCCGACATGTCCCCACGAGGCCACGCGCACGCACGCGAGCAGCCCGGTTCCGATACGCGTGTGGACACGCTACACGGCACGACTTGGACACGTTGCAGACACCTGGACACGTACCTTAACACCTTACCTATCCTCTGGCATGAGCATGAGGCTTCTCGATGGACACGACGAGTCCTACGGTGCTCGACACACCCCGTACACGTGCACGAGCACCGTTTAGGATACGCACTATTTGGACAAAATTTGGACACGGTTTTGACTTGGCTTGGACCCGAGCACGTCACACGTATACACCCCCTCCCTGTTTTTTCAGTTTGCACGAGGTTTGGATGTGTAAATTGGATTTTGGGTATCAAGTTGAATTTTGTGTGTTATGTTGAGTTGTGTTGTGTGTGTCGGATTTTGACACTTGAGTTTAACTTTGTTTTGGACACTTGGGCTTGATCTCAAATCTGAGATTGAGTTTGGCCGATGTCATTTTAGACCTATACTTGGTTTGAGTTCACTTTACCTCTTGGTTCACCTTCTAGGTATATTTATATATATGTAGCCTATATATATATATATATATATATATATATATATATATATATATATATATATATATATATATATATATATATATATATTCTTATTTTGGTTTTGAGGTCGATCTCGATCCTGAGATTTGGATTTGCTTCCAAGTTCATATCATACACACACATTTGGTTTTCTTTCCTTACTTTATATATATATATATATATATATATATATATATATATATATATATATATATATATATATATATATATATATATATATATATATATATATATATATATATATACAAATCCAAATCTCAGGATCGAGATCGACCTTAAAACCAAAATAAGAATATATATATATATATATATATATATATATATATATATATATATATATTATATATATATATATATATATATATATAGAGGAAGCGGATCAAAAGAAAAAAAAATATAGAGGAAGCGGATCAAAACCTCCCCTTAGAAAACCCCCTAAAAAAACCCCTCACTCTAATTCGTAACATTAATGTTAATATTAATGTTAATATTAACATTAAATACTAAAATTAACATTAAACTTAACATTAAAATTAATATTAACATTAACATTAACATTAATATTAACATTAACATTAACATTAATATAAAAAAATAAAAAAAATTAATATTAACATTAACATTAATATTAACATTAATGTTACGAATTAGAGTGATGGGGTTTTTTAGGGGGTTTTCTAAGGGGGGGTTTTCTAGGCAAGGTTTGACTAGCAAGTTGACCAAGTTGATCAAAGTCAACTGTGGGTCAAACTTGACATAGAATTGACTCAAATGGACTTAAAAGGACTAGTTAACTTAAGTTTGACTTAAACTTAGAACATTTGTTATCTTATGATAATCTAGTTAGGAATATACTATGATGGACCTTGATATAGAATTTTGTGATAGAGATGTGGTAAGATTGGGAATGAAATCTAGAGATCAATATTATCAATTAGAAACGATCACACAGAGAGAAATATTTTGGATATAAATAAATTATAGATGTGTTTCCTAACTGATGAGGATATTCGAGGTCAACTTAGTTTTGAGAACTTTGATAATTTTTTGTTATTGATTCTTGAGACGTTTTATTTTAAGGCTATGATGTTAAATTTAGGGATTTAGTAATGGAGAAGGGATTTTAATTGTATACGATGATGATACAAAATTGAACAAGATATTATAAGAAAATGGCTAGGAACAAAGAGAACACAAGAATTTTGAGTTATAGAAATTTAGAGATTTTGTGAAATTTTAAATTTAAGAAGAATAATATTTGAAGGTGTACGTTGAAGGAAATATGAAGGTTGATTTTATAATAGAGAATAAGTTTTGTAAGGCCTAGTGATTTTAGATTGAATAACACGAGGAGAGTAATTTGAACAAGTTCAAGGATTTCATAAAACTTGATTTAGAGGTTTCAGATCCAATTTAGGACAAGGTGGAAGAATTTGGATTTAAAGATGATTAAGTGGTTAGTATTGAGTGCTAATAAATAAAAGGGTATGATTCATGAGTAATGTTTTGGAATTTAGGAATTGAGCCTATGATGATCATGACAAGGTCCAATCTTCATGACGAAAGCGTATAAATTCTTGGCGGTGGTCATATAAAGGTTTATTTTCATATTTGGACTTATGAGATAAAGATATGATCGGCAAATGCTTATTAGATAAACTTGATGGTATCAGAGAGAGATAATTAACTTGACTTTCCTATGAAACCTTGCCTTTTGTTTTCCCTATTAAAAGGAGAAAATTGACTTATTTCCATATCCTTGCATCATCCTTTAAGTTTTTAATATCGTTGAAACCTAACTCCCTTGATCGCGACCAATCGACTTTGGTCATCTTTTCTTATCATATTAATATCTTGGGTCGTACTTAATTGAATTAAATTTAATTGTGATCTGGATTCCCATCCTTGGATGCTCGTGCTCAGACTTCGACGACCTTGTTCTCCGTCTTGTCCAGATCCTGATTTACCCAGGAATTGATCAACTTAGATCGTGTCGAGACTAAAATTATATATATATATATATATATATATATATATATATATATATATATATATATATATATATATATATATATATATATATATATATCGTGATTGGATTTCAATGCTATTATCCCTCGTGCTTTAACTTTCGATTTGATCATCTTTGGAATAGTAATCCTTTATAATTAATTCTCAGTTGTTTTTTTATTACCAGTTTTCATATAAGATGGTAGACTGCCATACAACCTTGATCATTTGTTGCTTCTTTATCTTTTCCAGTTTGACACCCATGACCAGAGCCTGTCCCCTGAATGTAGCTGTAGTTTCAGATATGACTGGGAGCGTGTTTCCACCTCTTATTGCTCAGGAGGTAGTGATCCCTCTGACTGACCAGAAGCAAGAGGCACCTTTTGCCATTGAGGAGGTAGTAGCAGCCTCACCAGAGGGTTTTCCTCCATCTCCTATCATTCAGAAGAGAGCTACAATTTCACCTAAGACCGAGAGCCTTCATCTGCCTCATGGAGTGGTACCCCATACCATTCATGATGGAGCTCAGATAATTGGACTTCTCCAGGATGTGTTGGAGATACAGAGAGTTCAGGCTGAGATCATGAAGGAGCAGAGTCATAGAATCCAACTGTTGTGGGACTTCATACATTTAAGAGGAGAGTCTAGTCCCAAGAGGGCAAAGAGCAGTATATACCCAGAGCTTCAGGAGTACCCAGACTTTCAGCCTAGACCATCCTACCCAGTCCAGATTTCTGTCCAGCAGAGGCCAATTGAACAAATGCCTACATGTGCTTACTGTAGGAAGCCTGGTCACATGTGGGACTACTGTAGAAGGACACAAAAGTCGTACTTGTTTTGTGGGTCAGCTGTACACATGATACGAGACTGCCCTACTGCACCTACCCTAGTCGAGGCCCCACCTCCAAGAGGGAGTTCCAGCCACCAGACCTAGTTAGAGGTGAGTTTTGACCTAAACCTTAGCATGTCTTTGATGATTGATACACCCCAGATTGCTTGTATGATTTGATACCTTATGACTGTTTTGATCTAGTATGACTAGTATACCTAGATGCGACTTTCAACTGCTACTATATGCCATGACCCTGTATGCTATTCTTTTAAATTGCATGATTTAGATAAATTTTCTTTAGACCTTGATTGTTGGGAGATTGACGTAGAAGGAGTACTACCAACCTTTAATTTTGAGGACGAAATTATTTTAAGGAGGGTAGATTTGTAACCACCACTTTTCTAAATAAGGATATTTTGGTAATTATGTGATTTTTTTTGAATTTTTGGATTATTTTATAATAATTTAGTTGGAGTTTTGTGTTGATAGTTGGTTTAATCTTAGCTAACCATGATTAGAGACTAACCATGACATTAGAAACCTAATTATCTAGTTAGATTTGAATTTTTAGTTATAGTCCTAATTACGAAATTTTTTGAATTGATTTTTAGGGTTTTAAGTTATTTGGCTTTTTGGGCTTTTTGCTAAAAGGCTTTCTAAATAACTTAAAGAGTTTCTGGCCCATACCTAAACCCTAACCATAGCCCTACTAGTGTGGCCGGCCAAAACAGCCCCCCCCTCTTTATATTCATGTATAGCCACCAAGCCTCCTTTACAAACCCTAATTTCTCCAATTCTCAAAATAGCCTATCTTTCTCATCTCTCATCCGATTTGGACCAAACAAATTGAGTTGTGATCCTTGGGAGGAGAGGAACTTGCTGGAGGCTTGCTAGCAAATAATTGGAGGCGTTTGACCGTAGGAATTTGAGTGTCGAGGCATTTTGGAGACTTTTGTATTGAGATTCCAACTCTCAATAGGTAAATGCTTCTAAACCCCATTTAATTCTGATTTTTCTTCATAGGAGCATGCATCTAGGTAACCTAGACCTGTAGATGTAGTTTGGTTAGATTTTGTGTCCGTTTGATATGTGTATCGGATACGTATCGGTGTATGTTAACATGTGTTTGATGAAATGCCTCTTAGAAATAAAAGTTGTTATTTTTCAAAACTATTTTCATATATTCGTAGCCCTATACGAGGGGATATCCAAAATATTTTTTTTTTGGTTATTTTTTGACATTGTTTTCGTATCCAAACAGGACACGGGGGCGTAGCACAAGGTCCCGTGTACAACCCGTGTACTGTCCTGTATCCTGAGTGTCATAACTCGATGGATACGACACGGTTTGGCATAAAATTTTGTGGACACGTGGGGGAAACCTCTGCCCACGTGGTCGTGAAATTTTATGAAGTTTTGTTGAGAGTGCACGAAGATATCGCACCTGCATTGATTCGGCTGACACCGTGCACGCACGCACAGCCCTTCCCAATACGCATTTTTATCTCTGACATGAGGACACGAGGACTCAAGGCAGGGTGTCCAACACATAGCCCTATACCTAGGCTACCCTTGGACACAAGCACTTGACACGTCGACGTGGGTGTCGTGTCCTAGGTAGGCCGACACGTACCTACGAGGCAACGCGCACACGCGCGAGCAGCCCAGTTTCGATACACGTATGGACACGCGACACGGCACGACTTGGACACATTGCAGATACCTGGACACGTACCCTAACACCCTACCTATCCTATGGCACGAGCACGAGGCTTCTCGATGGATATGTCGAGTCCTACGATGCTCGACACACCCCGTACACGTGCACGAGCACCGTTTCGGATACGCACTGTTTGGACACAATTTGGATACGGTTTTGACTTGGCTTGGACCCGAGCACGTCACACGTATACACCCCCTCCTTGTTTTTCAGTTTGTACGAGGTTTGGATGTGTAAGTGGGATTTTGGGTATCAAGTTGGATTTTGTGTGTTATGTTGAGTTGTGTTGTGTGTGTCGGATTTTGACACTTGAGTTTAACTTGGTTTTGATCTCAAATCTGAGATTGAGTTTGGTCGATGTCGTTTTAGACCTATACTTGGTTTGAGTTCACTTTACCTCTTGGTTCACCTTCTAGTATATTGGGGGAAACCACTTATTTTATTCAATAAGGCCTAAACAGTCGAGACCTTTACAAGTATACCAGAAGGCGCAAAATGCCGAAGCCTATACAAGTATACTAACAAAAACCTGGAAAACAAAAAACCCAAACGGAAAGCAAAACGGCTAAGCCAGGGATAGGAGGGAGTCCCAAAAGACAGACTATCCGTGCTTACAGAGGGAGCACCGTTTGCGGCACTGCCGAATAGTCTTCCAAATCAGCTGGTCAGCGGAGTACTGGTGGCCTTCATATCTCGCCTTGTTGCAATTTTTCTAAATAACCCACGTTGCTGCGGCCGCAACTATCTGGTGGCCATGGGACGCGGACGCCCAGGCCGCAATTAGGTCTGGGAAGTTGTCGCCCCCTGGGTGCATTGTGCAGCGCTGTGAGAGGGCGCTCCAAACCTTGACTGGTAGGTCTCCCTGACAGAGGATGTGGTCGACCGTTTTCGATTGACGTTCATAGCAGCATGTGCATGCTGACGCAAGGCTGAACCCGATGGTGATGAGAGTGTCATCCGTGGGAAGGATATTGCGCAGAGCTCTCCACATGAGAAAGGACCATTTCTTGGGGATGCATGTCTGCCAGAAGGATGTAATGGTTGGATAAGGCGCGACATTGCCGAGGATCACACTTCTGGCCGATTTAACCGAGAAAATGTTGCTGGCTGCAGGCTTCCATTGAAGCTTGTCTGCGGTCGGCCCAATCATCAGTCCGCTACATTGTATGCAATCGACTGCCTCCGGTCCGACCCAGCTCCGAACTTTGTTCCAATTCCAGTTGTTGTGGGAGGGGTCCCACAAATCTTTGATAGTGTTGTTCCTGGGGGCAGCAGATAGGTTGGGGAGCAAGGAGTCTCCAACCCAGCGTTCTAGAAATAGCGATGAATCACCGATGCCCACCTGAAGGCGGATCGCTGGTTCGGCGAGAGACCTACCAATGAGGATGCGTCGCCAAGCCGCTGAGGATCTGCTGTTGTAGATGTCCGTGGACGGATGGATGTGCTTGAAGTATCTGGCCTTCATGAAACTAGTCCATAAGTTCTGACTCATGCGGAGCTTCCATCACAGTTTCATCGAAAAGGCGTTAATGATGTGGGAGAGTTTGGTGAATCCAAGGCCCCCCTCCTCGGTCGGACGAGCCATGGTCTCCCAACTAGCCCAATGATGCTTGTCATTGCCACGGCTGTGTCCCAGAGGAAGTTGCTAAAGATGCTTTCGATCGAGGAGAGTACTTTTTTGGAAGGGGAACGCGCGGCCAGGGTGATGATGGGAATGGAAGTGAGGACGTGATTGATGAGGATGATCTTGCCTCCTGGGGATAGGGTAGCGTTATGCCAACCCTCGAGTTTTTTCCTGAAGCGATCGATCAGCTTTTCAAAAATGCCGGCGTTGTATTTACCGTACACGAGGGGGCAGCCTAGGTAGTGGAGAGGGGGATGCTTGGTGGGGAATGAGGTGGTGCTGAAGAGGCTGGCAGCGTGCTCTCTCTTGATATTGTGGTGGGTGTAGATAACACTTTTGTCCGGGTTGACCTTCTGGTCCGAGCATCTGGTGTGTCTCTGAAGCGTGTTATGGACAACTTCCACAGACCCGGCGTCCCCAGAAGAGAAAATGAGGATATCGTCGACGAAAGCCAGGTGGGTGGTGATCGGACATCCGCTGGCGATATGATAGTGTTGGAAGTTAGGGGTGTTCGCCATCTTATTAAGATTTCTGCTCAAAGCATCCGTCGTAATGATGAAGATGGTGGAGGATATAGGATCGCCTTGCCTAACCCCCTGACACTACCAAAATTTATCGATTTAGCGACGGCCATATCCGTCGCCAATCCGACGGTAATTACAATTAGCGACCGATCACTGACGGATTTTGGCAAAACAATCCGTCGGCAATCAGCTCGTCGCTAATAACTGTCCGTCGCTACGTAGTCGACATGCAACGGAATAGCGACGTTTTATCGACTTAACAATACAAAGCAGTAGCGACGACGTTCCGACGGACTAGCGTCCTTTTCAAGTATTAAGTACTGAAATGTGTCGACAATAGCGACGTAAATTTCCGTCGGTAACCCGTCGTAATAGCGTATCAGAGTGTATCATGCCGTCGCTAATCCGTCGACGCCTTCGATAACAAAGGACGGATTAGCGACGGTTTTCTGACGAAAAATCTGTCGATCAGCTTCTGGAAATTCATGTCATTTCCAGCAACATGGCGACGGATAAGTCGTCGCTATTCCGTCGATATATATCGACGGAATACGGACGGATTAACCGTCGATCTTGTTCTGAAAATTCTTGTTATTTCCAGAACAAGGGCGACGGATAGGTCGTCGCTATTCCGTCGAACAATATACCATGCCGACGGATAATCCGTCGACCATCCGTCGCTACCTGGGAACATTTTCAAATATCCAGTTAGCGACGGAATAACCGTCGAAAAGTAGTCGAAAACTGGTGGTAACCGTCGCAAAACGGTCACAAGTCCGTCGCTAACTGAGAATATTTTGAAAAAAAAATTACAGCGCTTTCCCTGTTCGCAAAAATTTGCATAAACCAAACCAATATATAATGCACACCAATTATCCAACAATCACATAGACCAAATATATTATGCACACCAATTATCCAAGAATCACATAGACCAAATATGCACATACGAATTTAATGCACACCAATTATCCAAGAATCATATAGACCAAACCAAATTAATATAAAATAGACATCAATTATCCGGAAGAGTAACCTAATATCCATCGTTATAATCCGATCATAGCAAAAATATTCCAAAATTTTCACAAATATTCCAAAACACATAGGAAAGAGTTGGCAGTTACAGTAACCTAATATCCATCGCTGGCGACCGATCATAGCACAAATATTCCAAAATTTTCACAAATATTCCAAAACACATAGGAAAATCGACTTTGGCCTCAACAAAGACCACAAGTCAGACGATGAATCCTCACAGCCAGGGATGATAGTTGCGTTGAGGCATGTACCATTCTATCAGCCACTTTGCATACGAAGGCTCAATCTGGTTGAGGTCTTCTGTAGGGACAGGAGGGTCGGTCCCGATGCTACTACTCTCTGACGGTGGCTCCTCCTTAGCTTCAAGCTTGGGAGCAATCTCTTCCCTGATGGTCATCGGTTCTTCCTTGACCTCGACCTTTGGTAACACCTTCTCCTTAACAGTCACCGGCTCTTGTTTGACGACGGAGACTTCCTCCGTGTCGACCTCCAAGGGTTTCTTGCCTCGACCCCTTCCTCGACTAGCAGCACCACCTCGACGAGTCCTAGGAGCCATCTTTCTGACAACAGAAATTTTCATATAGGGTAAAGAAATTTACTCAAGTTATAAAAGTTGTGACGTTGGTTTTTTGCGTTCATCATCATTAGAGGGAGCAGCACTGGAAAAGTTGTGACGTTGGTAGCATGAGAGAGTAAAAATCTGTATCACAAGACTAACAGAATTACTATGTAATCATGTACTCACCAATAACCGGATGTAACTGGAGTCGTTGGGTCTATCGTGCAGTAATTTGTGGATCCGCTGGTATAGGCCAGATGTACTTAGTATCTAGTGTATCAGATTAGTATCGGTCTATCGGTTTGGTATAGGACGTATCATATTGGTATTGGCCTTAACAAATTGGTATTGTCCTATATCTGATATGTACATGTATCGGCCAAATAGCTAGGATTCATATTGGCCTTATCAATTTGGTATCGGTCATATCCGATAGGTATCGGCCGTGTTGGATTAGTATAGAATATTTCGGATTAGTATCGTGGAAGGTTTAGTAACAACTGTACTTGGATTTCTCTCTTCTCGAGCTAGAATACCATTGCAAGAGAATCACCAGATCGTGATTGGCCAGTTACAGTAACATACATACTTCCTTTTCCATCAGGAAAAGCGAGATTAAAAAGGAAGTATGTATGTTCTGTAACTGGCCATCTACGCTCTCGTGACTCTCTTGCAATGGTAATCTAGCTTTAGAAGAGAGAAATCCAAGTACAGTTGTTACTAAACCTTCCACGATACTAATCCGAAATGGTATATAATAATCCAACACGGTCGATACCTATCGGATATGACCGATACCAAATCGATAAGGCCAATATGAATCCTAGCTATACGGCCGATACATATCGGATAGGACGATACCAATTCGCTAAGACCAATACCAATCGATACGGCCCATACCAAAACGATAGATCGATACTAATCCGATACGGTCAATACTTATAAGTACCTACGGTCCAGGAGGTTGATCCGCTAGTACATCCATGTACGAACAACGAAGTAACGATCCATTTCAATTTGGATGTGAAAATCTGTATCGTAAGACAAACTAAACATAATCAGTTCTATTTCACATGCTTAATTGCCAAGTATGGGAATGAATGGCTCAGAACACAACCCAAAATTCATTCTAGCATACATTAGTGTGAATCGTCTACGTTCTGTACATATAGTGTAGTATATGTTCTTATCGTATCTAGTATCTGAAGGATGTAACAGAATCAAGATGAACTCACATAATGTAATACTAAGACATCATCTACTACTATATAAGATATAGTGATAGGTTGTCGTATCATCATTGCCGAGGGATGAGGGTCGGAGGACAGTCAACTTTATCTACGGATACATAGTTTCTGACTCGCCAGTCGAATGGTTTAATTGCCAAGCATGGGAACGAATGGCTCAGAACACAACCCATAATTCATTCTAGCATACATTAGTGTGAATCATCTACGTTCTGTACATATAGTGTATTATATGTTCTTATCGTATCTAGTATCTGAAGGATGTAACAGAATCAAGATGAACTCACATAATGTTTACAGTCTTGGTCTCAACTGTCTTCGATTCTATGATCCCATGTCTTAGGTTAAATAAATCACTAACCTCATCACGGTGAGTCTTGGTGTAGCACTCAAATGTGGGGCACCTGTAAATTCGCCGAGGTTTTAAATCATCGACATTGAGTTTTAAACCCTCACATAGCCTTTCTGCTTCACTTCTAGGGTCGAGCAGCATCTTCTTGCAAGTTTCGGTCTCCAGATACTTAGTGTCAAGATTCTGGACGCTTTTGTAGAGCATGTCAACGCATCCTAGCGTCAATTTCCTCGGCATGAAATTGACGCTAGGATGCGTTGACATGCTCTACGAAAGCATCCAGAATCTTGACACTAAGTATCTGGAGACCGAAGCTTGCAAGAAGATGCTGTTCGAGCCTAGAAGTGAAACAGAAAGGCTACGTGAGGGTTTAAAACTCAATGTCGATGATTTAAAACCTCGGCAAATTTACGGGTGCCCCACATTTGAGTGCTACACCAAGACTCACCGTCTGTATAGTTCGGTTATTGGCGTTCGATGTCCCTGTGGTAAGGCAATGGATGAGGATATTGCAGGGAAGGGGGTTGCAGATGGAGGCAACAAGGATGGCGTGTTTGTGAAAGGAGGGAAAAGATACATAATCACATACTATTTGCATGTAAGGCCATTCTATTCCATGGAGTCTGCGTTGTCTATTTTCCGAAAGCATGGGATCATAGAATCGAAGACAGTTGAGACCAAGACTGTAAACATTGGCCGCGATGAGGTTAGTGATTTATTTAACCTAATGTAGTAATCTTGTAATTTAAAGTTGGAAGAACATGCAAGTAGCCTTATAGTTTCTGCCTCACCAGTCGAATGACTTAATTGCCAAGTATCGGAACGAATGGCTCAGAACACAACCCAAGATTCATTCTAGCATACATTAGTGAGTTCATCTTGATTCTGTTACGTCCTTCAGATACTATATACGATAAGAACATAGATGATTCACACTAATGTATGCTAGAATGAATCTTGGCTTGTGTTCTGAGCTATCCGTTCTGATCAAGCATCTTCCTTCTCCTCTCCTCCACCATGGCTCTGAACCAATCTGCTCCTCCATACTTCCCTTCTTTTTATTTGACTTTCTTAGCCACATATGACATCCAGCTCAAGTGTAGAGTCGGGGGAGAAGAAGTGGACAGGAAGAGGAGGGGGAAGCAGCACAGCCGGCGGCATGACCCGGAGGAAGTACGGAGGTTTTCTTCAACAGCCGTAGGAGAACTATAAGGATATATCTTTTCACAACATATCACCTTGTCAAAGACCCTTAATGTGACAACCATGTTACCGCGGTGTCGGAAGACTAACATGTCATAATTTTCTAAGCCGTGTGTTTTGACATAATCCTCCAAACTCTTTCCTGCTATGTAATAATGCAAGATTATTACATAGGAGGAAAGAGTTGGAAAGATTATGTCAAAACACACGGCTTAGAAAACTTATGACATGTTAGTCTTCCGACACCGCGGTAACATGATATTCACATGAAGGGTCTTTGACAAGATGATATGTTGTGAAAAGATATATCCTTATAGTTCTCCTACGGCTGTTGAAGAAAACCTCTGTACTTCCTCCCGGTCATGCCGCTGCTGTGCTGCTTCCCCCTCCTCTTCCTGCCCACTTCTTCCCCCCCGACTCTACACTTGAGCTGGATGTCATATGTTGATGAGAGAGTCAAATAAAAAGAAGGGAAGTAGGGAGCAGCAGATTGGTTCAGAGCCATGGTGGAGGAGAGGAGAAGGAAGATGCTTGATCAGAACGGATGGCTCAGAACACATGCCAAGATTCATTCTAGCATACATTAGTGTGAATCATCTATGTTCTGTACATATGGTGTAGTATATGTTCTTATCGTATCTAGTATCTGAAGAACGTAACAAAATCAAGATGAACTCACTAATGTAATACTAAGACATCATCTACTACTATATAAGATATAGTGATAGGTTGTCGTATCATCATTGCCGAGGGTCGGAGGACATACAACTTTATCTACGGCTACATAGTTTCTGCCTCGCCAGTCGAATGGCTGCAGGGACTATGTCCTGATCACCATGTCGTACCGTAGACTAATGCAAATGGAGCTGAAAATATTCGTCGCTAACCGGTCACTAGTCCGTCGGTAACTAAGAATTTTTTTGAAAAAAATTGCAGCACTTTCCCTGTTCACAAAAATATACATAAACCAAACCAATATATAATGCACACCAATTATCCAAGAATCACATAGACCAAATATGCACATACGAATTTTTTGCACGCCAATTATCCAAGAATCATATAGACCAAACCAAATTAATATAAAATAGACATCAATTATACTGAAGAATAACCTAATATCCGTCGTTATAATTCGATTTATCTTCAAGTGTGAGAACGGATGGCTCAGAACACAGTCCAAGATTCATTCTAGCATACATTATTGCGAATCATCTATGTTCTGTACATATGGTGTAGTATATGTTCTTATCGTATCTAGTATCTGAAGAATGTAACAGAATCAAGATGAACTCACATAATGTAATACTAAGACATCATCTACTACTATATAAGATATAGTGATAGGTTGTCGTATCATCATTGCCGAGGGATGAGGGTCGGAAGACAGTCAACTTTATCTACGGCTACATAGTTTCTGCCTCGCCAGTCGAATGGCTGCAGGGACTATGTCCTGATCACCATGTCGTACCGTAGATTAATGCAAATGGAGCTGGAGCCAAAATACAGAAACCAAAATACAGAATCAAATCCCTGGGACGGATGGCTCAGAACACAACCAACCGGAGAGGATACTCTGAGAGATCCATCTGAGTAGGACGTATACTCTGAGAGATCACCTTTACAAGAATGATATCAGTAGTGGGATTGAGTGCTGGAGGCGATATTATCAGAGTATACGTCCTACTCAGATAGGTCTCTCACCGTTACTATTTTTTTCTGACAGCATGGTGGATGTGCTCCGTCAACAGATTCTTGCTCCGAGCCAAAACTTTGTCCCGAAGCTCAAGTCGACATCCTTGGTGTAGAGCTCGAGTGAGAGGTTCCTGACAGCATGGTGGTCTCCTTTGTCAAAATATCCGTGCTCGTCCCACAACCAATATGGGATGAGCACGGATACTTTGACAAAGGAGACCACCATGCTGTCAGGAACCTCTCACTCGAGCTCTACACCAAGGATGTCCACTTGAGCTCCGGGGCAAAGTTTTGGCTCGGAGCAAGAATATGTTGAGGGAGCACATCCACCATGCTGTCAGAAAAAATTAATAACGGTGAGAGACCCATCTGAGTAGGACGTATACTCTGATAATATCTCCTCCAGCACTCAATCCCACTACTGATATCATTCTTGTAAATGTGATCTCTCAGAGTATACGTCATACTCAGATGGATCTCTCAGAGTATTCTCTCTTGTTGGTTGTCGTATCATCATTGCCGAGGGATGAGGGTCGGAGGACAGTACAAATAGTCTAATACAAAAACAACTCAATATGTAGTCCAATACAAATAGTCTAATACAAAAACAACTCAATACAAATAGTCCAATACAAATAAGTACTAATAGCTAATGAGAACCACGCTGCTCAGGCAAACGCTCAGTGATAAGATCACGCAACCACCTCGAAAAAGTGAGATTTTTGGCATGAGGAGAGATGTCGTCCCTTGCAAGGACTGCTTGAAGAGAACTCCCGGTCTCACTAGCTACCGGTGCTGGATGAATAGAACTCCCGGTCTCACTAGCAACCGGTGCCACTTCCTCCTTAACTGTAGGAGGAGCCACCTCAGCATTCACTGTTTTCCTCAAACGACGTGCCGCTCCTCGGGTCATGGGTGCCATCTGGTAAGATCGATAGTCACAAATAATATAATTGTAACATATGCAAGCTAACTAAAGGAACCATCATGTAATTTGAGTACATTTTCGAAAGCCGATAAAGTATAAAAAATTCAATTTTTTGCCAAGTGTGAGAACGGATGGCTCAGAACACAACCCAAGATTTATTCAAGCATACATTAGTGTGAATCATCTATGTTCTGTACATATGGTGTAGTATATGTTCTTATCGTATCTAGTATCTGAAGAATGTAACAGAATCAAGATGAACTCACATAATGTAATACTAAGACATCATCTACTACTATATAAGATATAGTGATAGGTTGTCGTATCATCATTGCCGAGGTATGAGGGTCGGAAGACAGTCAACTTTATCTACGGCTACATAGTTTATGCCTCGCCAGTCGAATGGCTGCAGGGACTATGTCCTGATCACCATGTCGTACCGTAGATTAATGCAAATGGAGCTGGAACTGGAGCCAAAATACAGTACTACTTCACCATGTCGTACCATTTTAATCTCTCTCTCTCCTCTCCCCCTCCGGCGCTCTCACACTACTAATTCCTATGTGTTTTAAGTGTGAGAACGGATGGCTCAGAACACAACCCAAGATTCATTCTAGCATACATTAGTGTGAATCATCTATATTCTGTATACATATCGTATAGTATATGTTCTTATCGTGTCTAGTATCTGAAGGACGTAACAGAATCAAGATGAACTCACTAATGTAATACTAAGACATCATCTACTACTATATAAGATATAGTGATAGGTTGTCGTATCATCATTGCCGAGGGATGAGGGTCGGAGGACAGGCAACTTTATCTACGGCTATATAGTTTCTGCCTCGTCAGTCGAATGGCTGCAGGGACTATGTCCTGATCACCATGTCGTACCTTAGATTAATGCAATTAATGGAGCTGGAAATATCCGTCGCTAACCGGTAACTAGTCCGTCGCTAACTGAGATTGTCACATACACATATGTATATCACAGCTAGATGTATAGATATATACATCTATACAGAAGCACACAACTGATAGAACTCGCACTGTCCTTGAGACAGTGAACATATACACCATGAATCCAAACCCCATATATATTCACATTTACTAATCCAAACACCACCAAACTAATGGAACACCCAATATGGATAACACATTATATAGCCAATATATAAACTCAGATGAATTTGAGAAGCAAAGCCACCGCCGCCCCCAGCCAAAGCCCGCCGCCTAGTAGTTCGGTTGCATATATATATATGAAGAGTGCTTATGGGTGTGCGTCGGTTGCAAATAGCCCCGACGCACCCGCCCCAAGCCAGCCGCCCAGCCCCCGACGCCGCCGTCCCAAGCCCACCGCCCAGCCCCCGACACAAGCCAGCCGCCCAGCCCCCGACACAAGCCAGCCGCCCAGCCCCCGACGTCCCAGCCCCAAGCCCGCCTCCCAGACCCCGACGCCCCCGCCCCAAGCCCACCGCCCAGCCCCCGACCCAAGCCAGCCGCCCAGCCCCCGACGCCCCTGCCCCAAGCCAGCCGTCCAGCCCCCGACGCCGCCGCCCCAAGCCCACCGCCCAGCCCCCGACCCAAGCCAGCCGTCCAGCCCCCGACGCGCCAACCCCAAGCCCGCCTCCCAGACCCCGACGCCCCCGCCCCAAGCCCACCGCCCAGACCCCGACCCAAGCCAGCCGCCCAGCCCCCGACGCCCCAACCCCAAGCCCGCCTTCCAGACCCCGACGCCCCTGCCCCAAGCCCACCGCCTAGACCCCGACCCAAGCTGTAACACCCTGTTTTCTGAAATTGGGGATTTTTTTAAAATTATTATTTTTATTATTTATTAATGGTGTTTAGGGCATGATATGATTTTTGGTAGTTATTAGTGTAATTAGAACCATTTTCTAAGTCATGCTAAGTCATGACTTATGACTTTGTGATTTTGTTAGTATAACTTAGTGTAAACCCTAGTTTTCCTTAACCTAGAAGTTGCCATGACCATGTGAGCTTAGCCATAGGCTTAGAACATCAAATTAGTGACTTTTGGCCAAAAGGGTATTTTGGTAATTTACTAGACTTTATTTGAGATTATGTGATTTTTAATATTATTTAATCATGGTTAAGTACCATGATTAGTCCCTAACCCATCCTACCCTAATCTAGAGGTTAGCTACTAACCTAGAAGCTTTAGGATGGATAATTGGTCATGGGTTAAAGCAATGAAAATATCTTAGAATGCACTTTATGGATATTTTGCTTGAAACCCTCAAAAGTGTCCCAACTTTAGCACCAAAGTCTTGCCTTCACCATGAAGGAAAGGGCAAGGACACCCCCCCATGCCATGGCCGGCCAAGGGCACCCCCCTAGCAGCCACACATTGCTATATAGTCCCATTGCATCATTCATGAACATTTTTACATGAATTTTAATCCTAGAAAAATCCCACTTCTTCAAACCTACACAACTTGATCAATATTGATCCAATTTCACTCTAGTCTTTTGCATTGGGACCCTACAACATCAAGGGTGCTAAGGGAAGCTAGCAATCAAGAATTTAGGAGCTTTGGACATCACCAAGTTGAAGGAAGCACACCCCCTCTTTATTAATTTTTCATTGGATTTGCACAAATAGGTAAATGCCCTCAAACCTAGTTAATATCCTATTTTTTTCATAAATGCATGCATATAGGACTACCCTAACTGTGGGTCAAATTTGGTGAAAATTAGAGTTGGTTTGGTGTCCGTATCGGACACGTATCCTAAGCTAGAAACCCTTGTTTGGTGAAATACCACAGAGGATTCGATTTTGTTAAAATGTAAAACAAATTGCATGATCATGTAGCCCTAGACATGTAGGTCACATACCAACTTGACTGAGCACGTTTTCGTGCTGTGTCAGTGTCCAAATTGGACACGAACCCGCTGAACGAGACTCGCGTGCGTGCCCTGCTACCCCACCCTTCGTGCGCACTGCACAGGGCACTAGGACACGAGAAAATTTACATGGACACGGGGGCAATGTCTGCGAACATGCCCCCAAAGTTTGGTGTCGCGTCGTGTCGTGTCGAGTGAGAAATCTCACTCGCACTGGACACGCGCTGTCAGCGCACACGCGCGCGGGGGCAACTTTGCGCGTATCGTGTCGCGTGGACACGACACTTGGGTGTCTCGTGGTGACACGAGCGTGTAGCCCTATATGTGGCGTACACGAGGACACGAGCACGAGATTTGTCGTGTCCTGTGTCGCGAGCACGAGACGTGCAACCGCGTGCACGACGCGGTCGAAACGTGAGTATCAGTCGTGTTTTTCACGACTGATACGGGTTTCGCATCGTGTCCACGAGTGTCGTGGATACGTGTCAGTGTGTCAATCGTGTAGCCCTATAGGTGGGCTACACATGTGCATGACCACGAGACGTGTCGTGTCTCGTGGTGTGTCCACGAGCGTGTGGAACGCGTGCACGACGCTGTGCACGCGTGTGAGTATCAGTTTACCCGAGTGGGGTTTTTGAGTGTTTGGACACATAAATTCGTGTCGTGGTGTCGTGTCAGGTACCTAGGACACTAGGGTACATGTGGGGCATCAGTTACCAACCTATGGATTCGAGTCTTAGCTCGATTTTGTGTGTGAAATTGGGTTTACCTAGTTTCGAGTGCACAGTGCCTTTATTCCAGATTTTGGGTTTTTCCCAGTTTTGTAAAAACGAAATTCAAACCTAATTTTAATCTGATTTATACATGTATTAGTGTGTTTTTAGTATATATATACGTAGTATATATGTATGTGTGAGTGTAGGTGAGTTTTGAGGATTTATGGTTGTGTGTATTTATAGTTGTGTATATATATACATATATATTTATATATGTAACTATGTGTGTAGTGTTGGGGGTTAAATCCTGGTTCCAGGAATTCTGGAACTCCCCCCTACTGTCCAGCTCTCTCTCTCACTGTACACCCTCTCTCTCACTCTAAGTCTCTCTCTCTGTCTCACTTCCCTCTCTATATATATGTGTGAATCACATATATATATATATATATATATATATATATATATATATATATATATATATATATATATATATGTATTAGTTCTCATGTAGTGTCATTATATATATATATATATATATATATATATATATATATATATATATATATATATATATATATATATATATATATATATATATGTGGATGATGGTATTATATATAGTATTCATATATTGATATATATACATGGGTAGTAGATAGACTTGTATATATCTATATATATATATATATAGACATGTATATATATATATATAACTTACTAGGTATAGGTTTATATAGAAACCTAAGCAATAGCCTATGGCCAAGATACTAGCCTATGGCTTGGGGCTAACCCTAATGACCTAAAACACTACTAGTTGACCCTTGTCGGCTAAGGGTTGACCAAAGTCAACCTTAGGTCAAATTTGACCTAGTTAACCTAGAATTGACTAGGAATGACCTAAAACAACTAGTTTAACTAGTTTGACTAAAACCCTAACTAGTTTGACTAGTGTTGACCTAACTTTGACTAGTTTGACTTTAGAGTTGACCAGAGTTGACCAAGAGTTGACTTTTGACCAGATTGACCTAGAATCATGTAGTATGCATAGTAGACTTCATTTTTACTATTTAGAACACATTGTGACTTGTGTTGCTCTGATCAGGAGCCAGACACCTCTCCTCAGACAGCATATTCTCTACAGACATTCATACAGCAGGCGAGTACATTCTCTGACCGTTTCATACTTGTTCAGGCTTTACTTCTTGTTCTAGATTACTTTACTTGATGTTGTCACATTGGTAACACGGATTGGTACTATATGGATCTTTACATGAGATGTTATCCCTCTCGGGAGCATCGGGTACTTTATGTTACGTGTGTTTCACTATCATCATGTACTCCTATGCTTCCATCATTCATGTGTACTCATGTGATCATGTACTCTCATGATTCACTGAGCCCTCATGTATAACTTCACGTATACTCATTTATGAGCCTCATGTGAAGTAATCATGTATAATAACGTAACTTGTCTAGATCCTTGTGTATTGATTGGGAAAACGGGGGAGTAGAAGTAGACATGTGAATAATTCCAAAGTAGTGTAATCATGTGCAAACTCAGTAGTGTAATCATGTATAAATTCTAGCCATTCACATGCCTATCTTGTACTCTACATCACTAGTCACTTACAGTTCTCTTTATACAGTAGAAATTTCCTTTACAGCTATCTTTTTTACAGCGTATATTTCCTTTCAGCATTTCTTGTATCTTACTCTATTGCCTGTATCGTATTTCCTAACCTGATATGAACTGTGTGAGATGTATTGTGCTCGTTCCTGTCCTGACTGGACATGTTGAAAATATTACAGAGGATGAGGACGAGGCATGGGTGACTACATATTATGGAGCAGGACTAGATGACACTTGTGTTGAGGACCCTCAGCAGGATCCACCTGCAGCTGAGGATGTTGCTCCAGTAGTCTAGAACAGTTAGCTAGACAGTCTTTTCTACATTATATTTTGTCTCACATTCTGAGTTGTATTTTGAGATGTGGAGATGTATAGACTCTTAGACTTATTGTATTATGAGTTGTCATTCTGGATGTTATGTATCCTAGACACTTAGACTTATTTCATCTATGCTATTGTTCTCTTTGAGTTACTATCTATCTATCTGTCTTTCATTCTTCTATCTTAGATGTGATTGAGACTGTATATTGTGATGTCACCTCCATTCGGAGAGTATAAACTGTACAGGTACCTTTATATTGTTAGATGATTGACCTAGGACAGCGTTCTACCGCCGACACTGCGGTGTAGGCTGGACGTACCCACCTCTCGTGCCCTTACTCTAGGGTGCGGGTCGTGACACAAGCCAGCCGCCCAGCCCCCGACGCCCCAACCCCAAGCCCGCCTCCCAGACCCCGACGCCCCCGCCCAGCCCCCGACGCCCCAACCCCAAGCCCGCCTCCCAGACCCCGACGCCCCCGCCCCAAGCCCACCGCCCAGACCCCGACCCAAGCCAGCCGTCCAGCCCCCGACGCCCCAGCCCCAAGCCCGCCGCCCAGCCCCCGACGCCCCCACCCCAAGCCTACCGTCCAGCCCCCCGACCCAAGCCAGCCGCCCAGCCCCGGACAGCCCAGCCCCAAGCGCGCCGCCCAGCCCTTATACGACACCGCGAGAGAGAGAGAGAGATCGAGAGAGAAAGAGAGAGAGGGGGTTACCTTCGGAAGAGAGAGAGGAGAGGACGTCGACGCCGACGACAACACCGACGTCGATCACCGAAGCCGACACCGGCGAGAGAGAGAGAGAGAGAGAGAGAGAGAGAGAGAGGAGAGAGAATGAATTTGAGGGAAATGCGAAAAGTTTCCTCCGCCGTTTTATTTAAAGTCTGGTACGTATATATGGCGACGGACTCGCGACTGGCCAAAACCCGTCGCCCAGCAGTCGCCTTTTTTGATACGTGCCGACTGAATATCCGTCGCTAAGTCGTCGAAGATATGTCCCGCCAATTCTCTACACAATTCCCGCCAAATAATCGACTGTGTAGCGACGACTGTAAATCCGTCGCTATAGCTCCGACAGTCTAGCGACGGATGTGCGACCTTTCCTCCCCATAAAATTAAAATAAAAATGGCAAAGGCGTGTGGTCGGTATTCAGTCGGCCAGCGGCCACTAATCCGTCGCTAACGTCGACTGAAAAATTCTGTCGCTAAATATCCGTCACTAATTTAGTGTATTTTGGTAGTGTGGGTAGATTTGAAGAAGCCATCCGCCTGACCGTTGATAACCGTGGAAAACTATAAGTTGCTGATCGATCTCCACACGATGTTGGTCCAGGTTTCAGAAAATCTGAATGCTCTAAAGACCCAGATCATGAATTGCCAATCCAATCTGTCTTAAGCTTTCTCCATGTCTAATTTGATGGCTATGTTGCCCCCTCTTGTTGGGAGCTTCATGCAGGTAGTTAACTCTTGGGCCAACATGAAGTTATCTTGGATATTTCTCCCCTAGACGAAGCCACTCTGCTCTTCCAAGATGATCTTGGGTAGAAGGTCAGACATGCGGGAGGCAATGATCTTGGATATGATCTTGTTTGTAAAGGTGCAGAGACTGATGGGTCGAAAGTCACAGAATGTCTCCGGGTTATCTTTCTTCGGGATGAGGATCTGATTGGTGCTCGAAATGGCTCTGTGGTAAGTAGCTCCTTTGAGGAAAGCAGATACCGCCTTGTGGATGTCCAACTTGATGATATCCCAGCATGTGCAAAAAAAAACTCTCGAAAATCTGTCCGGTCCGGGCGTACTATGTTCGTCGAGAGCCCAGACAGCATCTTTCACTTCTTGCTCGGAGGGAGGCTATTCTAATCGAATATTGTCGGAGTCGCTGACAAGGTGCGGGACCTCGTCCAGGAAGGTGTTGTCTCTGAGAACTGTTTCCTTGGAGAATAGTCGGAAATAGAATTTCTCTGCTGCCGCTTGGATACCCTTTTGATCGTTGATACTTCTTCCGTTTTTATCGGTAATCTGGTGGAGGGTCAGTTTTTGTCTGCGACCGTTGACGCAGGCGTGAAAGTAGCTAAAGTTTTTGTCCCCCTCGCTGTCCCATTTAATCTTCACTTTCTACTTCCAAAAATCGGTCTCGACTTTCAGTCTGAATTTGAGAATAGCTTTGGTGAGGTTCAGGGCATTCCTGGTAGCTGGCGAATTGTCGTTCATGTGCCTGACTTCGGCACGAGTTACGTCATCCTCGGCCACGCGAATCGCTTGAAAGATGTCTCCATAAGCTTGCTTGCTCCAAACAACTAGGGCTTTCCTTGTGGCCTTGAGCTTGTTGGCAATCCGAGTGAGTGGTTCGGGGGAATCCGCACTGTTCCAAGCTTTCGCGATTACACCCAAGAATTGGGGGTGCTCGCTCAAGAAGTCCAGGAAGCGAAAACTCTTAGAGGACTGGCTGGATGTGCTAGTGATTCCGACTAGTAGGGGGGCATGGTCGGATTTGGTGGCATTGAGGTGAGAAAGCTTGGAGGTGGTTCCCATTCCTTGCCAGTTGGCGTTGGTTAGGGCCCTGTCAAGACGGGAGTACTGCCGTCGGTCGCCTTCCTGCATATTGCACCATGTGAATATGTTGCCAGAGAACGGAAGGGGGGAGAGGTGGGAGTTGAATATGAAGTTGTTAAAATCTTGCATGGCCGAGTGAAGCGGAGGGCGACCGTCGGTCTTCTCTTCTCTGCAAGTGATGGCGTTGAAGTCCCCTATGCAAAGCTATAGGAGGTTGAGGTGGTGATGGTGAATGTCCAGGTGGTCGTTCCAGAGGTGTTTGCGATCACCGATGTCACAGCTGTCGTGAACCGCAGAAAGGATAGCGTGCTTGCGGATCAAAGGGTGTTCCACCCAGCGGGGTCCCGGATGACTCCGATCCTGACGTCCTTCGAGCAAAGGATCCAAATGCCGTATCTGCCAACAATGGTCGAATGAAAGCCTAACTGCAGTTGAATGGACTTGAGTCTCGTGTAGGGGATTTTGGGTTCAAGGATGATCAAGATGTCGATCTTGTGGGTTTTCTTAAGGCCGATGATTCTTCTCATGGTAGGTTTGTTCGCCAGACCATGGACATTCCAGGAGAGGATGTTCAGCATTAATGGTGCTTGGGGGTTGGTTGGTCCGCTTGGTAGCTGACCTGGTGTGCATAGTCGGTGACTTGGCGGCCCCTTTCTTATCTGATTACCTAGATGTTGTTGAAGCCTCTCCCGAGGTGGATGTGCCGAGGATAGAATCTTCTGGGGGGTTGGGGGGGTGTCTACGTGAGGTTCGACCGATTCTCCGACGGAGTCAAGATCGGGTTCCTCCGAAGGGATGAGAAGGATGTCGTCGGATATCCCAATCTGGTCGCCTTCCGACTAGAGCGAGAATCCAGCTGCGAGGACCTGAAGTCCTCTAAGGGCCTGTTTCGGTCCTAGAATAGCAAGGGCCTCCACGACGGCGGCTCCGTGGGAGACTTGGTTGTCAGGGGCATTGGGGAGTTCATGGAGGGGCTCTTTTTCGGCCTCCGTTGGGGGGTCACTGATGTCCTCAGAGTTCGGCCCGGGGACCGCAACCGAGTCGGCAGGAGAGGCTATCTCCTGGTGGTGGTCGCTCACTTCGGACACGAGGGCGTTAAACTGGTTAGAAAGGGGTAAGTTTAGGGAGTGGAAGGGGATCACCGCGTTGCCCGATGAGACTCTTTCGTTTGGTTTGTCTTCACTGGAGTTGAATCTGGTATGAGCGTTCGGTAGAGGGAGCAGGGGGATCGGGCCAGATTTTGATATTTGTCTCCGTTGGAGTAGGAATCTTTCCGCACAGGTATATTCTTAAGCTCAGGATGGAGACGGAAGCAATGCTTTGAGAGATGACAGCGCAAATGGCAGTGTGTGCAGAAGGTAATGTGGTTATCGTAGATGATTTACAGGGTGTGGGTTTGGTTGCCAAGTTTGATGAGGATCTGGTTGGGGGTTCTGAGGTGAGGTCGAGTTCCACACATATCTTGGCATAGTGAGCTTTGGTTAGGTTGCTGGTTTCATCAGCAGTGGCCACGTATGTTCCGAAGGAGTTGCCTATACGCTTAAGAGCCGCTGGAACGAAGCAAATAAGTTAGAGATTGGAAAGGGTCACCCAGGCAGCAATCGTCGTCGAGTCTTCCTTAGTGTTGAAGTTTGTTGACTACTTGATTATCTTAATCTGGTGGGAGTCAACCCTACTTGTGCCTTTGGACCACACGGTTCTGTGGTCAAGATGGAGGAAAGATGGAGCAGAATATGCCTCGGGTCGAGGATGGCCACCTTGTATGCGGCTGAGAGCCGCCAACCGACAATAACCTCCTGGACCCGGGAGAGTTTAGGGCAACCTGAGGAGAATTTTAGGACGAAGGAGTAGGAAAAGGAAGTGGCCAAGGAGGTCAGTTCCTGGTCAGTGAAGGGCACCGTAGGCATGGGAGATGCCCGCGAATACTCCACTTCCGACAGGGGGACGTCCGGAAGCAGAAGGCCCTGCTTGGACGATCTGTCAGGACGAAGCTTATCTGCGAAGGAAGGCTACGGAGAGGCCGACGAAGGGGGCGTGCCCCGGACCAAACAGGAAGATGGCCGCACGGGGGAAGGGGGGAGCAACGGCCAACCGAAGGGCTGGGACCGTGCTGGGGATGAGAGCGATGAGGTCGTCCGGGACTGAGCGATCAGGGGGGTTGGGGGGTTGGGTGACGGTGGTGGCGCATAAGGGCGCGCCGCCGTCGCCGGGGGCGCTCGACGTCGGAGGGTCGTGACAAGCTGCACTACCAGATTGGACGCTAAGCGCGCCCGACGAGGAAGGAGTGGGGGCCATAAGCAACCTCGGAGGATGGAGGACGGGCATATGCGCCCCGGAAGAAAGATCTGAATGCGCCTTGATGGCCGCCGTATGCTCCCACCTCAGCAACAAAAATGTGGCCGCGAGCCGCACCAGCAGAAGGGATGGGAGGATGATATGCGCCCATAGGAGAGGAGCTCCCGACCGGAGGGGGGCCGACGTATGCGCCCAAGGGGGCCATATGCGCCCACAGCCGCCGGTGGCGGGCGGCCGCCGCATGCGCCCAAGGAGTGGGTGAGTAGGGGACATATGTGCCTACGGAACTGGGCAGCAGTATGTGCCTACGGATGGGTATGCGCCCACGCAGAGGGGGCGGATGGCTGCGCTCCTCCACGTGGCAAAGTTGTGCTGATTGGAGAGGACGGGAAACTCAAAATTCGAAATCGAATTTTGATCTAGCCCCGCGCAAACCATACCCGAGGAGGAAGGAGGGGAGAGAGGCGCTGCAGCCTGTGCCGAGAAGGAGGAGGAAGCGAGGGTGGAGGAAGTCCGACCGCCACGTTGGGGCTGGACATATACTACCGGGGGGCGGCTAGGGCGGGCGGAGAGGCCGAAGGCACCTGGACGTGCTGCACCGCGATCGACAAGGGGGGCGGCAGGGGAAGGCCGTGGGGGCGGAGATGACGGTGGGTGGGGGCGTGGCCTGGCGAGGGGCGGACGAACGGAGTGGGGGCCGCGATCCGAGAACTGCAAAGAGATCGGAAGGGATGCAGGGCCGAGGCCCGGCGGGTTCGCCATGCGCAGAGGGAGAGAACAGGGGGAAAGAAGGTCGGGCGGGCGCCGCCGGCCTAGGCATGGTCGGACGGGGAGGCCATTGCAAGGGGGGAGGGGGAGCAGAGCAGCACATCCACATCGAAAAAAAATCTATATATATGTAGCATATATATAATATATATATATATATATATATATATATATATATATATATATATATATATATATATATATATATATATATATATATATACTGAGATTTGGATTTGCTTCCAAGGTCACATCATACACGCACACTTGGTTTTCTTTCCTTACTTTATATATATATATATATATATATATATATATATATATATATATATATATTTCAAACATCGACCCATTTTATTGAAGAGGCCGAAAGGCCAAACCTGTACAAGTTTACCACTAGACGCAAAATGTCGAAGCCTATACAAGTATACTATCAAAAACAGGAAACACGGAAACCAAACCGGCTAAGCCAAGGAAAGGAGAGAGTTCCAGAACACCGTATGTCCATGCGAGCAGAGGAAGCTCCGTTTGCGTCACTGCCGAATGGTTTCCCTAATCAGCTGGTTTGTGGAGTATGGATGGCCTTCATATCTCGCTTTGTTGCAATTTTTCCAGAGCACCCACGTTGCGACGACAGCAACGATCTGGTGGCCATGAGATGCGGACACCCAGGCCGTAACGAAGTCGTAGAAGTTTTTGCCCCCTTGAGCCATACTACAGCGCTGGAAGAGAACTCTCCATACCTTGACTGGGAGGTCCCCTTGACATTGAATGTGGTCAACTATTTCCTATTGACGATCGGAGCAGCATGTGCACGCTGACGCAAGGCTGAATCCGATAGTGTTAAGAGTGTCATTAGTGGGTAGGATTTTACGTAGGGCTCTCCAAATAAGGAAGGACCACTTCTTGGGGATGCATGTCTGCCAGAATGATGCAATGGTAGGAGCCGGCGCATCATTGCCTAGGATCACTCCTCTGGCCGATCTAACCGAGAATGATTCGTTGGCCGCGGCCGACCACTGCAGCTTATCTGCGTCCGCTCCGATCGTCAATTCGCTACGTTGGATACAATCAACAGCCTCTGGCCCGACCCAGGCCCGGACCTTGTTCTAATTCCAGTTGTTGTCAGACGAGTCCCACAAGTCCTTGATAGTGTTGTTCCAAGGGACGTTTGAAAGTTTAAGAAGCAAGGTGTCATCAACCCAACGTTCCCGAAATAGCGAAGACTCGCCTTTGCCAACCTGCAGGCGAATCACGGGTTCGGCAAGAGACCATCCGATAAGAATGCGTGGCCAAGCCGCTGATGATTTGTTGTTCGAGATGGCCATCAATGGGTGGATGTACTTGAAGTATCTGGCCTTCATGAACCTGGTCCATAAATTCTGACTCGTGCGGAGCTTCCACCACAGTTTCATCGAAAATGCATTAACGATGTGGGAAAGTTTGGTGAAGCCCAGGCCCCCTCCCCTAAAGGATGATCCATGGTATCCCAACTAGCCCAATGATGCTTGTCATTGCCGCCGCCGCGTCCCCAGAAGAAGTTGCTAAACGTGCTCTCGATCGCAGAGAGCACTTTCTTGGGGGGAACACGCGGCCAGGGGGTAGATGGGAATGGATGTGAGGACGTGATTGATGAGGATCATCTTGCCTCCTGGGGATAGGGTAGCGTTGTGCCAACCCTCAAGTTTTTTCCTGATACGATTGATCAGGTTCTCAAAAATGCCGGCGTTGGATTTACCGTACACGAGGGGGCATCCAAGGTAGTATATATATATACAAACATATATATATATATATCGCCCATCGGCCCCTACCCCCTCCTCGGCGGCCTGCTCTTTTCCTGTCGCCCACGCTTCTCTGGTTGGCCGGGCTCCGCCTGGCAGCCCCCCATGTCGGCACCCTATCGGCATACGGTGTCCTCCCCTCCCTCCTCCCCCTTCGTCCCCTCGGCACCTTCACCTTCTCCGGCATCCGTGGTGGCACCGGCCTCGGCGCAGACGGCCCGGTCCTCCTCCGCCGGATGTCTCCTCTGGAAACCCTCCGGCCCCTTCCCTCCTCGGTCCTCCGCCTGGGTCGCTCCGCCTGATTTCCCTCCCTCTGCCCCGGCGCCCCCCTCCCGTCGCCCCTCTCGCCGCGCCTCCTCCCGTCTCGGCAGCGGCCTTCCTCCCGGCGCCTCCCTTCCGTCGCACCTCTCGTCGCGCCACCCCCTGCCTCGGCAGCGACCTTATTCCCGGCGCCCCCCTCTGAGGTGGCACTGGACCCCCTCCCAGTCCCCTCGGTTGTGTCCTCCTGGTCCCCTCCAGTCCCCGGCGTCACTGGTCCCCCTCCTCTTCATCGTGGTGCGTCTTCCGCTCTCCCCTTGGGATCGAGCCCTGTAACACCCATATTTCTGAAATTAGGATAATTTTGAAATTTTGTATTATAATCATTTATTATGGATAATTTATGCATGTTATGATTTTAGATAATTTTTGGCTGGTGTAAAACCATTTTATTTTGTTGATTGTAAATTAGGGGTTAAACTAGGGAAACCCTAGTTATTCCTTAAACCTAGAAGTTTACCATGACCATGTGAGCCTAGCCATAGGTTTAGAACATCAAATTAGTGATTTTAGCCTAAAAGGGTATTTTGGTAATTTACTAGATTTTATTTGGAATTATATGATTTTTAATATTATTTAATTATTGTTAAGTAACATGATTAGTCCCTAACCTAGTTTCCCCAATCTAGAGGTTAGCTACTAACCTAGAAGCTTGAGGATAGATATTTAGTCATTGGTTAAAGTAGTAAAAATATCTAAGATATTAACATATGTGATATTTTCCTTGAAACCCTCAAAAGATCTCAACTTTGGCACCAAAGTCCTTGCCTTCACCATGAAGGAAGGCCAAGGACACCCCCCTTGCCATGGCCGGCCAAAGGGTACCCCCCCTATCACTACCCCTTCCTATTTAATCATATCAACCCTTTACACACAAATTTACATGTTTTAAAACCTAGAAAATTCCCTTTCCATCAAACCTTCATAACTTCTTCATTTTAGCTCTAAGTTCACTCTAGTCTTTTGCATTGGGACCCTACAACATCAAGGGTGCTAAGGGAGGCTAGCAAGCAAGGACACAAGGCCATTTGCAATATCAAAGTGGAAGGACACCCCCCCTTACTAGCTTGATTTCCATTGGAATTGCACCAATAGGTAAATACCCTCATGCATAGTTAATATCCTGTTTTCTTTTCATGAATGCATGCATCTAGGTACCATGGATCTGTAGGCCAAGTTTGGTAGGAAGTAGGTTTGATTTGGTGTCCGTATCGGACACGTATCCTAGGTTGAAAAACCTTGTTTGATAAAATGCCTCAAAGAAATGGTTTTTGTGTTTTTGTGAAACAAATTGCATTTTCAGGTAGCCCTAACCTTGCTAACCCAAACCCTAACTTACTGATCACGATTTAGGTTGGTCTTCGTGTCCAAATCGGACATGAACTCACGGATTTGTACTGCACACTGTCACAGAATTTCCCCTGCTCACACGAGTCTCGTACTCGCTGTATAGGACATGTGGACACGCCAAAATTGGCATGGATACGGGGGCAATGTCTGCGAACATGCCCCCAAGGTTTCACGGTGTCTCGTTTTGTATCGGACATGCAATCACCCACGCACTGGACACCTACACGCACGTTCAGTCGAATTTTCGACTAGGACACGAGCCTCGTGTCCCACGCACATGTATCGTGGACACGTATCAGGCTGACACGTGTGTAGTCCATCATTGGGCGAACACCAGGACACAAGCACGTGGTGTGTCATGTCCTGTGTCGTGAGCACGAGACACTAGACCGCGTGCACGATGCGGCCTGAATGCACAATTTTAGGTCTCTGATACGTGTCTCGTGTCCTTTCTACATGACACATGGACACGTATCCGGGTGTTGGACACGTACCCTACCCCTAGACGCACCTTCTGACACGATCACGAGACACGAGTGTGTGTGTGTCGTGTCCTAGAGTGGGTTGCACACGTGCACCATATAGTACACTGTGTGTCCTGGGTTTACCCGATTGGGTTTTTCACAAGATTGACATGTTGTGTCGTGTCGGGACTGTGTCTCAGGCACCCTAGAAGCTAGGGGACACTTGGGGCAACACTTACCAACCAAGGGTTTCGTGTCATAGTTTGGTTTTGGACACGGATTTAGGTTTACCCCATCTCACTGTGCACAGTGCACATTTCCTGACTTTTAGGATTTTCTCTGTTTTTCTAAAACGAATTTTGAAACGATTTTGATGTTATTTTTGCATGTATTAGTGTGTATACATAGTGTATATGTGTGTGTGTGGGGTGGAATTGGGTGAAATTGCATGTGTATATATGTATATATGTATGTATTTATGTATGTTAGTGTGTGTGTGCGTGTCTATGTTCTCTGTCACAGTGGACAGAGAACCCCCCTACTGTCCAGTAATCTCTCTCTCTCTCACTTACTCTCTCTCTCTCACTTTTCTCTATATATATATATATATGTATTGTATATTATATATATATGTTGTATATATATGGTATAGAGATAGATATCTATGTGATATTAGCCTATGGTATTCATTTATGAGCCTATGGCTATGAGGTTAGGTTTTGACCCTTGTTTGACTAAAGTTGACCAAAGTCAACCTTAGGTCAAACTTGACCTAGTTAACCTAGATTTGACTTGAAATAACCTAGAATGACTAGTTTGACTAAACCCTAACTAGTTTGACCATGGTTGACCTAACTTTGACTAGTTTGGCCTAGTTTGACTTTTAGAGTTGACCAAGAGTTGACTTTTGACCAGATTGACCTAGAATCATGTAGTATGCATAGTAAACTTTATTTTTACTATTTAGAATACATTGTGACTTGTGTTGCTCTGATCAGGAGCCCGACACCTCTCCTCAGACAGTATATTCTCTACAAACATTCATACATCAGGCGAGCACATTCTCTGACCGTTTCTTACTTGTTCAGGCTTTACTTTCTCGCTCTATATTACTTTACTTGATGCTGTCACGTTGGTAACATGGATTGGTACTATATGGATCTTTTCATGAGATGTTATCCCTCTCGGGAGCATCGGGTACCTCATGTTACGTGTGTTTCACTTTCATCATGTACTCCTATGCTT
Organism: Iris pallida; assembly: GCA_029216955.1. Lineage (NCBI taxonomy): Eukaryota > Viridiplantae > Streptophyta > Magnoliopsida > Asparagales > Iridaceae > Iris > Iris pallida. The sequence continues at coordinate 9,705,954 of JANAVB010040018.1, read as the reverse complement.
CCATCATACATGTGCACTCATGTGATCATGTACTCTCATGTTCACTGAGCCCTCATGTATAACTTCACGTATACTCATTTATGAGCCTCATGTGAAGTAATGTATAATAATGTAACTTGTCTAGATCCTTGTGTATTGATTGGGGAAAACGGAGGAGTAGAAGTAGACATGTGAATAATTCCAAAGTAGTGTAATCATGTATAAACTCAGTAGTGTAATCATGTATAAATTCTAGCCATTCATATACCTATCTTGTACTCTACATCACTAGCCACTCACAGTTCTCTATATACAGTAGATATTTCCTTTACAACTATCTCTTTTACAGCGTATATTTCCTTTCAGCACTTCTTGTATTTTACTCTATTGCTTGTATCGTATTTTCTAACCTGATATGAACTGTGTGAGATGTATTGTGCTCGTTCCTGTCCTGACTGGATCTGTTGAAAATATTACAGAGGACGAGGATGAGGCATGGGTGACTACATATTATGGAGCAGGTCTAGATGACACTTGTGTTGAGGACCCTCAGTAGGATCCACCTGCAGCTGAGGATGTTGCCCCAGTAGTCTAGGCTAGTTTAGCTAGACAGTCATTTTCATACTATTATTTTGTCTCACATTCTGAGTTGTATTTTGAGATGTTGAGATGTATAGACCCCTAGACTTATTGTATTTTGGGTTGATATTCTGGATGTATGTTCCTAGACACTTAGACTTATTTTTCTGATTGTACTATTCTCTTTGAGTTACTATCTATCTATCTATCTATCCATCTTTCATTCTTCTACCTTAGATGTGATTGAGACTGTTTATTGTTATGTCACCTCCATTCGGAGAGTATATACTGTACAGGTACCTTTATGTTGTTAGATGTTTGACCTAGGACAGCGTTCTACCGCGGACACTGCGGCGTAGGCTGGACGTACCCACTTCTCGTGCCCTTACTCTAGGGTGCGGGTCGTGACAAGCCCCTCCTTCTCGTCCCAGCCGCCTCGGGACCCCCGGCTGACTTGTTCGTCGTACTCCCTCACCTGGGGCCGGCACCCTCGTCGGGCCTCTCTCCTCGGCCGTGGCCCCACCGGGCCTGACCCCCTCCTCCCGCGGGTTCCCTTCTCCCTCCCTCGGGCTTCATCTTTCTCCCCTTCGTCGGATCTCGAGACCTCCTGGGTCGTCCTTCCCCCCATCGTCGTGGCTCCCTTCCTCCCGTGGGTCGAGCCCCTCCCTCCCGCTCCCCCCTCCCTCGCGGCGCCTCCCCTCTTTCCCTCGCCGAGGGTCGATCACCCCTCTCCTCTTCGTTGTGGTACGTCTTTCGCTCCACCCCGCGGGGTCGAGCCCCTCCCTCCCCTTCCGGTGCCCCCCTCGCCGAGGTCCCCCCTCCCCTCGTCGTGGGTCGAACCCTCCCTCCCCCTCCGGCGCACCTATCGCCGTGGTTCCCCTCCTCTTCTCTCCGTGGGTCGTCTTCCCCCCCGCCCCCCGGGGCAGAGCCACCCCCGGGCCCCGCGCTGCCCGCCTCGGGCCGCACCCCCTCTGCCGACCGCCGTGGGTCTCCCTCCCCTTCCATACGGTCAAGCTCCCCCCTCCCTACCTTCCCTCCGCCGTGCCCCCCCTCTTCTCCTCCCCTCCGGGGTTGAGCCTCCTGCCCTCTCGTCGCCCAACCCCCCCTCCGCCGGGTCTCCCCCTTTCCCCCACTCCGTCGAGGGCCCACTCCCTCTCCCAACGGCTCCCCCCCCGAATCCTCGTCTCTTCCGGCGGGGCTGAGCCCCCTCCTCCTCGTCGGATTGCGCAGGCTCCTCGGGCTGCGCCCCCCACCCTCGGGCCCTGCGCCCCCTCGGGCAAGCCCCCACCCTCGGGCCCTGTGCCCCCTTGGGCAGCGTGCATCCTTTTGTTTTTTGAATTTTAATTGCGGGTTGCCGCCTGTGGGCCCCGTTCCTTGTTCTGTTGACTCGTTCAATAAAATTTCCTTTTCTTATATATATATATATATATATATATATATATATATACACATACACCTAAACAAATGCTATATATATATATATATATATATATATATTATATATATATTTATATATATATATATATTAAGAAACCAACTTCATAGAAGTATCGGGGGCAAAATGCCGAAACCTCTACAAAAGAGCGCAGCTCGCGCTAACCGAAAGAAAAACACAAACCGGTCAGCGACGACTACGAGGTTAATTCAACATCCCCCAAAAGCTGCTCGAGGAGTGAGAGCAACGAATGTTGACTTTGCTAATTTGTCTGAGAACCTCTCTGAAAAGCTGAGAGGTACTGAGCTGGCGACCTTCATATCTGTGCTTGTTCCTATTTTTCCATAAAACCCAAATGCCGACGGCTGCGACGATCTGGTGCCCATGGAAAAAGCTCCACGTAGCGAAGAGATCGTTGAAGCCCTCAGCCTGTTGGTTCGGATGGCATCTTCTAGAGAGGTTGGTCCATAGTTGAGAGGCGAGGCCTCCTGTGAGTAGTACGTGTTCTGCTGATTTCGCCTTCGGAGAGGAACAACAGTGGCATGTCGACGCAAGGTTATATCCGAAGGAAGTGAGGAAGCCGTCGGTGGGTAGCTTTCTTCTCCGCGCTCTCCAAGTGAGGATCGACCATTTGTTTGGAATGCAGGACTTCCAGTAAGGGGCGGTGAAAGGGGAAGGCGCTCTGACACCTCTAGCCACAATTCTAGCCGAAGCAAGAGTGAACTCGCCTCCTGCGGTCGGGGACCACCGAAGTGCGCCAGCGACGTCTCTAACCATCAAAGGTTTCGCGATGCTTTGACCTAGGAGAATGTGGCGCCAATTCGCCGATGCTCTACTGTTAGCTATTACAGTCGTTGGGTTGGAGTGTTGAAAGTATCTTTCTTTCATGAAATAAGCCCAGATTGAATTCTCCGTGCGAACCTTCTACCATAACTTCATGGAGCAAGCAGCCATAATGTACGCTAATCTGCTGAAACCCAGACCACCTTCGCTGGTGGATTTGGCCATGGTGTCCCAGCTAGCCCAGTGGTGATTGTCTTTGCCGTCACTGTGACCCCAAAAGAAATTGGAAAGAAGGGACTCTAGCGCTGATAATACCTTCTTCAGGGGGGAGCAAACCGCCATGGTGTATATAGGAATAGAAGAAAGCACATGCTTGATAAGAATTATCGTTCCTCCCGGGAAAAGGGTAGCATTGTGCCATCCTTCTATTTTGTTTCTGACAAGACCTTCAAACATGCCCAAATTAGATTTATCGTAAACCAGTGGGCATCAGAGGTAGGTGAATGGCGGGTAGGCTGTGGCGAAGGAGGTCAGATTGGTGAGAGTCTTAGAGTGGTTTCTATTGCTTTGTGGTGGGTTTATATGACGCTTTGTTTGGGTTCACCCTTTGCCCAGAGTATCTGGTGTATCTCTCAAGCGTTCTATGGACCGCCTCTACCGACCCTAAGTCCCCCGCCAAGAAGATGAGAATGTTGTCTGTATATGCTAGATGCGTGATCAAGGGACAACCGGTGGTGGTGTAGAAGTGATAGAATCTGGAGGTATTGGCTAGGCTGTTCAGATTTCTGCTGAGAGCTTCGGCCGCAATGATGAAGATGGTGGCGAAAAGAGGATCTCCTTGTCTGACCCCTCGGCTTGATTTGAAGAATTCGGCCGCTTGCCCGTTGATAATGGTGGAGAACCATGAATTGCTGATGGATCTGAAGATGATGTCAATCCATGATTTGGGGAAATCGAATGCCTTGAGCACCCATATCATAAATTGCCAGTCCAAATGATCGTATGCTTTCTCCATGTCCAGCTTGATGGCCACATTTCCTCCTCTGGAGGGGAACTTCAAGCACGTGATCATCTCTTGGGCTAGAAGGATGTTGTCTGTGATGTTATGCCTTTGGACGAAGCCACTTTGTTCTTCTGAGATAATCTTGGGTAGGAGGGTGGACATGCGAGTCGCTATTATCTTAGAAATTATTTTGTTGGTGAAAGTGCAAAGGCTGATGGGGCAGAAATCTTTGAAAGTCTCCGGGTTGTCTTTCTTAGGGATGAGAATGAGGTTAGCATAACAGATGGATTTGGGGTATCTCGCTCCCTGAAAGAAGGCAATAGCCGCTTCTAGGAAATCGTTGGCGATGATGTCCCAGCAGGTGCGGAAGAAAACCTCGGAGAACCCGTCGGGCCCGGGTGTACTATGCTCGTTTAGAGCCCATACCGCCGCCTTGACTTCTTCTGCTGTTGGAGGGACTTGAAGCTTTTCGTTCTCTCTGTTGCTGATCATGTTAGGAATCTTGGACAGGAGATTGACGTCTTTGAGAATGGCGTCTTTGGGGAATAATCTGGTGTAGTAGTTGCCGGCTGCCTCCTGTATTCTCCTTTGATCTTTTAGGAGTAGGCCGTTGTTATCTGAAATTTGATGCAGATTCAATTTGTGTCTCCGACCTCTAACGCAGGAGTAGAAGAAAGCCAAATTTCTGTCTCCCTCTATGTCCTAAGCCAGCCTGGCTTTTTACATCCAGAATTCGGTCTCAACCTTCAGTCGAGATTTGAGGATAGCCCTGATAAGGTTAAGTATGGTACGGAACTCCTGTGTTTTGTTCAAGGCGAACAGAACCTCCGCCCGAGTCACGTCTTCCTCCGCCTTCTTGATTTCTTAGAAAATGTTTCCGAAAGCGTTCTTGCTCCAGGTTGCCAGAGCTCTTTTAGTAGCTTTGAGCTTAACGGCGACACGAAGTAGGGGGTCTGGTTCTGTGGACGCTCCCTAAGTTGTCGCAACGATGTTCCTGAATTGCAGATGTAAGCTCCATAAGTCCTGGAATTGGAACACTTTTTTGATTGGATTTGGATTGCTGCTAATTTCTATGAGAAGGGAAGAGTGATCTGATTCTGTGGTGTTGAGGTGGGATAGGTTGGAGATGAGGCCCGTGTCGGACCAGCGGTTGTTAACCAGAGCTCTGTCCAAACGAGAATACTGTCGTCTGGCCCCTTCATGCATGTTGCACCAAGTGAACTCGTTGCCTGAAAAAAGCAGAGAAGTCATGTGGGCGTTGAAAATAAAGGTGTTGAAGTCGTTCATGGCCGTCTGGTGAGGTAGCCGGCCACCAAACTTTTCTCTCTAGAAGAAATAGTTTTGAAGTCTCCGACACACAGCCACGGAAGGTTGCTATGAAGGTGGTGCATGTCCGCTAGAGTAACCCAAAGCGCCTTGCGCTCGTAAAGGTCACAACTGTCGTACACTGCAGATAATAGGGATCGGCACTGGAGCGTGGGGTGCTCTATCCACCAAGAGAGCAATTGTCTAGAGTCATGTATGGAGACAAAATTGATGCCGAGGCCGAAGAATATCCAGATGTCGTTGCACCCGGCTACCGCGTCCGGGAAGCCGAGCGTAAGTTTGAGAGCTTTGTGTTTTTTTTAGGGATTTTGGGTTCTATGATGACTAAGATGTCTATGCGGTAGATTTTCTTGAGGCTGATGAGTCTGTTCATAGTGGGTTTGTTGGCGAGCCCACGAACATTCCATGTGAGTATGTTAAGCATTGTGTGGGATGGGGAGGGGGTTGTATAGATTTGTGGATGATCTTGTGGCCTTGGCTGTGGGCTTTTTGACCTATTTTTTCTTCTTGTTGTTGTGTTTTCTTGATCCTTTCTGGGATGCTATTGATGGGTCTGTCTTGACCTCACACTGTTCGTATGGAGTTTTCTCTGAGTCTATCCCCGAAGTGGGGGCCTTTTTCTCGATCTCACTCAGCGCAGAGGGGGTTTATGGGGTCAAGAAAGCATACTTCTGAAGCTAGTTGAAGCCTGTTAGCTGACTCTGCACCCAATATAGCAAGGACGTTCCCTGAGGGTAGAGAGCGTTCCGCCTCCATGGGAGCCGGGGGGGTATCTCGGACTCCGCGCTAGCCAAGCTCTCTGAGCCCCCGACAGTTGGGTGCTTATCTGAACTCTGTTCACTATCCTCCGAGGGAGTGTCTTCTGAAAGGGCGAGAATGCCGAAGGAGTTGTGGAGGTGAATATCCTCTAGAGCGGATGATACATATTCCTGAGAGGATTGGGAGAGAAATGGCACAATTTCCTGAGAAAAATAGAAAGGATACGAGGGCTGGGTGACGCCTCGTTGTCTGCGCAGAGGTTTTTGGAGTTGGAAAGGGGTATGGTGGGCGCAGAGGGTTGGACGTGTGCCTTCTTAAGGGTCGGTGTCTTGCGGGCGTCTGGCTTCCTCAGTTCCGGGTGGGCTTTGTAGCATTTTCTGGTGAGGTGTCCTCTCAACTGACAGTGCTTGCAAAAATAATGTTGTTGTCATACACCAGCGCCTGGGTGTGTGTTCTATCCCCGAGTTGGAGCTCGATATGATCAGGAGGGTCGGAAAACAGATCCAGTTCTACACATATCTTTGCGAAGTTTCCTTTGAAGAGGTTTCGAGTTTCTTCCGCTACAGCCACTAGGGATCCGAAGGAACTGGCTATCCTTTTGAGAGCCGCCGGGGCGAAGCAGACTAAAGGCAGGTTGGGGAGGGTGATCCATACCGATATTATGGTCGAGTCGACCTTAGGGTCAAAATTGGGAGATCATTTGACAATTTTCACACTATGTGCTCCGACGGTAGTGGTGCCTTTCGCCCAAACTACAAAGTAGTCCTCTGCTGAGGAGAGATAGAGAAAACAGTATTTTGGGTCCAGTGGAGCCACCTGGTAAGACGAGATGATCCCCCATCTGGCGATGGCCTTTTTAACAATGGTGAGCTTCGGGCAACCCGTCTGGAATTTTAAGACAAAGGTCTTCGCAAAGCTGTTGGCGAGGGATGATATCTCTTCAGGGGAGAAGGGGATCAGGATGGTCTGGCCCGCAGACAAGGCCTGGAACTCGACGTCGCAGAGATCGATGTCTTCTAGTGGAGGGTCTGGGCGAGATATGCGATCTGGCCTTAAGGTGTTCGCAAATGAAACCGACTTGACGGGACTGCTGAGCAGGGGGAGGCACTACAGGCTGAGGTGGGGGGGAGGGGGCTGAGGCGTGTTGGCCTGAAGCACCTGACCTACTGCTCTGCCGAGCGGAGTCCTTAGCAATGGAGCTGCTAACTTCGGGGGGAAGGAGGGTCTTGCGACGCTGGCGTATGCGCCCAATGAGGGTCTTACGACGCGGGCGTATGCGCCCAAGGAGGGAGGCGCATAGGGACTGCCAGACGCCTGGTATGCGCCCAATGAGGAAGGTGCAAAGGGAACAGAGGAAGGCGCATAGTGAGACCGAGCGGGGGACGCATGGCCCGGCCCACTTTGGACGGGCGCAGATGGGCCCGTAGAGGAGAGCGCATAGCCGGACTTCTCGGCGGGCGCAGAAGCGCAGTGCCCTGAGAAGTGGCACTGAACAGGGTGCATAGTCCTGCCCGGCACCGACGCCTAGGCCAGGAGCAAGAGGCGCATAACTCTTCTGCGCCGAGTGGGCGCATGCCTCGTCCTCTTGGACTTGGACGCATGACAACCTCTCCGCGGATCCCGGGGGGAGAGAGGACCAGATTTCGAATTCAAATTCGAATTCAAAATCGGCCGAAACACGGAGGGAGAAGGGCGGGAAAGCACGGATCTCTTGGCCAACGGATCTTCGCTGTCGACTCGGGGACATCGGAGAGGGGGCTACACCCAGGGCGGCCGGAGGTGCCGGGTGAGAGCCGGACGGCCAGCTGAGCTTACGAGCGGTCCCCGTCGGAGCAAGGCCTACGATGGCCAGCTGCTCCGACGTCCATCCCGGAGCAGGGGGACTGAGCGGAGGCTGACCACCTGGGGGAGACACGCCGATCCGAGCTGGGCGGCCAGCGGCAGTTGGTATGAGATGGCGAGGGCAGGGGAGATATGGGTGTCGGGGGGTGGATAGGTGGAGAATATCGTCTACTGCGACGACGGGCCGGCCGGGACCGACCGCACGAGGCCGGGCTGGCGGAAAGCTCGGGCGGCGCGGAGGACTGCGGGAGGGGGGAGGAGGAGCCAACCTGAACATCTGTTCTTTTATTATTATTTATTATTATTATTATTATTATTATTATTATTATTATTTAATAATATAATATATATATTATATATATATATATTTATTATATATATATATATATATATTATTATTATATATATATATATATATATATATATATATATATATATATATATATATATATATTTATATTATATATATATATATATTGGTTTTGGTATAGGATAGTAGCCTATGGATTAGTTATTTAGTTAGAAATAACCTATAGCCTAGCTAGGCAAGGTTTGACTAGCAAGTTGACCAAGTTGATGAAAGTCAACTGTGGGACAAACTAGATATATAATTGACTCAAATGAACTTAAAGGGACTAGTTAACTTAAGTTTGACTTAAACTTTAGAACATTTGACTAGTTGACTTAGGTTTGAGCTAGTTTGACTGGATTGGTTGACCAGAGTTGACCAATAGTTGACTTTAACCTAGTTTGACTTGAATGGTTGACCAAAGTTGACCAAGAGTTGACTTTGACCTAGAATGGCCTAGAATCTTTAGAATGCATTGATAAATTTCTTTAGTTCATATTAGACACATTGTAACCTGTGTTGCTCTAAATGGGACACTGTGACTCCAGTTTGGACATCTACTCTCATCAGTTGTTCAGGTTATCAGGCGAGTACATTCTCTGACCGTTTTATACTTGCTAGGAATTATATTCTTGTTACTAGACTAATTTACTTGATGTTGACACGATGTTATCACGGATTAGTACGATATAGATCTTTACATGAGATGTTATCCCCCTCGGGTGCATCGAATACATCATGTCATGTGCTTTTTCACGAACATCATGTATTCTTTGGACTCTTATTATTCATATACACTCATGTTGTCACGACCCGCACCCTAAAGTAAGGGCACGAGAAGTGGGTACGTCCAGCCTACGCCGCAGTGTCGGCGGCAGAACGCTGTCCTAGGTCAGAACATCTAACAATATAATGCTAAGCAGTTTATACTCCCTGAATGGGGGTGACATAGCAGAATGTAAACTCAATCATACTAAGGAAGAAGAAGCACGATATGATATAGAACTCAAAGGAAATACAGATGATCAAAATAGTCTAAGTGTCTAGGATAACATCTCAGCAACATCCAGAAATATAAGTTTCAACTACTGAATATGAAAGAATATATACAATCCAGATCTCAAATGACAGAAATAGTAAAACCTAGACTAAACTAGTCCCAAGACAACATAAGTAAGATAAAGCCTAACTAAACTAGTCTAGGCAGTAGGGGTAATGTCATCAGCTAGAGCTGGGTCCTCCTTAGAGTACAGCTCACAAGTGTCGTCTAGGGCTGTCCCATAGAAGGTGTCAACACCAGCCTCATCCTCATCCTCTGTAAACATTCAACGGTGTCCAATCAGGACGGAGCGAGCACAATACATCTCAACAGTTCATAGCAGGTTAGAAAATATAATCATACAGTAAAGTAAGATACATGAACTGAAAAGAAAGTACAAAATGTAAACAGAGAGAGAACTGTAATAGAAATATCTACTATAAGTAGAGAACTAACAGTGGCTAGTGAGTCAGAGTACAATATAAACATGTGAATGGCATAGGAGATTCTGATAAGACACTACGGAGGTGATCATATGAGATACTACTTGGGTATTATTCATATGTCTACTTCTACTCCTCGTACCCCCAATCAATACACAAGGATCCAGCCAGTTATGTTATGATTCCATGCAATGGCCCACAAGGGGTGATACATGGTAGGCCCAAAAATGGGTGATTCTAGAAATGCCCATAAATGGGTGATTCAAGGAAGACTCTGTGATCATAAAGTACTTGTCAAAAGTGATCAATGAATCATGAAGCATAGTGATACACAATGTAAGTGAAACGCACAGAACATGTAGTACCCGATGCTCCCTGAGGGGATAACATCTCAAGAAGGCATCCATATAGTACTAATCGTATGACTAACGTGACAGTATCAAGTAAATAATTTAAAGCAGGAGAATAATTCTAAACAGGATATGAAATGATCAGAGAATGTACTCGCCTGGTATCTGAGTGTCCGGATGAAATGTACTGTCCGAGGAGAGGTGTCTGGCTCCTAATCAGAACAGCACAAGTCACAACAAGTCTACAATGATAACAAGATGCAATTCAATGCATTCTAAATGAATCTAGGTCAATCTAGGCCAAAGTCAACTCTTGGTCAACTCTGGTCAAACTAGGTCTAATAAGTCTAAATTAGGTAAATCTAGCCTATACTAGTCTATCAAGACTACCCAAGGCTATACAACCCTATACTAGCACCACAACTCAAACCAAGACACAACAAGTCATCACACACATAGGGTAAACATATAAATATATATAGATACATACACATTACATATATATACATTACATCACACTACCTAGTACACTATACATATATATATACATTACATATAGGTTATAGTACATATACATTAGGAAATCATCACATATATATATAGGCTACCTACATTATATATATTAACTATATATATACATTACATATATGCATAGAGAGAGAGGTAGGAAGACTAACAAGTGTGTGTGTGAGTGAGGTGCACAGAACAATGAGTGTGTGGAGAGCATGAGTGAATGGAGTGTCAAAATAGTGAAGGGTATGTGTGCTTAGTTGACAGTGAGTGATATTAGGTAAATCAGTGAGTAGGTAATTCTGGAAAACACATGACAGTGAAGGAATCCTGGAAAAAAACTAGTGAGCATATTAGAGTGAACTCTGGAAATCAACCTATAGGTGTCAAAAGCTCATCAAAAGCTCCAAAGTGGGGTGTTCCTCTTGATGGCCAAACTTCACCAAATTGTTAACAACTAAAAATAAATTAAACACACAGCAAGAATACCTAAATTAGAACCTATTGCAGTTAGTTTGAGGGAAAAAGGAATTAAATTGGATTTTCTATGAATTTCTAAAGATGGAGCATGCCTCTCTTTCCAAATGTGAACTTTCTAAAGGAGGCTAACCTAATGGAAGAGATTACTTATAGGATGAATCCCTAGGTGGGATGGCCGGCCATGCTAGGGTTAGGGTTAGGTTTTACATGTGTTGGGCTTTGGGCCTCTTTGGCTTAAGTTGCTAATTAATGGTTTCAAAACCATAAGTCATGGCTTATGACTAAAAGCCTCTCTATTCTAACTTAAATTCTAAATGACCTATTAGGAATTAACTTAGTGTTAGGTTAAGGTCACATGACCTAATCAAGTCACCACCACTAGGGTTAGCATCTAGGTTAGGCTCCAAAGTCAACACTAGTCAAAGTCTAGAATAACCCTCAAATAAATTATACTAAAAATCACATAAATTCTAATAAATCTCAATAATTCACAATAATTCCAAATAAACCCCAAAAATTCAAATGACCAAAATACCCCCATACTAGAAATGTGGTAGTAAAAAATCTACCCTCCTTAAAAGAATTTCGTCCTTAAAATTGAAAGGCGAAATGCAACTGATGAGAAGGATAGAAAGTATACCTCACGGTCCAAAAAGATATAGGTATCGCTCGCGCATCTCATCCTTCCGCTCCCAGGTAGACTCTCCTGGAGAATGATGCCTCAATGCGACGCGTACCAAGGGTATCACCTGGTTCCTCAGAACCTTCTCCCGTCGATCCAGTATCTGGTTGCTCTGGATAGCTGAGAGAAGGTCCAACCTCAATCTCTGAATGATCGAGCACATGGCTAGGATCAGCCATGTACCGTCTCAACTGTGATACATGGAATACGTTGTGGACCTCTACTAGTGCAGGTGGCAAGTCCAGCCTGTAAGCCACGTCGTCGACTATTCCCGATGATAACGAAAGGGCCGATGAAGCGCGGGCTAAGCTTCCCACCTCCACCAAAACGTATCGTACCACGAGTCGGAGATATCCTCAAGAAACCTGGTCTCCAACCTAATCACAAGCAAGGTCTCAAATTTACTATGATAAACAAACATGATCAAAATCACAAACACAAACCCTAAATCTAATCCTACTCTAATCTGTACCTCAAACACCAACGGCCTCCGGTGGCTATCGACCCAGTACCGATGTATGTCCTGCGCCACGCGAAGTCTATCCCTGATGAGCTTCACCTTCTCGGCTGCGTCAACAACCATCTCTGGTCCCAGCAAAGCTCGCTCACCAACATCATTCCAAGATAAGGGTGTACGACACCTACGCCCGTACAGAACCTCGAAAGGTGACATCTCAATGCTGGCCTAAAAACTGTTATTGTAGCAAACTCCACCAAATGTAGATGATCCTCCCAGGAACCTCCAAAGTCTAAGACGCACGTCCGCAACATATCCTCAAGCGTCTGAATAGTCCTATCTGACTGTCCGTCCGTCTGGGGTGGTATACGGTACTAAACTTGAGCTGAGTGCCCAAGCTAGTCTGCGGACTCCTCCAGAAATGGGAAGTAAAGCGACTATCCCAATCCGAGATGATGTTGACCGAAATCCCATGAATCCTGACTATATGCCGCATATACATCTCCGCAAGCCTCTCTGTAGACGTACCCACCTTGAATAACAAGAAGTGGACCGATTTGGTCAACCTGTCAACGATGACCCAAATCGCGTCTTTCCCTCCTGGTGTATGCGACAATCCAGATATGAAATCCATAGTGATATGCTCCCACTTCTACTATGGAATGGGCAATGGCTGCAATAATCCACCAGACCTCTGCCTCTCCGCCCTGACCTGCTGATAGACCAAGCACCTAGCTACGAAGCGAGCTACCTCCCGCTTCATCCCGTACCACCAAACATGCTTCCTCAGATCTCGGTACATCTTGTTGGCACCAGGGTGTATAGAGTACTGTGATCTGTGGGCCTCCGACAGAACCTGCTCCCTGAGATCTCCGCTGGGCACACATAACCTGGAACCGTGCCGTAAGGTACCATTCTCTGCAAGAGAAAACTCGCCATCCAGCAATCCTGCTCGAACCTGCTATCGGAGACACCGCAGAGCAACGTCCTTAAACTGTGTCGACTTGATCCTCTCCACCAAGTCTGACTGAATCTGCAGGCCCCATAACTGCATCTGCACTCCGGGCATGATCACCTCAATCCCAAGGCTCTCCCAAGTCTGCAAGCAAGTGCTGATCCATAGTCAAACACATGGCCGTCGGATACCTACTCAAGGCATCGACAACCACGTTGGCCTTCCCTGGATGACACTGAAGTGATATGTCGAAGTCTTTTATCAACTCTAGCCATCTGCGTTGCCTCATATTCAACTCCTTCTGAGTGAGCACATACTTTAAGCTCTTGTGATCTGTAAAAATCTCTACCCTATCTCCATACAGATAGTGCTTCCACAACTTCAGAGCAAATATCACTGCTGCAAGCTCCAGGTCGTGGGTAGGATAGTTCTTCTCATGGGGACTTAATTGCCTGAAAGCATAGGCAATCACCTTCTCATGCTGCTGTAAGACGCAACCCAGCCCCTTCCCTGAAGCGTCACTATAAATAGTGAATCCTCCTGATCCTGAAGGTAATGTCAGAATCGAAGCTGTCGTAAGCTGCTTCTTCAACTCATCAAAATATGCTTGACACTCCTCTGACCAAACATACTCAGCATCCTTCCGGGTCAACCGAGTCAACGGCTCTGCAACCCGGAAGAAATCCTGCACAAATCTCATATAATATCATGCCAGCCCCAAGAAAGTGTGGATCTCTGCCACTGAAGTCGGCGCTTCCCATGCCTCAACTGCTATGATCTTCTTGGGGTCAACTGAGATCCCATCTCTAATCACCGCATGCCCCAAAAATTCAACCCGGTCCAAGAAGAACTCACACTTGGAGAGCTTCCCATAAAGCTTCTCCTTTCTGAGAGTCTCCAGCACTATCCTCAGATGCTTCTCGTGCTCCTCCTCAGTCTTGGAATATACCAAGATGTCGTCAATAACACCACCACAAACTTGTCCAAGTACTGGTGGAACACCTTGTTCATTAGGTTCATAAACACTGTTGGTGCATTGGTTAGCCCAAACGGCATAACCAAAAACTCAAACTGCCCGTACCGTATCCTAAAAGCGGTCTTGGGAATATCCTCCCCCTTCACCTTCACCTGGTGATATCCTGACCTCAGATCAATCTTGGAAAATACCCGAGCTCCGCTCAACTGGTCAAAAAGATCATCGATTCGCGGTAGTGGGTATCTGTTCTTGATCGTGAGGTTGTTGAGTGCCCTATAGTTATTACACATCCATACTGACCATCCTTCTTCGGCACAAACAATACCGGTGCACCCCATGGCGACGAACTCGAACGGATGAATCCCTTGTCCTGTAGCTCATCCACCTACTTCTTCAGCTCCACCAACTCACTATTGTTCACTCGATAGACGTGCTGAGAGATGGGTTCCGCTCTTGGAAACAAGTCTATCGAGAACTCTACATCTCTGTCTAGTGGCAATCCAAGCAACTTCTCTGGAAAAACATCCATATACTCTGCTATCAAGGGGTGTGGAATCGTCTGCTCCTCAACCGAGACTCCGCAGAAAATCCTGATGCTCTGCTCCACCTGACGTCTGTAGTACTCGAACTCAGGCTCCCCCGGCACTCTGAAGAGAACTCTACCCCCTCTGCAATCAATGCTGGCGTGGTGCCTGCTCAACCAATCCATACCGAGTACTATATCGTAGTTCGGCAATGGCATTACAAGCAGGCTCACCTCTGACTCACGGCCTCCCAGAACAACACTCTGACCCTTACAAACATCACTCACGGGGATAATGCCACCTCCGGTCGTGATCTTGTAAGTCCAAGGCAATGATTCAGCTATGATACCGTGTCTAATCGTAAATGATACTGATATGAAACTATGCAAAGCACCGGAATCGAATAACGTAAAAGCTGGACTGGAGTCGAGAAGAACCGAACCTGCGATCAGCTCTCCTATCACCTCTGTATCCTCAGCCGCCATGGCAAAAGCTCGCCCCTGCTGTCCTTCTCTGGCCTGCTGCTGGTGCTGAACGAACCTCTGTTGCTGTGTCGGCAGGGCTGGTCCCCTCTGTTGGCCTGCTGGAGCCCTGGCTCCTCCTTTCTGAGTTGCTCGTGCTACGAGACACTCCCTCATCTGGTGGTCTGCTGAACCACATATCAGGTACTTGCCCAGTCTCTTTCTACACTCGTTCCACCCGTGCCCTGGCTTCTTGCAATAAGCACAGCTGGTGGCATGCTGCCTCGGTACCTGCTGCTGCACCATCTGCTGCTGATGCTATACTAGATGATGCCTCGGCTGCTGAAACTGCTACGGCTGGAATCTCTGCTGCTGATGCTGAAAGTGAGGCCTCTTGGCCTGGCCTCCGCTGCTGCTGTCCCCAATAGGGTCTCACCCCCTCTTAAGCCTCAGCTCAAGATCGTCCTCAGCCAATAAAGCTTCCGTCAGAATCTTCTCGAAAGTGGCATCCCTATTGTCCTTGGTCAAGGACTTGACTTCCTTAACCAGACCCTTTCGAAACCTCTGGACCTTCGCTGTCTCGCTCAATCCCTCTACGAATCTGTCGAGGCGGCCGAACTCCCCAGCGTACTCTTCTACTGACAGGCTCCCCTGAACTAAGCTCTTGAACTGTGACTCCAAGGCTCGGAGCACTGAATCTGGAAAGAACTTCTTCTTGAAGAAGCCCTTAAACTCCTCCCAGGTCTGTCCAGCTACCCCCATCCTGGGGTCTGACTGATACCAGGTGCGAGCAAGATCTCGCATCCGGCTTGCTACTGCCTCTATCTGGAGATCTGCCGGTATCCGGGCCAGGCGAAAGATCTCCTCTATATGCTCGATCCACTCGTCAGCATATAAAATCCCGTCTGTCCCCAGGAAGTCTCTGGGGCGCATCTTTTAGAACTGCTCTATCCCAGGTGTCCTCGGCTGTTGGACTGCTGGTCGAGCTGCGACTGTCATAATGGCCAACTCCATGCTCCTGGCCTGCCGGGTCTGCTTCACCTCCATAAACTGCTGGAAGTAGGCGAACATCTGTGCTGCATCCACGTATCATGTAGGCGGCGGCTGCTGGAAAGGCACCTCTGGGATGACTGGGTCTGTCACTACCACTTTTCTAGCTTGAGGGTATATTGGTCATTTTTGAAATTTTAAGAATTATTTGGAATTATTATTATTATTATTTAGATTTATTAGAATTAATATGATTTTTAGTATAATTGATTTTGGTCCTATAGTTGACTTTGACTAGTGTTGACTAGGAGACTAACCTAGAGACTAACCTAGGTCATGGCTACTTGGTTAGGTTAAGTAACCCTAGCTTGACCTAAGTTAGTGAGGATTAACTCATTAGAATTAGTTTGGGGAAATTAGAAGTTAGTTTGATTAAGGAATGGCTTGTGAAATCACAAGTCATTATTGTGACTTAAAGCCTTAAGGCAAAACCAAACACTAGTGAACCTAGCCCATTCCAACCCACTTGGCTGGCCATTAGGTCACCCCCCTCTATATAATCCCTCCTAGAAATTAGGACTAGCCTCCATTGGGATTATTGCAAGTTTGGAAAGAGGTGAGTCTCCATCTTAAATCATAGAAAATCCACTTCAACTCTTTTTTCCTCCAAATCAATTGCAATAGGACCTAATTTTATTGTACTTGTTGTTGTTATTGAGAGATTTCAGGGAATACACAATTTGTGGATATTTTGGGAGCTTGAGGAACCATTTCATTTGGGGCTTTTGTGAGGATTTGACATCAATAGGTATATGCCATTCCTCACCATGAATTTACTGTTTTATTGCATTACTAGGATGCCCTAGCCCTAACCTAATAGTAGGATTAGCTAACCCTAGAATTTGAGTCCATTACGTGTCCGTATCGGACACGTATCAGCACGTATAGGAATATATTCGACGAAATGCCCCAAAGGGCATTTCGACCTAATTTCTGGATTATAATTAAATAGGAAAATAGGATTAGACCTTGCTTATGCATTTCCATTGCACTGAGCACGATTTAGCGTCATGTCGAGTCGCACGGACACGCGGACACGCGGTCGTACACACGCGCACGCTGGCAGGATTATGCCCTGCTACTCGGGCTTGATTCCGAGCTGGACACGCCACTTTGGCTCACGAAATTTGACATACGTGTCATGTCCATGACTGACACGGGGTTCCCCATGTGGTTCGAGCTCTCGTGTCATGTCGGACACGTATTTACGTGTGCACTGTGCGTGCAATAATTGAGGATTCGAATGGGTTAATAGCATGTACACTGACAGGTTCTGATACATTCCGATACTTAATATTTTCAGTGTATTCCTAACCATTTAATTCCTGTTAAATGATGTTTCTCACTATTAAATATCCTCCCCCTACATGTTTATAGTTCATGTTTAGTTCAATATTGCATTCGAAATTGGCTTTTGGGTGTGTTAATAGAAATTGGCATGTGGAGTTGTTTCGAATTGATGTTAAACTGGAAAAAACTGAATTCATGATAAACCTGAGATTCTTCTTTGCTTTTAGCTGAGATTTGTTGAATTATTTTGAATGGGATTGGAAATGTATGGGTTGTAATATAGCTAACTGAGATTTTTATCCCATTTCATTCACTAAATAGAATTGATTTCCTATCTCCTTTCCTTAACTGAATTGGAATGGGGTTTACTGTAAACTGTTAGCCTATAACCTGAGAATTGGGTTCCTCATTTTAAAACCTGAGATTATGATCATTAACATAATTTCCCATGCCTTGTAATGTAGTTCAGTATTTAGATGGGGAGAATAGTTATCTATAACCTGAGATTCATTCTCTTAACCTGAGAATGTACATCCCAACCTGAATTGAAATTGTTTGAACTGATTTCCTATTTTTCCTGAAC
Organism: Iris pallida; assembly: GCA_029216955.1. Classification (NCBI taxonomy): domain Eukaryota; kingdom Viridiplantae; phylum Streptophyta; class Magnoliopsida; order Asparagales; family Iridaceae; genus Iris; species Iris pallida. Next base: position 9,688,099 of record JANAVB010040018.1, on the reverse strand, counting down.
TGTTTCTTTGAACATGGCTCACTGATTTTTATACATTACCTCACTGTATCCAGGATTCCTGCAATGCTGATTCCCTTTCCTGTTTCATATTGATTTGTATACACACACACCCCCACCACATTGCATTTCCTGTACACCCATAATCCTGTTATCACACACACCCAAGTGTCTATGCCACCACACTGTTTTCACATGCCTTAGCACACTGTTTACTCTTTTCAGTTTTCATATATGAACATGCCACTAATTTTTTAATATTGCACACTGTTTTCAGATATCACTCATGCCTCACTCTCACTCATGACACACACACACTTGAATATGATGTGTCCCCTCTCTCTTTTCATATGTATGTATATATATATATATATATATATATATATATATATATATATATATATATATATATATATATATATATATTGAGATATGTATATATATAGGGTTCCTATATATATGAGTGTGAGCTAATATATATATGATATAGTGTATGGGTGATATGTGTATAGTGGCCTATAGGTTATGTATTTTCTAAGTTACATTATATAGTCATATCAATTTGTTTATTATTTTAGGTATAGATATATTGTCATGTGTGTAATGTTATGGTTTGGTTGTTAGGGCATGATATTGCCTAGTAAGCCTAGATTAGTCTTGTTAGAACCTAGAATGGCTTGTTAGACCTAGAATAGACTAGTTAGACTAGTTAGACTAGTTTGACTTAGGTTTGACTTGGTTGACCTAGTTTGACTTCTAGGGTTGACCAGAGTTGACCAAGAGTTGACTTTGGTCTAGATTGACCTAGATTCATGTAGAATGCATAGTAGTGCATCTTCTTATCATTATGGACTTGTTGTGACTTGTGTTGTTCTAATAGGAGCCAGACACCACTCCTTGGACAATACTTTCATCTTGGACATTCAGTTAGCAGGCGAGTACATTCTCTGATCTTTTCATACCTGTCTGGACTATATTCTTGCTCTAGATTACTTTACTTGATGCTGATACGTATCTTCACGGATTAGTACTATATGGATCCTTTCCTGAGATGTTATCCCTCTATGGGTGCATCGGATATTTCATGTTCATGTACTTTATCATGTGCATCAGGTACTCCTTGTACTCATACTAGTTCATGTATTTACATGTTCTCATGTGCTTTCATGTACTATCATGTGCCTCATGTACTACTCATTACATGAGTTCACGTATCTTTAGCTGTATTCATATGCCAATAACGTAACTTGAATGGATCCTTGTGTATTGATTGGGGCGGGGTGAGTAGAATTGGTTATGTGATCATTATCCCCAGTAGGTATTCATGTGCTTCTTAGTTGTATTCATGTGCTCCTAAGTCGTTTATATAACCATATTGTACTCTAAAAACTTAGCCACTTACAGTCTTTACTTATCATGTATTTACTTTCAGTTACAAAATATCTCATGTTTATGTGTACTTCCTTTTCAGCACTTCCTGTATTTTACTCTATTGCATGTTTTATACTCCTAACCTGTTATGAACTGTTGAAAGATATGTGCTCGTTCCCGTCCTGATTGGACATGTTGAAAATTTTACAGAGGACGAGGAGGAGGCCTGCTTAGACACTTACTATGGGACAGCCTTAGAGGACACTTGCGATCCGAACTTCCAGTCGGATCCCTTAGTAGTAGAGACAGTTGCTCCATAGATAGTTTATCATATTTCATTGTATTTGGAGTTGAGTTGTATATATTTTGGATTTGTATTATGTCTGGATGATTGGAGTTTATCATAGACACTTAGCTTCTCTCAATTTGTACTCCTGTGGATTTTAGATCTTGCATCTTTATATCATTATATCTTTATCCTGTTCTACCTTAGTTGTGATTGAGATATATTTCTGTTATGTCACCCCCATTCGGGGAGTATAACTGTTTACCTTCAACTGTTAGATGTTGTGACCTAGGACAGCGTTCTACCGCCGACACTGCGGCGTAGGCTGGACGTACCCATATTCCGTGCCCTTACTCTAGGGTGCGGGTCGTGACACATTTTTAGTGGTGGCCCATGCAGGTCCAGGTTAGAAATGTAGTGGTATTCGAACTAGAATATCACTGCAGCCTGTAGTAGGAATTAGTATATTTTTGAAGGTACTCAATCACACTAGAAAAAACTCCTTATCAGATTCCGTATATCTATTTTGCTGCTTATTGTCTTCCTTAGAAATTTTAACAATCCTCCTTTGATATTTCGATTCATTCTTAGTAATTGTTTCTTGTTTGATCTGTGTCCCAGGATGGTTGAGACGCGATCGCATCGTCCTGGACTGGGAGACGCTGGAGAGGGGTCTAGCACCTTTCGACCTCAGCAGCAGCCAGCTTCCGGTGCTATAGGGCCAGTGCAGCCCTCGGGAGTCGGTGTTTCTGCCACTTTTGGAGGAGCACCTCCACCAGTCAGGAGGCCGGTTGTGATTCCTGAGATCCTTCCACCGCAGCAGCCTCCTCCTGCGGGGATGATAGATGCTGCACATCTCTTCTCCTTCGTGGAGAGGATTCTTGAGTCCCACCAGCAGCAGCAGACGAGGCAGACTGCAGATTTCAGACAGGGGATGGATAAGGCACACCAGTTGGTTCGCACTACAGTCGAGATGATCACAGCTCAGGGGACCCAGCTGCAGCCCCGTCGGAGGGAGAAGGATATTCAGGACTTCAAGAAGATGCATCCTCGGGAGTTCTTCCGCACAGAGGGCATCCAATATGCAGACGACTGGATAGAGCATATCGAGGAGATCTTCAGGCTGGCGGAGATACCAGCTCGACTCCAGATCGAGGTGGCGGGTAGTCAGATGCAGGACTTAGCCCGTGCGTGGTATCAGACAGATCCCAGGGTAGGAGTTGAGGGCCAGACTTGGGCCCAGTTCAAGGAGCTGTTTAAGGAGCAGTTCTTTCCTGATACCTCCTTGGGAGGTATCGAGGCACAGTTCGAGGGTCTGGTTCAGGGGAACCAGACGGTAGCTGAGTATGCTGCAGAGTTTTGTAGACTGGCCTATTTTTTAGATACTTGACTGAGAAGAAGAAGGCGAAGAAGTTTTACCGAGGTCTGATTAGAGAGGTTCGGTCGCTGACTAAGAGCGACCGGAACGCCATATTTGCTGAGATATTTTCTGGGGCTATGGCGGCGGAGGATGACCTAGGGCTGAAGCAGAAGAGGGGTCGTGACTTCCAGGGTGGTAGCAGTAGTCAGGGGCAGGCCAAGAGGCCTCACTTCCAGCCTCAGCAGCAGAGGCCAGTTCAGCAGTATTAGCAGCAGGGTCGAGCACCTTTTCAGCAGGTACAGTACCAGCAGCAGAGAGGGCAGCAGGCACCCCGTCAGCAGCATGTAGTCGTTTGTGCCTTTTATAAGAAGCCGGGGCACATGATCCATGAGTGCAGGAAGAAGCTAGACAAGTGCCTTCTTTGTGGTACGGGAGATCACCAGTTGAGGGATTGCCCTGGGTCTTTTGGGCGAGGAGCTCAGGAAGGTGGAGCCAAGGCTCCAGCAGGCCAGCAGAGGGGGCCACTGCAAACCCAGCAGCAGAGGTTCCAGCAGCACCAACAGCAGGCACGAGGTGGACAGCAGGGGCGAGCTTTCGCCATGGCAGCTGAGGATGTCGAGGCCATCAGAGAGCTGATGGCAAGTTCGGTTCTCCTAGATGCCCTTCCAGCATTTGCACTCTTTGATTCCGGGGCTTCCCACAGCTTTGTGTCAGTATCGTATGCTATTAGACACAGTCTGATTTCTGAACCATTGCCTAGGACCTGCAAGATCATGACCGGGGGTGGGGTCATCCTCGTGAGTGATGTTTGCAGAGGGCGGAGCGTCATATTGGGAGGCCGAGAGTTGGGAGTGAGTTTACTGGTCATGTCATTACCGAACTACGATATAGTATTAGGTATGGACTGGCTGAGTAGACACCACGCCTGCATTGACTGCCGAGGGGGTAGAGTTTTGTTCGGGGTGCCAGGAGAGCCAGAGTTTGAGTACACCCGGCGGCAGGCAGAGCAGGACGGCGGAGTCTTCCGTGGAGCTTCAGCTAAGGAGCAGGTGGCTCCGTATCCCTTGATCGTAGAGTTTATGGACATGTTTCCAGAGGAGTTGCCAGGGCTTCCACCGGACAGGGATGTAGAGTTCTCGATAGATTCGGTTCCCGGCACGGAACCGATATCTCAGCATGTCTATCAAGTGAACAACAGTGAATTGATGGAGCTGAAGAAGCAGGTGGATGAGCTGCAGGACAAGGGCTTCATCCGTTCGAGTTCTTCTCCTTGGGGTGCACCGGTACTCTTCGTACCCAAGAAGGATGGGTCGGTACGGATGTGTATCGACTACAGGGCACTTAACAACCTGACGATCAAGAACAGATACCCACTGCCGCGGATCGATGATCTCTTTGATCAGTTGAGCGGAGCTCGGCTGTTCTCGAAGATTGTTTTGAGGTCAGGTTATCACCAGGTGAAGGTGAAGAGGGAGGATATTCCCAAGACCGTTTTCAGGACGTGGTACGAGCAGTTTGAGTTTTTGGTTATGTCGTTTGGGCTAACCAATGCACCAGCAGTGTTTATGAATCTAATGAACAAGGTGTTCCACCAGTACTTAGACAAGTTCGTGGTGGTGTTCATTGATGATATCTTGGTATATTCCAAGACAGAGGAGGAGCATGAGGAGCATCTGCGGATAGTGCTGGAGACTCTCAGGAGGGAGCAGCTTTATGGGAAACTCTCCAAGTGTGAGTTTTTCTTGGATCGGGTGGACTTCTTGGGGCATGTGGTGACTGGAGATGGTATCTCAATTGACCCCAAGAAGATTGTAGCAGTTGAGGCTTGGACAGCGCGGACTTCAGTGGCAGAGATCAGGAGTTTCCTGGGGCTGGCAGGATATTATAGGAGATTTGTGTAGGATTTCTCCCGGGTTACAGAGCCGTTGACACGGTTGACCCGGAAGGATACTGAGTTTGTTTTGTCAGAGGAGTGTCAGGCAGCTTTTGATGAGTTGAAGAAGCAGCTTACAACAGCTCCGATTCTGACATTGCCTTCAGGATCAGGTAGATTCACTATTTATAGTGATGCTTCAGGGAAGGGGCTGGGTTGTGTCTTGCAGCAGCATGGAAAGGTGATTGCCTATGCTTCCAGGCAATTACGTCCCCATGAGAAGAACTACCCTACCCATGACCTGGAGCTGGCAGCGGTGATTTTTGCTTTAAAGTTGTGTAAGCACTATCTGTATGGCGAGAGGGTGAAGATTTTCACAGATCACAAGAGCTTAAAGTATGTGTTTACACAGAAAGATCTCAACATGAGGCAGCGCAGATGGCTAGAGTTGATGAAAGACTTTGACATCTTACTTCAGTATCACCCAGGGAAGGCCAACGTGGTTGCCGATGTCTTGAGTAGGTATCCGACAGCCATGTGTTTGACTATGGATCGGCACCTGCTTGCAGACTTGGAGAGCCTTGGGATAGAGGTGATTGTGCTCGGAGTGCAGATACAGTTATGGGGCCTTCAGATACAGTCGAACTTGATGGAGAGGATCAAGGCGACGCAGTTCGAGGATGTGGCTCTTGGGTGTATCCGAGAGCAGGTTCGTGCAGGGTTGGTGGATGGCGAGTTTTCACTTGCAGAGGATGGTGCCTTGAGGCACGGTTCCAGGTTATGTGTGCCTAGCGGGGAGCTCAGAGAGCAGATCATGCAGGAAGCTTACAGATCGCAGTACTCTATACATCCTGGTGCCAACAAGATGTACAGGGATCTGCGAGAGCATGTCTGATGGTACGGGATGAAGCAGAAGGTGTCCCACTTCATAGCTAGATGCATGGTCTGTCAGCAGGTCAAGGCAGAGAGGCTTGCAGAGTTGTATATGAGGCAGATAGTCAGGATTCACGGAGTTTCCGTCAGCATTATCTCAGATCGGGATAGTCGCTTTACTTTCAATTTCTGGAGGAGTCTGCAGACTAGTTTGGGCACTCAGCTCAAGTTTTGTACTGCATACCACCCCCAGACGGACGGACAGTCAGAGAGGACTATTCAGACCCTTGAGGACATGCTGCAGACGTGCGTCCTAGATTTTGGAGGTTCCTGGGAGGATCATCTATATTTGGTGGAGTTTGCTTACAATAACAGTTATCAGGCCAGCATTGAGATGTCACCGTTTGAGGCTCTGTACGGGCGTAGGTGTCGTACACCCTTATCTTGGGATGATGTTGGAGAGCGAGCTTTACTGGGACCATAGATGGTTGTTGACGCAGCCGAGAAGGTGAAGTTCATCAGGGACAGACTTCGCGTGGCGTAAGACAGACATCGGCACTAGGCCTATAGCCACCGAAGGCCGCTGGAGTTTGAGGTACAGATTTAGAGATAGGATTAGAAGTAGGTTGTTTTAATTTTTGTTTTGTTTGTTTGATCATGTTTGATTTTTAGTAACTTGAGACCTTGCTTGTGATTAGGTTGGAGATATGGTTTTTCTGCGGATATCTCCGACTCGTGGTACGATACGTTTTGGTGGAGGTGGGAAGCTTAGCCCGTGCTTCATCGGCCCTTTTTTTATCAGCGGGAGAGTCGGTGACGTGGCATACAGGCTAGACTTGCCACCTGCACTAGTGGGAGTTCACAACGTATTCTACGTATCACAGTTGAGACGGTACGTGGCTGCCCTAGCCATGTGCTCGATCATTCGAAGATTGAGGTTGTACCTACTCTCAGTTATCCAGAGCAGCCTGTGGAGATTCTGGATCGCCGAAAGAAGGTATTGAGGAACCAGGTGATACCCTTGGTACGCGTCGCATGGAGGCATCATTCTCCAGGAGAGTCTACCTGGAAGCGGGAGGATGAGATGCGCGAGCGGTACCCCTATCTTTTTGGACCTTGAGGTATACTTTTCTATCCTTCTCAGCAGTTTAGTTTTGCCTTTAATTTCGATGACGAAATTATTTTAAGGAGGGTAGATTTATCACTACCACTTTTCTAGCTTTAGGGTATTTTGGTCATTTTTGAAATTTTGACAATTATTTGGAATTATTATTATTATTATTATTATTTAGATTTATTAGAATTAATGTGATTTTTAGAACAAAGGCGGACAGTTAAAATTCAAAAGAATCAATTGACAGTAAGGATTTATATGGCAATAATAGAGTTTTTCCTAATATGATTGAGTACCTTGAAAACTAATGTCCTATATCCTACTGCAGGCTGTAGTGATACTCTGGTTCGAATACCACTACACTTCTAGTCTAGACCTGCATGGGCCACCACTAAAAACGTGTCACGACCCGCACCGTAAAGTAAGGGCACGAGAAGTAGGTACGTCCAGCCTACGCCGCAGTGTCGGCGGTAGAACGCTATCCAAGGTCACAACATCTAATAATATAATGCTAAGCAGTTTATACTCCCCGAATGGGGATGACATAGCAGAATGTAAACTCAATCACAACTAAGGAAGAAGAAGCACGATATGATATAAAACTCAAAGGAAATACAGATGATCAAAATAGTCTAAGTGTCTAGGATAACATCTCAGCAACATCCAGAAATACAAGTTTCAACTACTGAATATGAAAGAATATATACAATCCAGATCTCGAATGACAGAAATAGTAAAACCTAGACTAAACTAGTCCCAAAAAACATAAGTAAGATAAAGCCTAACTAAACTAGTCTAGGCAGTAGGGGTAATGTTGTGACCTAGAGCTGGGTCCTCCTGAGAGTACAGCTCACAAGTGTCCTGAGAGTACAGCCTAACTAAACTAGTCTAGTCCCAAAACAACATCAGCTAGAGCTGGGTCCTCCTGAGAGTACAGCTCACAAGTGTCGTCTAGAGCTGTCCCATAGAAGGTGTCAACACCAGCCTCATCCTCATCCTCTGTAAACATTAAACGGTGCCCAATCAGGATGGGGTGAGCACAATACATCTAACAGTTCATAGCAGGATACAAAATATAATCATGTAGTAAAGTAAGATACAGGAACTGAAAGAAAGTACAGAATGTAAACAGAGAGAGAACTGTAATACAAATACCTAATATAAGTAGAGAACCAACAGTGGCTAGTGAGTCAGAGTACAATATAAACCTGTGAATGGCATAGGAGATTCTGATGAGACATTACGGAGGTTATCAGATAAGATACTACTTGGGTATTATTCACATGTCTACTTCTACTCCCCCGTACCCCCAATCAATACACAAGGATCCAGCTAGGTTATGTTATGATTCCATGCAATGGCCCACAAGGGGTGATACATGGTAGGCCCAAAAATTGGTGATTCTAGGAATGCCCATACATGGGTGATTCAAGGAAGACTCTGTGATCATGAGAGTACATGTCACAAGTGATCAATGAACCATGAAGCATAGTGATACACAATTTAAGTGAAACGCACAAAACATGTAGTACCCGATGCTCCCTGAGGGGATAACATCTCAAGAAGGGATCCATATAGTCTAATCCGTGTGATCAACGTGACAGTATCAAGTAAAGTAATTTAAAGCAGGAGAATAATTCTAAACAGGATATAAAATGATCAGAGAATGTACTCGCCTGGTATCTGAGTGTCCGGGTGAAATGTACCGTTCGAGGAGAGGTAACTGGCTCCTAATCAGAACAGCACAAGTCACAACAAGTCTACAATGATAACAAGATGTAATTCAATGCATTCTAAATGAATCTAGGTCAATCTAGGACAAAGTCAACTCTTGGTCAACTCTGGTCAAACTAGGTCTAACAAGTCTAAATTAGGTCAATCTAGCTTATACTAGTCTATCAAGACTACCCAAGGCTATACAACCCTATACTAGCACCACAAATCAAACCAAGACACAACAAGTCATTACACACATAGGGTAAACATATAAATATATATACATACACATTACATATATATACATTACATCACACTACCTAGTATACTATACATATATATATACATTACATATAGGTTATATTACATATACATTAGGAAATCATCACATATACATATATATATATATAGGCTACCTACATTATATATATTAACAATATATATACATTACATATATGCATAGAGAGAGAGGTAGGAAGACTGTAGAAGCATGGAAAATATCAGAGTAATGGTCCATGCGGCTCTGGGAAGAAAGCCCATGCAGCTCATACAGGAGCTGCCTTATGCAATTCAAAGAAGACTCTCAGTCTCATGCGGCCCGGGAGTGTATGCGATTCAGCAGGAATATGCGGCCCGATCGACGCCACATCCCCCTTGGGATCCCTCCCTACAGCTGGCCATTTGAGTAGTGGCCTCATTTAATGCCCTGACACGACTCGACAACCATGACGGCTCTGACATAAAGCGTCATAATGGTTCTGCCATAATGACAGACTCTTCGGGAAAACAGGAAAATCTCTGACCCGATCCGACAGAAGTCCTAGATTGCCACGTGGCACATCTCATACGGCTTAAATGGAGAACAGCTCCATGCGGCTCAATAAGAAGTCATCCTATATGGCCAAGCAGAAATCAACCATATGCGGCCCACCGAGAGCCCAGTCCCTGCGGCTCAATACAACGCTAGCCTATGCGGCTCGTAGAGATTATGCATGTGCGGCTCATTGAGAGATCATCCCCTGCGGCTCCATAAGGCGTTGTCCTATACGGCTCATGAAGATTACCTCCCTGCGGTTCAGGTCTTGCCTATCCTATGCGGCTCTGGCAGGCCCCACAACTAAAACACGTGGCATCGGATCAATCAAGGATTTAACCGAATCTTAACAAATATATCTGACGTCATCCTCATAATTACCGAGATCAAGGCATATCATTTATCATAAAGCCAATAGGACACGTGGTGAGTAATCGGACATTGGTATAATCCATCATGAAGATTTAAAGCAGTTAACATTAATTGCTCACAAGATTCGGTGATATCCGCATTAATGGCCTAGATTCATTGTAATCTGGATCAAGGGTTCAGATAGATTGAAGGAGCGCCGACATTCCAAACAAATGATCATTAGCAAACCCTAATGATCATACCCCACTATTATAAATAGCCAGCATCATTTCTCTGTAAGAAGAACCGACAACAAAAAGAATAAAAAAATACAGAGCCAGAGAGAAAATACACAGAGAGAGAGAGAAGCCAGGAGAGCAACAGAGGAGCAAAAAGAGCCCTTCTTCGTCAACGCCAACCATCTTCACGCAAGGAGCCAAGGCTGCATACCGATCGTCCAAGGAGTAAGGCAGGGCTGCCGTCGCCTTCCTGAGCCTCTATCATCACCCCCCAGAATCTAAAATAAACAATTGTACTTAGATTGCTGTACTTAGGTTTTCGTCCCTAGGCTTTCTTTGTACAAGCGAGTTTGTATTATGAGTCTAAGTTCAGTCCTCCGATAATTGTTATGTACTTTTACAATCAATGGCAAACACGATGGCGACTCTGCTGGAGACTAACTTCTCCACGGCTGAGGAGTTGGTGATGCAATCGGATGCAGCCAAGCTTGGCTCCACGCAACAAAAGATGGTCGTCCGCTTCGACCAACAAGCGTTTGAAGAGATGCTCTTCGAAGGAAGCGCTGGCCCGGTCCAGAAGCGTACCCGCACGACAAAGGCTCGCAGAGAGTGGAGGCCAAAATCATTTGCTCCTCTCCAAGCCCACGACGGTGTACCCTCTGTTGCTCAAGACGGCGAGAAGGACTCTTCTGCGGTCCCACTTCAGACCGTAGACAACTCTGCTGTCCCCAAGTCCGGCAGAAGAAAATACTATGATGCTGGACTTCCAGGGGCAAAGAGGAACTCTACGCGAACTGAGCCGCATAGGGGCGCTAGCCGAGTGAAAAAGTCTCATACGACCACATCCGCTAGCCGCATGGACAAAGCCCATGCGGCCACAGTCGCTAGCCGCATGAAGAAGAATCATGCGGTCACATCTGGCAGCCGCATAGTTTATGCAGCTACAATCGCCAATCACATGGATGAAACACGTGAGGCTACAGGAGTCAGTCGCTTGCAGAAAATCCATGCGGCCACTATTGCCAACCGCATGCGGCCAGCCTGCACGGTCGTGACTCCTAGCCGCCCAAAGACAACTCATCCGATAGCAGAAGACGACCGCATGCAGACAGCATGCACGGTACCCAACTCTAGCAGCATAGCGTCCGTTCCATGCTTCTCTCGATCGGTCTTCGACCGTCTCTCATACGGCCCCGACCCTGATGATTCTCTGTATGATAAGCCAGACTCTGTGGCATTCAACTTGGACTCCTCCTATTATGCACCCACAAGTGCTAAAGGGAGGAAGTCTAGGGCAGCGTGGGCTCATCGAGCCCAGTCAGCTGTCCCAACCTCTGACTATCGGAGCATCCCGTTGACTATCACACGGGCCTCGGATGAAAAGTTGTATACAACTGCTCAAGTCCAGCCCCCCGCGGCAAACAGACAGAGTGGTTCCTCTGACCTGCGGAAGACGATCCTCCACAAACGCAAGGAAAGAGAAGGAGTGTCAGTGTGCAAAGTGTCCTCGCTTGGACATCGCTGCACCCAAATCATCATCAATTGCTGCTGCAATAACGCGGCAATGACGGAAGCTCGGCCATCCGTCTTCCAAAGGCTACAGCACCCGAACTCAGAAGATGAGGCACCTCCTGTTGTCTCCTGTAATTCTGCTCAAAAAGTTCCCGCCGAAGAGAGGAGGAAGAAAACGAGCATCTCCTGTCCGAAGATATCAACCACTACAACTAAGAAACTGTCGTCTAAACGGTTGTCCTCCACTGGTGTATTCCAACACACCCGTTCAAAGACAAAATTTACTGCGATGGGAAATTCATCATCCACATCATTGGGGGTTGAAGGAGCTGGGGGTAGCACTCCTCCGAACATCCGCAACAATCCGATGTTCCAAGGAACCGAGTCCGCACAAACAACTCTTCCATCAGGAGCAACGGACGCTGATGCCCCCGAGGACATCCGTAACTCTCAAGACAAGGCAAGCTCTGAAGACGGGGATACCATTCCCTCCGAGTCCGAGCCCGAAGAGAACATCCCCACCTATCCCGATGACTTCTCGGTGCATGGGTACGACTCGGAGGGCACATCCTCTACCGTTCCTTCCATCACTCCTCACGTAAGAACGGTGTTCATGACGGACAGCGATCAAGGTGGTTCCAGTGATCGCCAGCGCATCGACAGTCTCGAAGCCGTATTACTTGCTTTGGTCAAGTCTGTAGACGAGATTAAAGCGGCCCTGCCCACTCTACAAGGAGGAACGCCTGGTCAAACAAACATGGGCCCCGCGGTCAATGTAGATTCGAACTCAGCGGCACCAAACTCGGACAATAATCCTCCCGAAATAACAGCCCCCGCCGCGACAGATGAGACCCGAGAAGTAAGAAGAGAGGTCCAGGAGCTTCGTGCCATGTTTCATGCCCGAGAAAACGCTCAAGATCTCAGAATACGGCAACCATACCCTGCTGAGTGAAGGGATGTTCCATTCCTACCGAGATATAAGCCGTTCAACATCAACCCGTATGATGGCAAAACCTCAGCAAGTCGGTACATCACTTACTTTGAGGTCACCACCGACCATCTGCCCCATGAAGATGCGATCCTCACACGGTTATTCATTGGAGCATTGGAAGGAGTCGCCTTTGATTGGTACCGCAATCTACCGGACAACTGTATCCATTCCTTCGCCGGCTTCAAGCGCATGTTCTTGGAACGATTCTATGAAGTAGGACAAGACGTCACTATGTCCACTCTCATGGACGTCGTCCAAGGGGAGAAGGAGCTAACAAGGAACTACATCGAGCGGTTCCGCCAGACCGCCATGAAGCTGCCCTCCGGAAATCCGGATTCTTCTTTGATTGAAATCTGCCAAAAGAGACTGCTTCCAACGATCAGTCTCTGGATGGGCGAGAGTCAATTCAAAGATTGGAAGGCGTTCATCATCAGCGCCACAAGCGCTGAAGAACGACTAAAGAAGGTCCGCCAACTGGGGTTTCATATCTCAGAAGGAGAAAACAAGGACAAGCGTCTCAACAACGATAATGGGGGTAACCCCTCCAACAATCGGGACAGCAAGGAAAAATAGGCTATGGTGGCCGACACGGCCCAGAAGTCCGAGCCACAGCCAGCAGACAAGCAATGGCCTCAAATCACTTACTCTTTCGAAGACGGCCACGTCAAGCCTATCTTAGATATGCTCATACAAGGAGGTAGAATTCAGCTTCCTCCACCAAGACGGGAGCCTCGGCCGGCTGATTTGGAGAACCCGAAGTTCTGCCATTACCACCGTTATGTACACCACGCTACACATGACTGCTACCAATTAAAACGATACATCCAAAGCCTCATCGATTCGAACGTTCTGGCCATCGACTTCGAAGAGGTAACCGTAGTAGCTAATATGGTGTCCGTACAATTCGGCAACTTCCCTCCGACGGAGACTCAAGACGGGGTAATCCCCGTACCTCTCGCGACAATGGAGATTACCAATCTTCCTCCGCCCCGAGAACAAGCTGCTGGTCTAGTACCTCTCACCACCTCACGAGGAGAGGTCATGTGGGTCCATCCCGATTTGGTGTCAGAAGTAACTCGGCCTACATCATCTCCCACTAACAAAAAGAGTGGAAAAATCAAGACCTGCCGCACAATTTCAACAGACAACAAGGAAGCTACAGCCGTCGTCACGCGGTCCAGAGCACAATCCCAACCTGTGGTTGACAGTCCAGCTCAAAATTATCAACCCACTACAACTGATGCTCTGGGGCTGGCTCAGCCTTCGATGACCGACAAGCCTAGGCCGAAGGAGACTCGCTTCGACAAATCTCTCCGAAAGGACACGGCCCAAGGGCTAGAGAGGCCCTACAACTTTGACATCTTAGCACAATTGGCTAACACTCCGACCAAATTGTCATTATACGAACTCCTGAGGCTCTCCAAGGACGTTCGTATTGTATTGAGCGAAGCACTCCAAAATGCCGATGCCTATCTCGCTCAAACCAACCTCACTGGGGAGGACTCACCCATGGATCTCCAAGATAGTGCCTGCACGGGAGCAATGCCCAATATCGTCTTTACTCCGCAGGACATGCTCATCAAAACCAACCTGCACGATCGCCCACTATACTATACTGGATACATCGGCGACGTAAAGGTGGATCGGATGCACATTGATCCAGGCTCTTCCATAAGCATCATCCCAAAGGGTCTGCTACATCATCTCCGCATCCCAATGCATCGCCTGACACCTACAAGCACCGCCATTAGCGGTTTCAATTCGGGCAGGAGCTACCCTATTGGGAAGATTCGTCTGAAGTGTCAAATTGGCGACCTCCAATCCGAAGTCACCTGCTACGTCATAGATACAGACACTTCTTACAACATCCTCTTGGGGCACCCATGGATACACGATTATATGATTGTGCCTTCCATGCTACACCAGTGCTTCAAATATGTCGACAAACACGGTTTCGTGAAGACAGAGTTTGCTGATATCGATCCCTTCAAAGGGGTCGAATCTTACTACTCGGACTCCTGTTTATACGAAAAGTCGAAGAGGCACCCGGATGAAGGAGACACAAGCTCATACTGAGACAGCCACGGGATCAGAAGGACCCCTGACGATCCACCTCCAAGCTCGCAAACCGGGCAAGTCTGTACCCCTCACCGCCACTCTGCGGAAGGACGCGATCAGCCTCTCGGCGCAAGAAGAGCAGATGATAATCCGGCTGCCTAGATCCAGCCAAGTGCCGAGACCCACAACGGAGCCGCTAATAATCAGGTTACCAAGAGTCAGTCAACCACAAACAGAGAAGCTCAACCCCTCGGACAGGCCACTGACAATATGCCTTTCCAAGAAAGGTTGTCGCCTCGATTCAAGGTTTGACACTTCCAGCGAACCAGCCACTCCTCGTTCCACATCGAATGCCAAACTGGGGGTCGCCAGTCTGCCAACGACTCCACGCTCTGCTCCATCAACTGGACCACTGACGATCAAGCTTCCTAGGTCATCCTCTCAGTCTTCGTTCACACAGGGGGTAGCCGAAGAGGAACCGGAGCTAGCCAAGTATGTGGCTGCCCACACTAATGTCCCCTCCGCTGATGATGTAATCCCCCTAGAAAAGATACCTTACTTCATCAATAAAGGGTTATCTTTGAACTACACCGAGCTCAATAAGCTATGTACGATGTATGCTATGGAACACGGTATAGGCGCTCACCTACACACGCAGGTGACAAATGTGTACACCACAATCCAGCTTACTCCAGTAGAAGACGCTTACCGAATACTCGAGGGAGGAGATCATCCAATCATCTTCGGCCGGACGAACAACCCGCATCCCCGCACCATAGAAGAAGTCGACCTCGGGTCAGACGCCGGGAGACTGCCTCTGTATCTCTATAGCCCTCAATCCAAATATCTCATGCAGAAACAGGGGTATGATCTGGAGACTACGCCAGGATTGAACTATGGCACTGGGTGACGATTACCTTTGAAGCCGCCAGTCCCGGCGGGCAAACCACGGAATTACTACGACAAAACTCGATACGAATTAGGGTATGTAACGCCTACTACGACCCCTGATAGTTCAGATGAAGAGTGCGACTGGCAGTCACATTCAACCGGATTACCAACTTTTGACTCAGATACCAGCATCGGGGATGTATTCAGACAAGTCATGTCAGTCAACATGGCGTTCGCCGAAGCTTACGAAGAAGACGAAGACATCCCCAAAATTCTCGAGCTAGAGCCATGGGCCCAGTAATTAGACGCGTAATGGGAAAAGCGGTTCGAACTGAGAGAACCTCCTACTGAAGATGAGGTCATTCAAGTGGATCTCGGCAGCGAATCTTCTCCAAAACCGATCTTCATCAGTAAAAGCCTCACCGACGAAGAACGGAAGTCGCTGTTAGAACTTGTCAGAAATTACATCGATGTGTTCGCCTGGAGCTATGAAGACATGCCAGGATTAAATTCTGACATCGCTCTTCATAAACTCAATATTCGGCCAGATGCGAAGCCAGTCAAACAACAACAGCGACGCTTCCGCCCAGGCATCATGGACGCGATCGAAGCTGAAGTCAACAAACTAATAGCCAGCGGCTTCATTCGTGAGGAGCAACATCCCGATTGGGTCGCCAATATAGTACCCGTCCTCAAGAAGAATAGGAAAATTTGAATCTGTATCGACTTTCGCAACCTGAACGAGGCATGTCCCAAAGATGAATTCCCCCTTCCTATCACAGACATCATGATCGACAATACCTGCGGCTTTGAACGCATGTCATTCATGGATGGCTTCTCGGGATACAACCAAATCAAGATGTCTCCCGACGACGAAAAGCATACATCATTTCGAACACCAATTGGCACGTACTGCTACACAGTCATGCCTTTCGGTTTAAAGAATGCTGGCGCCACATATCAAAGAGCTATGAGCATCATCTCCAGAGACCACTTACGCAAGACGGTGGAGTGCTATGTTGATGATATAGCCGTCAAGAGCCGTAGCAAAGGAGACCACCTGCAGGATCTAAGGACGGTATTCGACCTAATACGCATGCACAATTTGAAGATGAACCCTACGAAGTCCTTCCTGGGCGTATCCAGCAGGAAGTTCTTCGGCTTCATCATCACTGCAAAGGGTATCCATGTAGACCCCGAGAAGACAAAAGCAATCATGGAGATGGATCCCCCGAGAAATCTTCGCGAACTCAGAGGCCTTCAGGGAAGGCTAGCTTACATCAGAAGGTTCATTTCCAACCTCTCCGGGCGATGCCGACCATTCACGCACCTCATGAAGAAAGGAGTCTCATTCGTATGGGACAAAGAATGCCAGCGTGCTTTCGATAGCATCAAAGAGTATCTGTCAAATCCTCCGGTCTTGGTAGCCCCAGTCCCTGGAAAACCATTTCTGCTCTATGTACAAGCAATGGAACACTTCTTCGGTGCTCTGCTGGCACAGAATAACGATGCAGACCATGAACATGCCATATATTACCTCAGCCGAATGATGATTGGGCCAGAGCATCGATACACCGCTGTGGAGAAGGAATGCCTCGTCCTGGTATTCGTCATTCAAAAAATGCGACACTATGTCACCAGACAAATGATACAAGTGGTCTCACGAGTCAACCCTCTAAGGGTCCTCATGACTAAACCAGGGGCACTCAGCTTTCGACTCGCTACATGGGCAATATTGATGTCCCCTTATCATATGATCTTCGTCCCCCAAAAGGCAGTCAAAGGTCAAGCCCTGACAGATTTCTTGGCAGCCCACCCAGGCTCGGAGTCCTCCAGGATATACGAAAAGATCCCAGATGAGGTCGTCGACTCGCATACAACCTCTCGCAAAAATATATGGCGAATGTTCTTCGACGGCGCTTCAAGGACCGGACCTAAAGGCAATATAGTCGTCGGAGTCGGGGTAGTGCTAATCTCTCCTTCCGGATTGGTGATTAACTACGCTTATTCTCTCACTGAACCCTGTTCTAACAATGTGGCCGAGTACAACGCTCTGGTCATTGGCCTCCAACTTGCAAGAGAGCTGGGGGTAGAATACCTTGAAGTATACGGTGATTCCCAACTAATCGTCAATCAGATCCGGGGTTCGTACGAGGTCCGCCCTGAAGACATGATCCCTTATCATCAAATAGCGATCAATATCATCTCGGCATTTGAGGGGTTCTTCATCGAGCACGTCCACAGACTCCGAAATATTAAAGTCGATGCCCTAGCTGGTCTCGCCGCTTCCCTAGCAGTTTTGAATTATGATCGACAATCAATAGAAGTGATAGGCCATGAACTGGTCTGTCCCAAAAATAATGTGCAACTCGTCGCAAGTTATTCTGCACAGACGATCGATGATGCCCCAGATTGGAGACAACCATTCACCGACTTCGTCGTCTACGACATCCTGCCTGAAAACCCAAAGGAAGCCACTTCCATCAGAAGGCGTTCTCTCAGATTCTTCTACGATACAGAGACGAAAATGCTGTATCGCCGCTCCTACGACAGATTACTGCTTTGGTGTCTGTCAAACACAGAAGCCAAAGAAGCCGTACGAGAAGCCCATGATGGTGTCTGCGGGGCCCACCAGCCTGGCCCGAAACTGTAAGACCGCCTTCGCCGAATGGGCTACTATTGGCCCACAATGGTGGCAGAC
The DNA here is from genome assembly GCA_029216955.1 of Iris pallida. Classification (NCBI taxonomy): domain Eukaryota; kingdom Viridiplantae; phylum Streptophyta; class Magnoliopsida; order Asparagales; family Iridaceae; genus Iris; species Iris pallida. The sequence goes on along the minus strand of JANAVB010040018.1, from coordinate 9,669,952 downwards.
GCGATAGATTATGCTAGAAAGTGCAAAGCTTGCCAAGTCCACGCGGACTTCATCCACCAACTATCCGAATTTTTACATCCGACAGTGGCGTCCTGGCCATTCGAAGCATGGAGAATGGATATCATTGGTCCAATCACCCCACCTTCCTCCCGAGGACATCGCTTCATACTTGCGATCACTGATTACTTCTCCAAGTGGGCGGAAGCTGTCCCACTCGCAGAAGTTAAAACTTCAAATGTGATCAGCTTCCTTAAACACCACGTCATCTACCGCTTTGGACTGCCCCGAAGGATCATCCATGATAATGGTTCGCAGTTTACAAGCCACGCATTCTATCGGTTTTGCGATAAGCACCGTATTCAGAATATCGCCTCGACACCGTACAACCCGACAGCAAATGGTTTAGCAGAGGCGTTCAACAAAACAATCATCAAACTGCTCAAGAAGTTCGTCTCCTCCAACAAGCGCGACTGGAATGAGAAGCTCGGCGAGTGCTTATGGGCTTATCGCACCACGGTCCGAACAGCCACCGGAAATACACCATTCTTCCTGGTATATGGGAGTGAGGCAGTCCTCTCCTTGGAGACACAGATCCCCTCACTACGTGTCGCCCTCACACATCAATTGACAACCGATGATAACTACCGACGTCGACTGCAAGAGTTAGAGGCCTTAGATGAAAAGCGCCTCCTAGCTCAGCAAAGGATCGAGCTATACCAAGCACGCATCTCAGGAGCCTTCAACAAGAAGGTCAAAATCAGAACATTCCAGGTAGGCGATCTCGTCTTGGCAGTCCGGAGGCCAATGGTCATGACTCACAAGACCGCAGGAAAATTCCAGCCAAAGTGGGAGGGTCCATTTATCTTTGAGACGGTATTCTCCAACGGTGCTTACCGTCTTGCAAAGCAAAATGGAGACTTTCTCATGCTGCCCGTCAACGGCAAGTTCCTGAAGAAATATTATGTCTAAACGACATTCGCTACAAAGTCTTCGAGTCATGTACCCGCTGGTACCACTGAACTCACACCCTCAGCATTTCAGATTATCGAGTCATGTACCGGCTGGTGCCACTGAACTCACACCCACAACATTTCAAGATTATCGAGTCATGTACCTGCTGGTGCCCCTGAACTCACCCCCACAACCCCTTCAGATTATCGAGTCATGTACCCGCTGGTGTCGCTGGACTCCCGCTTTCTCAATATGTTAATTTACCAAGTTTTGTACCCGCTGGTGCCTCTGAACTCGCATTCCGGTCACTCTTTCAGATAGTAAGTCACGTATGATTATACCTCTGAACTTTTTTCCCGGAAGAGATCTTCCCTCATGATCCAATACCCGCACTCCTAGTGCACAAAAGGGGTAATCGATCCACAAATTTCCGAAAACGGACATGTCCTCACTACCTCTGAGTCGTTTTCACTTCCACCAAAAAAATAAACCGCCCCTCACATAGAACTTCCACGTTCTCCGACATCTGAGTCGTTCTATGTACCCCCTCTTCATTGAGCCCACTCCTGCCATGTCATCATTACATCTGAGTGGGAAGGCTCCGTCGAAGAAACCTTCATGCTTGCCATGTCCATATTACCTCTGAGCAAGTATGTCGGTCTCCTTTTCGACTTATTATCTGTACCCACAATCGGAGTACGACAAGGATAACAGGTCCACAAAATGTCCGCTGTTGACCACGAATATCTTTCGTGAAACCTCCCCTGCCATGTCCTCATTACCTCTGAGCAGGAAGATTCCACGGTAAAACCCTCATGCTTGCCATGTCCTCATGACCTCTGAGCAAATATGCTGGTTTTCCTTTCACCCTATTATCTGTATCCCGAACCAGGGTAAGCCAAGGATAATAGGTCCACAAATATTCCTTCGCTAAGCTTCTTAGCATAAATCCACTACCTCCACCATGCCCCGGGAGCCCAGCTGCTCTACGGTATTCCTTTTTTTTAAGCACCAAGAACATCCAGGACCACTTTGCCACGGCTGTTCCGGATATCCAGTCCAAACTTGTTATCCGTACCTAAAACCTAGGTACGCCTTGGGTAACAAGTCCACAAATAATCCCCCAGTAAGTCCAATTCCACAGACGCCACAAGTACAAGAAAGAGATGATAAGTTGAAACAGGCTCATTTATTCAAAATTTAACGTACTACATCATTTGGGGATCACATCCCTTACAAAAAAAAAGAGAGAAAAAGAGAAGCAAAAGAAAACAGAAAGCTGATCACTGCTCTGGGGCACATAACGCCCTGAGACGGTCTGTCAGCAAAACAACCGACCGTTCAAACCTCTGGGAGGCTCGACGCTCTACCTCGTGGGTCAGCACCGCCTTATCCTCCAGATGAGCGTGAGCCTGCCAGTTATCCTCAAATTTCTTAAAAGCCCGCTCCAGGCTATCGGAAGATCGGGAAACCTTTTCAGCCTCCCGAACGATCGACTCCTGCTCCGCCTGAGCAGCCTCCAGTTCTGACTCTAAGAAGGCCAATTGCCTCTGGAGTCCAAGAATCCGCTCCTTCGTATCAGCAATTCCACGAGAAGCGGACTCTTCCCGAGCACGACAAACCTGACTCCTACGACCCAGCCGGTCATACGAAGCGGAGAACTTATCAAGGTCCCTCCGTACAACTGGTCCAGCAGTATCTCGAGCTAGCTTAATCCTATCCCGAGCAGCAATGAGGAAGCCACGCTCCCGCTCAATCGCAGCAGGCAAGCCCGCCTGTCGTATCGCCAGTAGTTGGGTCACAAGCTGATCAGCTTCTGTCAGCTTAGGTTCCAGCAGTGCAGCCAATCCCACCCCGCCAGGAAGGGACTTCAGGGTTGCAATTTGACCCTGAGCGCACCGAAGAGATAGAGAAAATGGGGTCCCCCGTCATATGGCAGCGTCTACGCCCCTGTTCAAATGACGATAGAAGCTGTCGACCACGTCCTGCGTCGCCTCGTTCAGGGTCTCCGTAGAGGCCGGTGTCAACGGGAGCGTGGCTGGCAGCACTGAAGAAGACGCAACAGAATCTGCCGCTCCTGCTATGAGAGAAACCAGCTCCGTACGAAAGGATGCTTGAACAGCGGCTAACTCCTCTTCGGCAGCTTGCAAAATTTGAATACTCGGCAGGGTCCAAAGGTCAGCCTCCGGAGCCGTATAATCTGTAGAGGATGAGGCGGAGACCATCGCCAACCCCATTCCCGTCGGCCCAGAGTTGGCAGGAGGCTCCTTGACATGAGACAACAAAGAAGGGGGAACGCTCCTTTCTTCCGTATCGCGGCAGGCCGAGCCTTCCCCAAGAACATCCACGGTGGGAAGTAAAGGGTCAGGACCTGCAGGGCCAAGGCAACCATGAATCGATTTGACCCGGAGAATATGTTGATAGAGCAAATAAGCCCCCTCACTAGTCAATATCTGGCTTATCTTACCAGTGGAGGAGTACGAAGGCCGAGATTCACCTGCAGCCATCATAGCCCCTTCACCAACAGCCCCCGAGTCAGGTACAATAGACACCTCCGCCCTTGCATCCTCGGAAGGGGGCGCACCGAGATCAGCATCGCACTGCTGAAGATCAGCGGTTTCAGGGACGGGTCCAAGGAAACCGTCGTCACCCCGGGCAGAGGTTTCAGCAACCTGAGAGCTTTCAGCCACCGCTGAGAGAGCACCCGCAGAAAGGATCGCGGCGCACACGCCGCTAATCAAAGCAGCAAGGGCCGAATCAGCTACAGGGGAAATAGACGATTCAGGAAAGGACGGTTCACCAGACATCTACAAAGAAAAGTAATTAAGTCATATCTTCGAAAAAGAAGAAAACTACAACAAAGAGAAAGCTCCGACTTACCTCTGGAATACCGTCTACATCCTCACCCCTCTCCGTGATAAGCAGTCTACGGGGACCGACCGCCGCTCTCTTTACAGAAAAAGTTATCCCTCCGCCCGTAGACTCACGCCTGCCTCGCTTACGTGAGGGACCAGGCATGACGGGCGGTAGTTCTACCCGTACCACCTCCGACACAGATGGTAACTGGTCCACTGCCTCATCAAATACAGCCGACGGTTGATCCGTCATCATCTCACCTGCCATGATGGGAGGCTGACCCGCCATTGTCTCGTCACCCGAAGAAAGGGAGTCCTCGTCGTCCCGCTCGTTGTCTTCCCTAATTGTGTTGAAGGACTCGGAATCGGAGAAAGGAACTCTATTCGTCCCTTTCTTCTTTGTTCTCGACGTCGTAGCCTTCTCTGCCAGGCGAGTGCCCACAATAAAGCTAGTCCTCGAGTCAAAATCAAGGGGAGGAGGATTCGCCGTAACATGATATAGGGCCGCCATATGCAGGATTTTCCCTATCACGTTTGCGACAGGGACCAAGAAGCTAGTCCGAGTATGACAGGTGTCATAGTAGCTCCATGCCCTAACACCGTCAAGAATGCTACCTTCAAATCCCAGGTGAGAACTGGGGCGCCCGAGGAATAGCTGACTATACCCAAATTGACGGGCAAACCTACTAGGCAAGTAGGGCTCCAAATACACAGTGTTGCGATTCCGGTAAACTAGATGCGCCGGGCGAATGTTACGCAGCCAGAAACGCATCTTTTCAGGCAAGAAATGAGGAGGTCCAACCCCATCAACATGAACACTCCTCACCTCTTGATCGGTGAAACGAGGAACGGATACGAAGAAATTATACCCGTCCACTCTCGCCAGCATTCTTCGAAATGCCAGCATGGTACTACATTCCCAAGGCTGATGGCGATACTTGAAAAGAAATGCGTCGTCATCTGTAACGCCATCTCCCGTTCCAGGTCTCATCAAGGACTGATAATACAGCAACAGCCATCCCAGTAAGTAATGATAAGGCAATTCTACACATTCAAAGTCCATTGCCACGTCACGAGCAATGACCTTGGACGAGAAGGCGCGGAGACCATGCTGAATACTGCACACCATGACAGGAAGAAGAGCTAGCCTGACCCCAAAGGCCAACTTCACGGCAGGAAGAATAAAGTGGTGACTAATCCTCTCAATAAAACCTGCCCCTCCTAAGACCACGCAGTTGCGCAGCCATACCATTAGAAACCCGGCCAAGAGTGCCTTCTCTGACAGCCGTCGGGTACCATGACAAAAGTAGCTGAAGGAGTCAATCTGGCTCCCGAATCGGTCATTTTTGGACCTCGACCTCCTAGCGGTCGACACCAAGTCCTCTACTTCCCTAGGAGTCAGACGGTCTCGGGAAGTAACCCGGCCAGCCGTACTGAATTTGAAGAGGTACGAGAACCAAGATTTAGTATGGGAAGAATCCCCTTTCGAGCTGTCGTTTTTCTGGATAGTCGTTCGGTGACAGGTGCTATGATGGCACAATAGTTCTTGATACACGGCGACGAAATCGGGGAATCGTCGATCCAAATCTTGGAGCTCCTCATTAGTCGGAGTGTACACCTCGAAGGGTTCATCCCCCCAGGGGAGCTTGGAGACAGCATACATCTCGTGAAGAGCAAGCCCCAGTTCTCCGACAGGGGTGAAAAAGGTCTCCGTCCGATGATTGTACATCTCCAGAAGGGCCATAAATAGTGGCTTATTAATGGGCAAACCGTGGCTGGTCCCCCGGATAACATCATAAAGGTTGACTTCCCGCAAAAATTCTTCGTGCTTCCGTAGAATCCATGAAGTCAGATTAGCCCACGGAGGAATGGGGTGTAACCAGCTCGGCAGTACCAACCTGCCAACAGGATAGGATCCTTTACGAGCAAGCTGATTCAGGAAGGTATCAGCCTGGGAGAATGAAAAATTAGGATCGGGGGTGTTGATGAAGGTACCCGGAACTAACCCCATCATGGACCGACTGGCCGGATCTTTGACCGCACGCACTGACCCAGTGGCTCGGTTATAGCGGATGTTACCCACAAACATCCCCAGTCGGGTTGGAGTGAGGGTGTCCGGCATCTGCCTATCCAGAACGATCATATTGAACCACTCAAAAGGGAAATGGCGCTTCATAATAGGGATGTGAATTGGCATCCCGTCCAGGTCAAAATCCCAACTCTCGGAAACATCCAGCACTCGAGAGTTTTCTACAACCAACGCATCTCCAAAGAGGAAGACCGGTTTCAGATACTTCCCCTCAGGCTGCCCGGAGCTTATCATGTCACCAAGGAATTGAAAAGATTGAACCCTGATAGCATTTAATCACTCCAAAGGTTCGTCAATAAGTAGCTGTTCGGACACTTGACGAACTAAGTCATCCCGATGTACGCCCGAGGCAAACTGATGCGAGCCTACCATGAGTTCCCCTGCAGGATTCACTGGCAGATTCACTGGAAAAAAAAAGCAAAAGAAACAAGTCAAAAAGATAGCTGAAACACAAAAACCACATGATACTTATGCGGCCCAGTATAGCCTCACGCGGCTCGGTTCAAAGAAGGTTTATACAGATCAGTTCAAATAAGCTTATGCGGCTCAGTTTAAAAAAGAGTCCATGCGGTCTACGTGCGAAGAAGCTTATGCGGTTCCGTTCAAAAGGAACTCATGCGGCTCAGTGCGGAGGAATTTATGCGGTTCGAAGGAAGTGAAGCGAATATGGTCTGATTTGAATAAACTTATTCAGCTCGAAAAAGCTTATGCGGCCCTGCGAGGATAAGCTTATGCGGTCCAACGAGGAGGAGCTTATGCGGTTCAGTTCGAAATATGCTTAAATGGCTCAGTTGGAAAGAGCTCCTGCGGCCTTGATAGAGAAGTTATACAACCACTCTCATGCCGTTCAAACATGGGTCATACCCCATGCGGCCCGAGCATAAGTCGGACACACAGCATGCTTTGGAATATAGGCTCGCGCATAAAATATGCGGCATAGCCATGGTAGTTCATATGAAGGAATCCTACCAGCAATAGGCGGGTGGACGTCAGGGTGAAAAGCAGGCACGCCAGTCGGCAGAGGAGCCACCACATTCGCCACCGCAGCCGATGAAGACGCGGCCTTCTTGCCCTTCGCTGCCGCAGAGGATGATGCGGCCTTCTTGTCCGTAGCAGCAGCAGCCTTCTTGGGAGCCATTGTCGATCGATGAAGGAAGAAGACAAAGAGCAAAGTCGGCAACAGGGAATTTGAGCAAAGAGAGAAGGTAAAGAAACCCAAGGGGACTAAAAGACTCTTATTTATAGGCGAAAGAGACCCATAAAATGAATAAACATCTCGGATGACGCCTCGGATTACGCGCTGCTTCAAAAGATAAAGGCAAAAATGCTTCGGTCAAGGCATAATCGACCCTTGGGATCCTGCCCCAAAAGACGGCGTTAATTCAAAAATGAATCAAGAGCATTTAATGAAGATTTGCACACGTAGTCAGGACACGTGGCAAAGAGCCCATGCGGCCAGATGAGTCTATGCGGCTGAGACACTTATGCGGCATGAACGGGGCCATGCTTCTTATTCAAAGTGTTTCAATTTTGCAAATTGAAAACTTTGAAGGGGGTCCTGTAGAAGCATGGAAAATATCAGAGTAATGGTCCATGCGGCTCTGGGAAGAAAGCCCATACGGCTCATACAGGAGCTGCCTTATGCAATTCAAAGAAGACTCTCAGTCTCATGCGGCCTGGGAGTGTATGCGGTTCAGCAGGAATATGCGGCCCGATCGATGCCACATCCCCCCTTGGGATCCCTCCCTACAGCTGGCCATTTGAGTAGTGGCCTCATTTAATGCCCTGACACGACTCGACAACCATGACGGCTCTGACATAATGCGTCATAATGGTTCTGCCATAATGACAGACTCTTCAGGAAAAGAGGAAAATCTCTGACCCGATCCGACAGAAGTCCTAGATTGCCACGTGGCACATCTCATACGGCTTAAATGGAGAACAGCTCCATGCGGCTCAATAAGAAGTCATCCTATATGGCCAAGCAGAAATCAACCATATGCGGCCCACCGAGAGCCCAGTCCCTGCGGCTCAATACAACGCTAGCCTATGCGGCTCGTAGAGATTATACATGTGCGGCTCATTGAGAGATCATCCCCTGCGGCTCCATAAGGCGTTGTCCTATACGGCTCATGAAGATTACCTCCCTGCGGTTCAGGTCTTGCCTATCCTATGCGGCTCTGGCAGGCCCCAAAACTAAAACACGTGGCATCGGATCAATCAAGGATTTAACCGAATCTCAACAAATATATCTGACGTCATCCTCATAATTACCGAGATCAAGGCATATCATTTATCATAAAGCCAATAGGACACGTGGCGAGTAATCGAACATTGGTATAATCCATCATGAAGATTTAAAGCAGTTAACATTAATTGCTCACAAGATTCGGTGATATTCGCATTAATGGCCTAGATTCATTGTAATCAGGATCAAGGGTTCAGATAGATTGAAGGAGCGCCGACATTCTAAACAAATGATCATTAGCAAACCCTAATGATCATACCCCACTATTATAAATAGCCAGCATCATTTCTCTGCAAGAAGAACCGGCAACAAAAAGAATAAAAAAATACAGAGCCAGAGAGAAAATACACAGAGAGAGAGAAGCCAGGAGAGCAACAGAGGAGCAAAAAGAGCCCTTCTTCGTCAACGCCAACCATCTTCACGCAAGGAGCCAAGGCTGCATACCGATCGTCCAATGAGTAAGGCAGGGCTGCCATCGCCTTCCCGAGCCTCTATCGTCACCCCCCCAAAATCTAAAATAAACAATTGTACTTAGATTGTTGTACCTAGGTTTTCGTCCCTAGGCTTTCTTTGTACAAGCGAGTTTGTATTGGGAGTCTAAGTTCAGTCCTTCGATAATTGTTCTATACTTTTACAATCAATGGCAAACAAAGACTAACAAGTGTGTGTGTGTGTGAGTGAGGTGCACAGAACAATGAGTGTGTGGAGAGCATGAGTAAAATGGAGTGTCAAAATAGTGAAGGGTATGTGTGTGTTAGTTGACAGTGAGTGATATTAGGTAAATCAGTGAGTAGGTAAATTTTGGAAAACACATGATAGTAAAGGAATCCTGAAAAAAAACAGTGAGCATATTAGAGTGAACTCTGGAAATCAACCTATAGGTGTCAAAAGCTCCTCAAAAGCTCCAAAGAGGGGTGTTCCTCTTGATGGCCAAACTTCACCAAATTGTTAACAAACTGAAAATAAATTGCACACACAACAAGAATACCTAAATTAGAACCTATTGCAATTAGCTTGGGGAAAAAAGGAATTAAATTGGATTTTCTATGAATTTCTAAAGATGGAGCATACCTGTTTTTCCAAATGTGAACTTTCTAAAGGAGGCTAACCTAATGGAAGAGATTACTTATATGGGGAATCCCTAGGTGGGCTGGCCGACCATGCTAGGGTTAGGGTTAGGTTTTACATGTGTTGGGCTTTAGGCCTCTATGGCTTAAGTTGCTAATTAATGGTTTCAAAACCATAAGTCATGGCTTATGACTAAAAGCCTCTCTATTCTAACTTAAATTCTAAATGACCTATTAGGAATTAACTTAGTGTTAGGTTAGGGTCACATGACCTAATCAAGTCACCACCACTAGGATTAGCATCTAGGTTAGGCTCCAAAGTCAACACTAGTCAAAGTCTAGAATAACCCTCAAATAAATTATACTAAAAATCACAAAAATTCTAATAAATCTCAATAATTCATAATAATTCCAAATAAACCCCAAAAATTCAAAATGACCAAAATACCCCCATACTAGAAATGTGGTAGTGACACATGTGCTCTTATGTACTCTTATGATCCATGAGCTTCATGTATAAACTATTCATGTACACTCATGAGCTTCATGTATAAACCTTCATGTGTAATAACATAACCTGTCTAGATCCTTGTGTATTGATTGGGGGTATGGTAGAGTAGAAGTGGTCATGTGAACAATTCCAAAGTAGGTAATCATGTGCAAACTCTGTAGCGTAGTCATGTGCAAATTCAAGCCGTTCACATAACCATCTTGTGCTCTAAATCACTTAATCACTTACAGTTCTTACTTTTCCATATTTATATTTCCAGTTTACAAGATATCTCTTTTGCGCTTCATGTTTATTTCTTACAGTTTTCATGTACTTTATTCTATAACATGCTTTACATTTCATGTCATGATATGAACTGTGTGAGAGATATGCATTCGTTCATGTCCTGATTGGACATGTTGATAAAATTTTACAGGTAACTAGGAGGATCATAGCTAGCCTAGAGGACACTAGTAGAGCTTGGAGTAGATGTCTAGAGTTTTATTTATCTTATTTCTCGTTTGTCTTGGAGATGTATTTTATTTTAGATTTTGAGATTTTGTGTTTGTTAAACACTTGACTTATTCATTTTTGGTTGTATCCCTCTTGTGGATGTTATCTATTTTATCGTGTTGATTATCTACCTCTACTTTTGTGATTGAGATTGTATCCTTCTGAGATTGTCCTCTATTTGGAGATTATATCATATAGTATTAGTTGTGATTGTGACCTAACAGCGTTCTACCACCGACAATACGGCGTAGGCTGGACGTACCCACTTCTCGTGCGCCTACACTGGGTGCAGGTCCTGACACGTTGATAGGTTGACCAAATCGGCCAACTTTTTGCCTTTTAAGGTAGGTTTGTCTACGGACAAACTAGCCGAGATGTATGTGAGGCAGATCATCAGGTCACACAGGGTTTCTGTAAGCATAATCTCGGATCAGGATAGTTGTTTCACTTCTCACTTCTCACTTCTGGAGGAGTTTGCAGGCTAGCTTGGGCACTCAGCTCAAGTTCAGTATCGTATATAATCCTCAGATGGGTGGGCAGTCGGAGAGGACTATTCAAACTCTCGAGGATATGCTTTGTACCAGTGTGCTAGAGTTTAGAGGATCTTGGGGGACCATCTCCATCTGATAGAGTTTGGTTACAACAACAGCAACCAGGCTAGTATAGAGATGTCACCATTTGAGGCTCTATACGGTCGAAGATGTCGCACTCCCTTGTCTTGGGATGATATTGGAGAGAAAGCTTTGCTTGGCCCAGAGATGGATATGGATGCAGCAGAGAAGGTCAAGCTGATTAGAGATAGACTTCGGGTGGTGCAAGATAGACAACAACATTGGACCGATATCCACCGGAGGCCTTTGGAGTTTGAGGTATAGCTTTAGTTCTTAGATTGTAATTGCTTGTGACCATTTGCTTTAGAATTTGTATTAACGTCTTATTTTTTGATAGATTGACAATTTGGTGTTCTTGAGGTTTTCTCTAACACGAGGCATGATTTGCTTTGGTGGAGGCGGAAAGCTTAGTCCACGATTCATTGGACCTTTCACCATTCTTAAGAGGGTTGATGCAGTGGCCTATCGACTAGACTTGCCACCTACATTAGAGGGAGTTCACAAAGTGTTTCACATATCTCAGATAAGATGGTACGTGGCAGATCCTAGTCACGTATTGGATCACTCTGAAATAGAGGTGGGCCCGACTCTCAACTATCCAGAGCAGCCAGTAGAGATTATGGATCGTCGGAAGAAGGTGACCCGGAACCAGGTTATCCCCTTGGTTTGCGTCGCATGGAGGCATCACTCTCCGAGTGAGTCTACCTGGAAGAGGGAGGATGACATAGGCGAGTGATACCCTTATCTCTTCGAGTCTTGAGGTATTGTTTTTCTTGTCTTGGTTGCATTCTTGTGCTAGTTTCGTCTTTTTAACTTTGAGGACAAAATTATTTATGGAGGATAGATTTGTCACTACCATAATCCTAGATAGGATATAATTTTTGTTATTTTTATATTATTAATATATTGTGTAAATTTATTTAATTAATTATAGTGATGGTTGCATTTATTAGTGGACTAGTCTATTTATTAGACCCTTGATTAGTGAAACCGATTAGACTTGTCATGACACTGGACCAACACATTAGGCTAGCCTCATTTAGACTTATTTGTCATTTCATGTCATGAATAGGGATTATATTAATTACCAAACTAAATTAAAATCTTTCTTAATTAACCAAACCATCATGACAACATGAGAGGGCATTATGGTCACTTCACTTGACATGGAGAGGGGTCACTATGGCCAGCCCTAGGAGAGAGAGAGAGAGAGCTCATTCATTTTATTCCTCTATTTGAGCACATTTCCCAAAGCTTGGTGCTCTTCCTTAAATCCTTTTATTCCTCCATCAACCTTCCATCAAATCATTTCCAATCCTCTCCTACTCTTCATCCAAGGAGTATAGAAGCTTTAGAAGCAAGGATCACAAGGAGTAGGAGCTTGGAGTAGGAGTTTGTGTCCTAACCGTGTCTGAATCGTATCCACCGGGCTTTGCATTGGGAATCCATCTTCCAATAGGTATACATCTAACATCTCCCTATTTCTAGACTCTAATAAATGCATTGCACCATCAAAAACCCACCCGTTGACTAGGCGTACCTATAGGAGGAAGAACTAGGCTCTAATGACCCTTTGGGTGAAAGTTACATAGAATTTTTGTGCCATTTTTTGAAAATTCCGAAAATGGTGCACCAAGTGTTTGTCATTTGGTTTATTAGGCTAAATTGACTTGTATTACTTGTGTGTGGTTAGATATGTGTCCACAAATGGATACAAGTAGGTTGTGTCATGATATTCTAGGACACGGAGTCAATTTGGAGGTTTTCTTCTCCGGTACTTGTGGCACACATGTCCAATTTCATATAACACTTGACACTAGCTATGTAGCTATGTATTGCTATAATATAATATATATATATATTAGACTTGCTCATGTGATATTAATATATATAATACATATATATATATATATATATATATATATATATATATATATATATAGATATATATATATTAGAATTGCTCATGTGATTTGGTATGATTCGAATAAGCTTTGGTATAGGCATCTTAGGCATATCACAAGTATATCGTAAATTAGTGCGATACGGGGGTGATGCACACAAAGTGTTTGATTATTTGCATATGTGCATGTATGGTGTGTGTATATGGATAAAACACATGTAGTTATGTGTGTATGTGTCTATATGGTTATATGTATGTGTATCTAGATACACATAAAGAGTGTGGCTTGTAGTATAGTGTGTGTAATTTGGGGTATCTATGCATATGTGTGAATGTGTGATAGGGAGTGTGCGCACATGTGTGCCTTGTGTGTTAGTCAATTAGCTAGTTTGATAGGTGAATTGATAAATAGATTGATAGTTAGATAGCTAAAGAGGGATTGACAGATAGAGAGGTAAAGGTGTAGAGGGGATGTTGAACTAGCAGTTATAGCTCTGTATACTGCTTGTAGGCAGCAGGATTTGAAGGGAATTTCTCTAACAACAGTGTATGAGACTAGAAAGTAGAAGTAACAACAGTATTTACTAATGTGGTTGTGTAAAACAGGTAACAGAAGCAAGAGTGAAAACAGTAGCAGTAATTCACTGCTATGCCCAGGCTTAATTAGGCCCCCTATACAGGAGGTAGTTTACAGGATAACAGGGGAGAGAGAAGCAGTGGGATGTAGCAGTAGGGAGAAGGAATGAGAGGACTTGGCAGCATGTCTTGTCGATGTGTCTGTGCAGCAGTAAATATGAGGGGTGACTAGGAAATTCAGTAGCAATCATATAGGAAGGCAGTAGCAGTAGCATAGCAAGTAGCCTTAGTAGTAAAAAGTAACAGTAGCAGTAGCAGGAACAAATAGCAAATAGGAAAAATAGTAGCAGTAGAAGAATAAGTTAAACAGCAGTTGAGGGGTATCCTAGTGTCCAGATGTCTGTGTGTGTGTCTGTGTGTGTGTGTGGTGCGTGTTGTGTGTGTGTGTGTGTGAGTGTGTGTGAGGATCCTAGTATCTAAGGTGAATAGGTAATAGGACATAAGGTTGTAGGTAATGATGGAGTAAAGGTAAGAGGTAGGAAATTGGGTATTACCTAGGTAGTAGAGAATAAGGTAAAGTATAGGTAATTTGAGTATAGAAGGTATTACATTGTTAAGCCTATTTATGTAAAATAGGTAGTACATAGGGTATTGGCCTAGTATTGCCTAGTATAGGCTAAAAATATTGGTATGACAGACAAGGTATGGACCTAAAAACCTAGGTATGACCTAGTTTTGTCTAGTGATGACTATTTTGACCCTAAAAGTCAACCTTTTAGGTAATTTGACCTAGTTTGACCTCTATGACCTAGAATGACCTAGAAATCATATTTCACTTTAGATATCAATTTTGCACACCAAAAAACTAATCAACATTGATATTTCATATTTATGTCTTTGTGACTCCACTTTGGACGTCGATCTACACATGTTGCTCACGGCAACATGCGAGTACATTCTCTGACAGTTTTTGTTATCTTGATGACGTCCATGATATCAGTTTGTAGTGTTATACTTGATTTCTGACACGAGAGTACACGGAGTATATCTTGGATCCTGACATGCGATGTTATTCTTTGTATATCTTGGTGTACTTGTGTAAGCCTTGTTATTATTGTACTTATATGGACACCGAATCCAAAGGGGTTAGCTACCCTCTCAGAGAATCCTGTGTCGTAACGTACTATGGTCAGATCCACTATACTAGTCGAGGAGTAGGAAGGTATTAGTATATTAGATGATCATATCACAAATACTTGTACATAGTTGTAACGCCCTAGTCCCAAAATATATTTGACCAAGTATACGAATACATGCCAGCAGCACATCACCAATGGTCCAAACCTCATAACAGGCCCATTAACAAAATGCTTAAGCTGTAAATCATGATAATATCCTTGAAACATAACACAGTCCACAGGTATATAACGAAACACATCCAGATAATAACAGTCCACAAAGATATCAAGTCCAATAAGAATAATATAACAAACATCTAGCAATAAGAAAGATAATGTGTGTGCGGGTAAAAGACTACCCAAAACCACAGAAAAGAGAAATAAAGTAATAATCAACTACAAGTCTGCTAAAATGATAGAAAATAAAGTAGCAAGTCAGACTAAAGTAATAACATGATCACGAGAAATCCTTAGTCACTATCTCGTCCTCATGTGATGGTACGTCTCTGGCCTCAGCTCCTGAACCATAAATCTCAGGGTAGTCTTAATCTTCGTCTAAGCTTGGGAAATAGCCACGTCCTCAGGGGACTAGCAAAGTACATAATATACATGATATGGTATAGATATGAAAAATATGATCTAAGGCCATCTAATATATCCGATCGATGTGCTATACAAGTGAAAAAAATTCCTAGAATATACCTCTCCATTGAGGCTCACAAGCTCCTCAGCAGGATACTGTCCCCAGTACCGTGTCGTGGGACCAAGGAAAATCAATCACGATAGCGATAAAACCTCTACTCTTCTATAGAGCTAAAGGCCCACCACAATAATAGGCCACAAGATAATAAGTCTGATACTGTAGTCAAGTTCTCCCCAACCCCATGGTAACTATCCAGGTCAAGTCTATACAGTCATCACTATAACAACAGCAACAACAATGAACAATCTAGAATATTGCTACGAAGTCAATGCTACGAATAATCATGTAAACCTCGTATCATGTATGTGTCTGTATCCAATGGTCATTTGTGTTAATAGACACGTCAGTTATGCACGTAATGCCTAATGTCAATACTCGGTGTCGTTATCGTTACATCGGTACCCATCTTCGAAATGGACATTAAGTATCACCGTTCCTACGTCATGCAAATGTTAACAAATAAACAACAAGAAAAGAAAAGGAACAATCTATAACCAAGGCAAGGTACACTTGCCTGTAACCGTTGTCTGAGTGTATGCCTGACCAACTCCGTTGTCTTCGTTACTTCCTCCAAGTTTACCTATAATAATACACTATTATTAATACTCTATCCCGACTTACTACATATAGACTATATTAGTTATCTATACCCAATAGTCGTCATAATGTCAGTACAATACTATACAACAAATATAGTGCCTAACTTTATTATAAAATAATCTACAACTATTATAAAACAATAGTTTACATAATCTACAACTAACTTTCTAGCCAAATTGAATCCAAAAGTCAACTAATGAGTCTGTGCCACTTGCAAATAAATAGCACATGGGAACTCGTTTGGATGGCACACCCTAGACATGTGCATCATAGACTAAAAGTGGATCAAAACCATATATTGGGTCAAACGGTATATAGTTATGTTGAGTCCCGAACTTAAATTGGAAGTTAGGTCTAAAAGTATGGTAGATGATCATAATAGCCTAAGTTGATACGAAGTTGTGCGAAGTCAAAAAAATATTGGAGAACAAGTTTGGATGGGACATGATAATCAAATTAAAGATGAACGTATATAGAATTCAAATATGGAATTAGATATGAGAAATCGATATTTGTTGTATTTCAAAAATCAAAGCTACAGAAAAGTATTACTAGTCATTATTGACTTAAAAATAATTTAATATTAAAATATCCAAATAAATAATTAAAAATAAATTCTAAAAATTAGGGGGCTTACAACCTACCCACCTTAGAAAAAATTTCTTAAAATTAAAATAACACTACCATGTAAAATCTACAACATAGGAACAATTAAGCTAAATCTTACTGGAATCTGCAAATAGATGTGGATATCGCTCTCGTATGGAATCTTCTTGCTCCCAAGTAGATTATTCCTGAGAATGGTGCTTCCATGCAATCCAAACCAATCTAATCGTCTGCCCTCTAAGCGTTTTCTCGCTAGTATCCAAGATACCAATCGGCTCCTCCATGTATGACAAACATGGTCCTACGGGGACCTCACAGTGATCGACCACATGGCTGAGATCAGTCACATACCTCCTCAACTGTTGAGACATGGAATACAACATGCACTCCCTCTAATGATGGGGGCAATGCAAGACAATATGCCACCTCTCCTATACGATCAATGATATTAAACAGTCCAATATACCTTGGACTCAGTTTCCTTCTACTCCCAAATCTAATGGTACCCCGAGTCAGTGAAATCCTCAAAATACATGCTGTCCCTTCTTGAATTTCAATGGTCATTGATGCGTATCTGCCCAATGCTTCTGCCGTTCTTGAGCTGAATAAAGATGACTCTGAATCTGCTTCACTTTCTCAACTGTCTGCATCATTAATTCTGGTCCACATATCTGTCATTCTCCAAAGTCGTTCCAACATATAACTGGCGATCTATACTTTCTTCCATACAGTGCTTCATATGGTGCCATCTGTATACTAGCTTGGTAACTGTTATTATAGGAGAATTGCACCAAGTGCAAGTGGTCCTCCCAATAACCTCCAAAGTCTAACATACACATACTCAACATATTTTCTAGTGTCTAAATAGTGCACTCCGACTGACCATCCATCTCTGGATGATACGATATGCTAAATGAGCCTTATATCCAAACTCTCATGCATACTTCTTCAGAAATATGATATGAATCTAGAATTATGTATGAGACTATACTACTACTGGCACACCATGGAGTTTCACAATTTGCCTCATGCATAAGTCAGCTAATATCTCGGTGGATTGTCCTACTTTGAACGGCAAGAAATGTGCCGACTTCGTGAGTCTATCCACAATCACCCAACTGCATTCTTTCCGCTGGGACTCCTCAAAAATCCAGTAATGAAATCCATAGTAATATGCTCCCACTTCCACTGAGGGATAGAAAGTGGTTACAACATACATGCGGCCCTCTGATGCTCTACTTTCACTTGTTGCCAAATCAAATACTTCGCTACAAAGCATGCAATCTCCCTCTTCATACCATGCCACCAATAGTATTGTTTCACATCTATGTACATCTTAGTATTTCTGGGATGTATAGAATAAAATAAGTGTGTGCCTCATTCATCAACTCCTACCTCAATTATCCATTCGGAACATCTAGGCGATTCCCGTACCTTAATGTCCCATCCTCATGAACATGTGGTGTGCTGTCGCAGGCACCAAAAAATAAAACCTTACTCTTGAAATTGTATGTAGTAGAGAGTAAGGATCGATCCCACGGAGAGTAATTAGTATAAATTTTATGCTATGTGAACAAGGATTGGGGGAGAGAGTTTTGAAAAGAAAATTTAAGAAGAGCTAAAGCAATTAAAGTATTAAAATCAATCAAGGGACAAATATTGGTCTCAGTGAACATTCACCATTGGAAATCATAAAATTTGATCATTGATGCAAGCATACATTAAATCATACTTTGAATTTATCGTTGGAAGTATCTTCCTCTCTCTCTTAGGCTTAGTTAATAAGATACAAGCGACCTAATTAACTTTACTTACTAAATAATCTAAGACAAGCGCTATAGATTTAATCTAGCAGTTTCTTAAAGAACAAGGAAATCGATAAAGCAAAATAATACAAGCACAAGCGGTTGCATTTAATTTTGTCAAACGTTTTTCTCCTAAGATCTAATAAAACAAAGCAGTTTATTAAATCTTGGTTGCTTCACAAATTAGAAATATCAAACTATTACAGATTTGATATCTAATTTAGCGGTAGATCGAAATGAATAATAAACTAGTAGGCCTCCTAGTAATTAAACAAAACAATCATGAAAGTTGGCATAGAAAAACATTCAATATTCAAAGTATAACTCAAATATATAAAGCAATTTAGATCTCACAAGTTTACTGATTCCAAGGCTTCTGTACACTTCGACCAACAAGACTTCTAGCCTCACATGTTCATCAAAACTTCAAAAGAAAAGTTGGAGAGAAGAAGAAGAGTTGTGTTGTGTTGTTTCTTCTCATGATTTCTACCCCCTTTTATACACCATAAATTAGTTGTGTCAAGCCCACAATATCTCCCCACATATCATCTAAAAGTTACAACTTCTCAAACTAAATAGAATAAGTCATAGAACAAGTAGGAACATGGTTGTTTTGGTTCCTATTTTTGTTCACAACATCTTTAACCCAACTTCAAGTCTGATTTCGTCCATGATGCAGCTTGATTTCCGAAATACACAAAATATAAAAGTTTTAGCCCTGTGTCTTAGCTTGCCAAAACTTTTTGAATCACCTCCATTGCTTTTCAGATGAGAAAGTTATCCACATTTTGGTGAAAGGTGTCAAAACTGTCCAGAATTGCATTTTAGCTCCATTTTGCACATAGTGTCTCCAAATTCATCCTACAGCAAAATATAAATATAATGAGTACCTATAGTCATAAAATGAGCATAAAATGATGAACATTAAGGGATAAAAATATAACATTTTACGTTCTCATCAAATACCCCCACACTTAACTTTTGTTCGTCCTCGGACAAAACTCTTATTTATTTATTTTCAAAACAAAAATCAAGATTGTAATGTCATAAATAAAGAATAATCATGCTCTTCAAAACTCATAACATATCATAAAACTATATTCTTAAACAACTTCTAATTACTTAGTAAGTAATTTAATTTAAAGATAGAGTAAACTAAATTGGTAGACCCTCACGGGAATAAACACTCAACTCTTGTATATTTGAAGGGTATGTGTTTCGCTCAAATTTATTCCAACAGAAATGATCTACCATAAGCTTGCATATCTTCCCATTCTCCACCACTTGGATCACATACATAACACAAATAATAAGGACTTTTTATGGGTTGTAGCGGGGCTTAGATTAAGGTAGGATATATTTTGGGAGTGTAGCTCAAAAGCCATCAAAACTAGTGGAGCAAAAATAATTTAACTCAAGCTCGCATATATAAAATATATAAAACTAATCACCCCATTTAGCTTCTTCAAATTGACCTTAAAGCATTCAACATAGCCCTTTATTGGAATTGGAGGAAGAATTATGAAAATGAATATCAAAAATAAATTCCTCCATCACTTTTTTTTCATTACTTCTTTCTTTCTTTCGTTCTTTTTCTCATCATCTTTTTTTCATTTTTTTTCTTTTCATTTTCATCATTTTTTTTATGATGGAACTCAAGAATTTGAAAATAAAAATATGTAGCGAAACAAGAAATTCAAATACCCCCACACTTATTTTTATACACCCATACATATCATAATGCTCTACTAGTTTTCTGGCCTGGGTAAGGATTTATTTTTATTTTTTCAGGTTAAAGCTTGTAATATGGGTTCACAAAAATAGAAGCAATAAGGCTCAAAGGGGTTCAACCAAAGGAAAAATAATTTTAGGGTAGGTTATTTGGCTTATGTAGCGTACAATAAAGATGGCCTTAATCATATTCATGTATGCATATGTCGATGTGACCTCGAAAAGAATCTAAGCAAGTTCTAGAGAAACAAGTCCATGGAAGAATAACACTCATCAAAGAAAATAGTAAGACTGATGTGTCAGTCTAAAGGCTCAAAATCTCACCGGCTTTTGTCTACCAAATTTAGTCACAACCATCCTCAAGGAAAATAACTATACTAATTAATTCTAAATTGAAAAGAGTATTTATTCAATCTTGTTATGAATTTTTCAAACTCAGTTGAATCTTGTTCATGGCATAACAACAAAAATATTGAAAATCAAAAAAAACTTTTTTTGAAAATAAAATAAAATAAAACTTTATTGAAAACCACAAAAAAATACTTTTTTTTAAATCAAAAAAAACTAAAATTGCTTACAATAATTTAAATCCTCCCCCATACTAAAATTGACATTGTCCCCAATGTAAGCCTAAATGCAAATAAAGAAAAATAAACAAAAATAGAAATGCAAGAATAAGAACAAACTTCCCTAGGGTTGCCTCCCAAGCAGCGCCTTTGTTTAATACGTCGTTGGCTCGACTTTATGCACACTTGACATAACTATGAAAGGGTTTCTCATCTTGGATAGAGGCCTGTAAAATAGATGGTAAATGCCAGTTGTTAGAATTTGATAATGCCATATAAGAAAAGTTATATGACTGTTGCATTTTTTGAAATTTATTCAATGCTAATACATCTTCCTGCAAATTAGAACTCAAAGATAACTCTTCATTCCCTTTCTCAACATGCTCACCGATGGCAACTTCCAATCCATCTTTGCCATCAAGTTTAAAAATTTCTTGTCCATTTGGTACTACGTTGTCATTAGGAATGTTCGTGTCTGCAATGCTGTTGATCTTTCTTCTTGTTTTGACGATGTAGGCACTTTCTTTACTAGGTTGTCAACCTCTTCGTCATTTCTCAAAACGATTGTACTTATATTTCTTTTGGATTTATTATCATTTGAGATGGCAGTTGTTCCAAACTTTGTGCCTCCAGTTTAGTAATTATTGTAGCCATTTGGCTCATTTGATTGTTCAAACTTTGGATGCTGGCCCTCGTCTCCTGTTGAAATTGAAAAGTATTAGTGGCAAGAGACATAACAATATCTTCTAAAGACATAGCAGAATTAGAAGTTTGGTCCAATTGTTGTTGACGAGGGTATGGTTGCTTGCAATGTTGGTAACTTAGGCAATTTTGAGTTACACTGGACTCGTCTTCAAGTATTGGGCACATATCAGTTAGATGCCCTTCTATTAAACAAATATCACAAGCCATTGTTGTTTGCATGTTACCACCTACAACCATTTGATGAACAAGAGAAGTTAAACTAGCATTTTGTTGTTCAAGAGAATAAAATCGTACTCTTAAAAGTATATGTAGTAGAGAGAGTAAGGATAATAAATTTGGTGTGCTGTTGCAGGCACCCAAAAAAAAACCTTACTCTTTAAATTATATGTAGTAGAGAGTAAGGATCGATCCCACGGAGAGTAATTAGTATAAATTTTATGTTATGTGAACAAGGATTGGGGGAGAGAGTTTTGAAAAGAAAATTTAAGAAGAGCTAAAACAATTAAAGTATTAAAATCAATCAAGGGACAAATATTGGTCTCAGTGAACATTCACCATTGGAAATCATAAAATTTGATCATTGATGCAAGCATACATTAAATCATACTTTGAACATTTATCGTTGGAAGTATCTTCCTATCTCTCTTAGGCTTAGTTAATCAGATACAAGCGACCTAATTAACTTTACTTACTAAATAATCTAAGACAAGCGCTATAGATTTAATCTAGCAGTTTCTTAAAGAACAAAGAAATCGATAAAGCAAAATAATACAAGCACAAGCGGTTGTATTTTTGTTAAACGTTTTTCTCCTAAGATCTAATAAAACAAAGCAGTTTATTAAAGCTTAGTTGCTTCACAAATTAGAAACATCAAACTATTACGGATTTGATATCTAATTTAGCGGTAGAACGAAATGAATAATAAACTAGTAGGCCTCCTAGTAATTAAACAAAACAATCATGAAAGTTGGCATAGAAAAACATTCAATATTCAAAGTATAACTCAAATATATAAAGCAATTTAGATCTCACAAGTTTACTGATTCCAAGGCTTCCGTACACTTCGACCAACAAGACTTCTAGCCGCACATGTTCATCAAAACTTCAAAAAAAAAAGTTGGAGAAGAAGAAGAAGAGTTGTGTTGTGTTGTTTCTTCTCATGATTTCTATCCCCTTTTATACACCATAAATTAGTTGTGTCAAGCCTACAATATCTCCCCACATACCCTCTAGAAGTTACAACTTCTCAAACCAAATAGAATAAGTCATAGAACAAGTAGGAACATGGTTGTTTTGGTTCCTATTTTTGTTCACAGCATCTTTGACCCAACTTCAAGTCTGATTTCGTCCATGATGCAGCTTGATTTGCTAAAAACACAAAATATAAAATTTTTAGCCCTGTGTCTTAGATTTCCAATACTTTTTGAATCACCTCCATTGCTTGTCGGATGAGAAAGGTATGCGCATTTTGGTGAAAGGTGTCAAAACTGTCCAGAATTGCATTTTAGCTCCATTTTGCACATAGTGTCTCCAAATTCATCCTACAGCAAAATATAAATATAATGAGTACCTATAGTCATAAAATGAGCATAAAATGATGAACCTTAAGGGATAAAAATATAATATTTTACGTTCTCATCAACATGCAAGTCCACTACTAGACGTATCATTATATACAATGAATCCTTTCGATCTAGAAGGAAGCGTCAAAATATGTGCTGTGGTTAACCTCTTCTTCAATTCCTTAAAAGCCTTCTGATAGTCTTCTGTCCACTGAAACTTCTGATCCTTACGTGTCAACCGTGTCATCGGCTCTGCAATCCGTGGGAAATTTTCTACGAACCTACGATAATACCTGACAAGTCTGAGAAAACTCCTAACCTCTGCAACAAATATCGGTGTCGGCTATGACTCCACTGTAGCTATCTTTTCTGGATCAACTGAAAGTCCTTCTCCCGAGATAATGTGTCCAAGGAAAGGAACTCTATCAAGATAGAATTCACACTTGCTAAGCTTGGCATACAATCTCTACTTCCTCAAGGTCTCCAGAATATGAAAATGTTCTTCATGCTCCTCGCGACTCTTAGAATACACCAGGATGTCGTCGATAAACACTACTACAAATTTATCCAAAAATGGGTGGAATACCTTATTCATCAAGCTCATAAAACTGTCAGCGCATTGTTTAAACCAAACGGCGTAACCAAGAACTCATATGCCCATACTTGGTTCTGAAAGCTATCTTCGGTATGTCTTCTTTCCTCACTTTGATCTGATGGTATCCGGTCTGAGATCTATCTTCGAGAATATACAAGTTCCATGCAACTAGTCGAATAGATCATCAATGCGTAGCAAGGAATAATTGTTCATGATTGTTATATCATTAAGGCTCTGTAATCAATGCATAAGCGAACTGATCCTTCTTTGGCATAAACAAAATAGGCACTCCCTACGACGATATACTAGCTCTAATAAATTCCTTGTCTAAGAATTCATCAACTTTCTTCTTCGGCTCTTCTAACTCCATCGGCACTAACCAGTACACGGATGATGTGACAGGCTCTGTCCTTGGTATCAAGTCGATGGTGAACTCTACTTCCCGATCAGGGTGCAAACCTGGTAAGTATTAGGAAATACATCCATAACATCTGCTACAATTTTCGATACTTAACGTCACCTTCAGCTATATGTACTTTAAGCATAGGTATAGTACCATGTTTCTAGCTCCAGAAGAAACTCAAACTCCAGTTGCCGAAGTAGCCTGAAGCTAACTCGTCTAAGCCGACAATCCAATGTAACATGGTATTGTCTCATCCAGTCCATACCAAGTACAATATCAACCTGGCATGAAAAAGAACAAGAATTGTGCTCGCATCTCTCTCCCACAAATAACTACCGAACAAGCTCTACAAGTGTCACTAACCAGAATAATACCACCTTCCGTCAGTATCTTCATGACCTTAGAGAGAGGTGAGGTCACTACTCTTTTTGTGGCCACGAAGCTAGCAAAAATGAAGGAATGCAATGCTCCTGAATCAAACAATGCTACAGCATGTAATGAGGCTACTAATATATACCTCCTATAACCTCACCTGCAGTCTTCTCCTCCTCCATGGTCATGGCAAAGGCATGTCCACAACCATGTACTGGTGTTCTCTACTGCTACTGAGCCTGCTAGAATACGGTTGTCTGGGGTGGCAGAGGTGGCCTCTGCTGAAAACCTCCTGGTACTGGTGGTCACATGCCTCCAGCTCATGCCTGTGGTACTCTCGGTGCCGGAAGTGCTGGCCACGGTGGCTGTGGAGCTGGTCCTGGTACGTCCCTTCGGCTCTTTCGACAGTCCTCTGTTGGATACGGATTCGAACCATAGAGTAAGCATAATCCCAATATGTGTGCAATACCTCGCGATATGTCCCTTCTTGTCGCAGTGGTGGCAATCGGGTAGTAATGCTGCTGGTGCCTGGACGGACTTAAAATTTCATCGTGGGTTTCTTTGTTGGAACTCTCTGTTAGGCTCTGGCTGGTACATATAGCCTCTTCATTCCCGACTCCCTCTAGTGAACTCGCTCTAAACACCGTGCCGTAGTAAGAACTCTAGAATAAATGGTAGGCACTGCATCTCCGATAAGCTATTGTAGTCTATAACTCAGACCTTCATAGAATTTCTCTGCTTTTTCCTCCTCCGTCTAAATCAGTGTAGGTACAAAATGGTTTAGTGTTAGAAACTCAGCATTGTACTCTTCGACAGTCATTTTGCCTTGTACGAGATGTAGAAATTAACTTCGAAGCTCTGCTCTAAAGGTTGTCGGGATATACATCTCTTGAAAAGTTTGGAGAACTCCTTCCAAGTGACATTATCCGGGCCAACCCTTCTTTCTTCTGTAAGCCACCAGTGGTGTGCATTGTCGATCAGTTATATCCTAACGGCAATCATCCAACGCTCTTTCGTATTTCTACTACCTCCAACTGATATTGAATGTTGGTTAGCCACTCATGAACCTCTGTGGGCACCTCCTTGCCCGAGAATTGAACTGGTTTCAACTGAAAAATAAGCAAGTGTCCCCGTCGATGGTCGTCGGGCTGGTGGAGTCACTTACTCCAAAGCTGGTATGATACGATCCTCCATGTTCTCCGCCTGTCCTAGTTGAGTCTCCAATTGGATCTGTTGCTGTACTTGTATCAATATGTAGAAGGTCTGGAATAACTGTTACAGATCTATATTTTGTCCATGCTGGGGAAACATCATCGGCGACAACAGTGGCAGTTGTGGCATCAGTGGGATATCCTCTCTCCTGAACCTCGGTGGGTGCGAAGCTGCTAGATTTCCTAGTTGGGTAGATGAACCTCCAACTGGTGGCAGGGTCGAGTCGACGTGAGTCACAACAGCAATCTGTGGTGTAACCACAGGATTCTCGTTGTTGGCTTGTGGGTCCATTATACTGCACAATAAAATAAAACTTATAAGCTAAGAGCAGATGGTATGAAACATGATGCATGATAAGAAATAAATTTTGAAAGCGATGTAGAGATCAAGGACGTGTAACAATAAAGGTATATGAATGAGATCCTATAGCTCTTGCCATTCCTATTCGTAGGCTCACGTCGGTAAAGTAACGTAACCGAAGTGATTTAACGTAGACCTTCATGGGCCGACACAAAAATATGTAACACATGTCCTAAAATACATAGGATCTGGTATACGAATACATGCCAGCAGCACGTCACCAATGGCCCAAACCTCATAACAAGCCCATTAATGAATATAATCTGTAAATCATGATAATATCCCATAAACATAATACAATTCATAGGTATATAACTAATCACATCCACAAAATAATAGTCTAAAAAATATCATGTCCAATAAGAATAATATAACAAATATCCAACAGTAAAAGAGAGAATGTTTGTGCGGGTAAAAGACATCCCGAAAACACAAAAAAGAGAAATAAAGTAATAATCAACTACAAGTCTGCTGAAATGAAAGAAAATAAAGTAGCAAGTCAGACTAAAGTAATGACACGATCACGAAAAATCCTATAGCACTATCTCGTCCTCCTGTGACGGTACATCTCCGGCCTCAACTCCCGAACCGTAAATCTCAGGGTAGTCTTCAGCTCCGTCTAAGCCTGGAAAATAGCCAATTCCTTAGAGGACTAGCAAGGTACATAATAATATATACCATAGTACAGATATATAAAAAATATGATCTAAGGCCATCTAATATATCCGGTCTATGTGTTATACAAGTGAGAAACTTTCCCAGAATATTAGACCTCTCTACTGAGGCTCACAAGCTCCTCAGCATGATATTGTTCCCAGTACCGGGTCGTGGGACCAAGGATAATCAACCATGATAGTGATAACCTCTACTCTGCTACAGAGCTAAAGGATCACCACAATAACAGGCCACAAGATAATAAGTCTGATATTGTAGTTAAGTTCTCTCCATGTCAACTCCATACAGTCATCATTATAATAATAACAACAATGATGAACAATCTAGAATACTGCTACGAAGTCAATGTTATGAATAATCATGTAAACCTCGCATCATGTATGTGTCTATGTCTTGTGGTGTCTATGTCTTGTGGTCATTCCTGTCAATGGACACGTCAATTATGTACGTAATGCCTAATATTAATACTCGATGTCATTATCATGACATTTCGAAACGGACACTAAGTATCATCGTTCCTACACCATGCGAATGCTAACAAATAAACAACAAGAAAATGAAAGGAATAATCTATAACCAAGGCAAGGTACACTTGCATGTAACCGTTGTCTGACTGACCAACTCCAGTGTCTTTGTTACTTCCTCCAAGTTCACCTACAATAATACACTATTATTAACTCTATCCTGACTTACTACATATAGACTATATTAGTTATCTATACCCAAGAGTTGTCATAATGTCAGTACAGCACAATACAATAAATATAGTGCCTAATTTATTATGAAAATAATCTACAACTAATATAAAATAATAGTTTAAATTCTGAAAAATACTTATAAATATCTTTATATTACCAAAAAATACTATTTCAATGGTGGAAACTCATGCACAATAGGTCTATGTCGATAATATGTCATTATTACCACATTCGACCTACTAGTTGAGCCCCGAAACAATACTTAATTAAAAATATAAATTTTGGAAAAATATATAAATTAGTAAATATAGTTTTTTAACATCATACCTTGCACAATAAATTATTTAGTAAAGTTATATGAAGTATCAAGGCTTTTGGATACAAAGAACATATGATTTTCAGAGTTACGGTGTTACAGCAAATGTCAAGAATTTTATGAAATAATAAATGAACTCAAAACTCATAAAATAGATATGCGTTGGAAAGCTCTTGATGTCTAGTTTCTGATAAAAAAATATTAGGAAGATCTGATCTGGCCTTAGATAGGCAAAAATCCAATCGAAACAGATCTGGTGTTCTGGATACATTATCGTAGAACTGATGCCGCAGACAAACCGCTTGGAACTGTATGATCCAGCGATCAGAGATTAAAATAGACACAAGAGGTAATTATTTTTGGTTTGAATTCCATCGGATGACAAAAGAAAATGAAATACAATCTAGAAGTCGAATAACCTGCTCTGACTTTCAGATTTCTCTTCAACGAAGTTTCGGCCCAAGAAAGTGGCGTGCACCTCTCTAATGGTTGTGAGATGACTTCTACGCTTGCTAGGGTGGAGAGAACATCGAAGAGTCACGAGAGTGGTGGTGATCAACACAAAATTCAAGGAAATAGGGGTGATGGGGGTCGGCCTTGTGCTTATAGCCATCGGCCTAGGTGCTCTCGGGTTGGGGTATGTCACGCGCGTACAGGGGCTATGTGGGGGTATTGGCAGCAATGTGGAGGGGATTAGGGTTTTTTTAGGTTTTATATAATGAGGTTTTGGGCTTTGGTTTGGACTAATTTTGTTAGGATTTGGCCCCTCAAAGTATAACTATGGTAATAGGTTTCCTAATTTAGAGAGTTGTTTGAACAGGATTTATTGCACATGGCTGCAATTTAATCACTAAAAATTAATTAAATGTATGTCTAATTTATTTTAGCAACCTTATATAAGATCTAACAAGTGGGTTAGGGCTGGCTAGGTTAGGGTCCGAATATATTTTTTAGTCAATTTGAACCCCCAAAAAAGTCAACTAATGAGCCTCATGTGCAACTTGCAAATAAATAGCACATGGAAACTCAATTGGATGGTATACCCTACACATATGCATTATAGACTAAAAGTGGGTCAAAACAATATTGGGTCAAATGATATTGAGTTATGTTGAGTCCTGAACTTAAATTGGAAAGTTAGGCTAAAAGTATAGTAGATGATCATAATGGCCTAAGTTGATACGAAGTTGTGCAAAGTCAAAAAATATTGGAGAACAAGTTTGGTTGGGACATGATAATCAAATTAAAGGTGGACGTGTCTAGAATTCAAATATGGAATTAGATATGAGAAATCGATATTTGTTGTGTTTCAAAAACAAAGCTAAAGTAAAGTACTACTATAGTCATTATTGACTTAAAATATAATTTAATATTAAAATATCCATATAAATAAATAAAATAATTAAAAATAAATACTAAAAAATCAGGGGGCTTACAACCTACCCACCTTAAAAAAATTGTCCTTGAAATTAAAATAACACAACCATGCAAAATCTGCAACATAGGAACAATTAAACTAAATATTACTGGAATCTGCAAATAGATGTGGATATCGCTCCCGTATGAAATATTCTCGCTCCCAAGTAGATTATTCCGAAGAACGATGCTTCCATGCAATCCAAACCAATCTAATCGTCTGTCCTCTAAGCATCTTCTCGCTAGTATCCAAGATACCAACCGACTGTTCCTCGTATAACAAACTGGGTCCCACGGTGATCTCAGAGTGATCGACCATATAGCTGCGATCAGTCACATACCTCCTCAACTGTTAAGACATGGAATACATCATGCACTCCTCTAATGATAGAGGCAACGCAAGACGATATGCCACCTCTCCTATATGATCAATGATATCGAATGGTCCAATATACCGTGGACTTAATTTCCTTCTACTCTCGAATCTAATGGCACGCCGAGTCGGTGAAATCCTCAGAATATGCTCTCCCTCCTTGAATTCCAATGGTCGTTGATACGTATCTGCCCAATGCTTCTGGCATTCTTGAGCTGCTTGAAGATGACTTCTGAATCGCTTACTTTCTCAACTGTCTGCGTCACTAATTCTGGTCCACCTATCTGTCGTTCTCCAAAGTTGCTCTAATATATTGGCGATCTACACTTTCTTCCATACAATGCTTCATATAGTGCCATTTGTATACTAGCTTGGTAACTGTTATTGTAGCAGAATTCTACCAAGTCAAGTGGTCCACCCAAGAACCTCCAAAGTCTAACATACGCACTCTCAACATATCTTCTAGTGCCTAAATAGTGCACTCCGACTAACCATCTATCTCTGGATGATACGATATGCTAAACGAGCCTCATACCCAAACTCTTATGCATACTCTTAAGAAATGTGATGTGAATCTAGAATCTGTGTATGAGACTATACTAACTCTCACTCCATGGAGTTTTACAATTTTCCTCATGCATATGTCAGCTAATATCTTGGTGGACTGTCCTACTTTGAACGACAAGAAATGTGCCGACTTTGTGAGTCTATCCACAATCACCCAAACTGTATCCTTTCCAATGGCACTCCTCAAAAATCCATAATAAAATCTATAGTAATTTGCTCCCACTTCCACTGAGGGGATAGAAAGTGGTTGCAACATAAATGTGGTCATCTGATGCTCTACTTTCACCTGCTGGCAAATCAAATACTTCGCTACAAAGCGTGCAATCTGTTAGCCCAATGATTATATCGTGTTTTTGAATATGGCTAATCAGTTAAGTTTAACATAATGATGTCACTAATATTCATATACTCACTATCATGTTGCTACTTAAACTTAGCATTGTCCTATATATTGCCATGCTTGTATCGTACTGCAACATATTTTGCTCGCCTAACATGTATTTGTAGACATGCAGCAAGCATGATCAAACCATGATATAGGCAGTGAAGAACTAATGATGGACCAAAGGCGGCATCATACAAAAAGATTTCTCTGAACCGCCTAGCGACCTATCTGGGGCCTCGCATCGAGGGTTCCGCTGCTGTCAAGATCGTATATTATATACTCACTATCATGTTTCTAATGTTCATATACTCACTATAATGTTTCTTGATCTGTATATCTTTGGACGAGTGCTGTCAAGAAAAAAGATGTCTTCAGGTCTGCTCAAATATCAGAAGAAATGTGTCAAAGGGCTCCTAGTTTTTTATTAGTTTCAAGTCTGTAATCTTTATTTATTTAGTCTAGGAGAATGTGTACGTTGAGTCGTACTGTGTCATCTCAACCCCTAGACATACCTCTCCAAGCTCTATCATACAAACAGACCAATTCCTGAACCAAACCAAACCACCATAGCCTATTGATAACTTCTGTCCCAAGGGAGACAGAGTTCGGGCCGAACTCTGTCTAAGGCAGAGTTCGGGCCGAACTCAGTCTAAGTCAGAGTTCGGGCCGAACTCTGCCTCCTGATTTTTAGCACCCTAATTTTTAGGGCCTGCTTGATACAAGCTGTCCAACGTTCAAAAATTTGAATTCTTGGGACAGAACGGGCCAAACTCTGCCTCCCCGCGTAGTATAAGTAGAGGTTGAATTCTCTCATTTCAAATCATCTCTTACCTTCAAATATTCAAGCTTTCTAAGCTCTACTACTCCAAGCCTCATTCTTCCATATCTCCTAAGCCCAACTCTCCTTAGCCCAAGGTGCTCAGTGTGATATCAGCTAGAAGTTGTATGCAAGAGTGAAAGAAAAATTACTTGGATAATTCCAAGTTTCGTCATCTGCGAATCTGTAAGAAGTTGACGTGCTCTTCTGAGTAAAGGCACGTGGTTGTAGGGTATTTCACAAATAGTGGATTTCAATCCTGAGCTAGAGTTCTCAGGCCTGAACTAGTCCTCCACGATGGAAACCAGGTTAAAACTGTGTTTGCGTATGCTTTTCTGATCTCTTTTATTTTCGCATTAATACTCTGATTAATTATTCTATTGGTGAAAGAGTTCATTTTTATATTGTTATTATTCGACACAAACTCTATTCACCCCCCTTTAGAGTTGCCTACATGTTTTTCACAATCTCTCTCTTCATACCATGCCACCTATAGTACTGTTTAGATCTTTATACATCTTAGTACTTCTGGGGTGTATAGAATAAATAAAATTGTGTGCCTCATTTATCAACTCCAAGTTCAATTCTCTATTCGAAACATATAGGCAATTCTCGCACCTTAATGTCCCGTCCT
>JANAVB010040018.1:9339751-9638357 GCA_029216955.1 Iris pallida | reverse complement strand
TGTATTGCTCTGATTAGGAGCCACACACTCTCTCAGGCAGTATATCCTCTTCAGACATTCAGTTATCAGGCGAGTACATTCTCTGACCGTTTCATATTGCCAGGATTTATATTCTTGCTCTAGATTACTATTGATGCTGACACGATTGTTATCACGGATGGTACTATATGGATCTTTCATGAGATGTTATCCCCCTCAGGGAGCATCAGATACAGCATGTTTGTGCTTTTCACGATCATCATGTATCTCTATGCTTTCATAGATTCACGAATCGCTTGTGACTCATGTACTCTCATGCCACAGAGCCCCTCCATGAATCTCCCATTTATGGGCTTATCACGAATCTTAACATAAACTTGAATGGATCTTGTGTATTGATTGGGGATGGGGGAGTGGAAATAGTCATGTGGATATTACCCCAGTAGCTATAGTCATGAATCACTCTTAGCTGTAGATGAATCTCCTATGCCATTTCACATGTCTATATTTTACTCTGACTCACTAGACACTGCTAGTTCTCTATTATAGTAGATATTTCATTACAGTTATCTCTTTTGCTACATGTATCTTCCTTCAGCGTTTCCTGTATTTTACTCTATTACATGCTTTATATTTCCTATCATATTATGCACTGCGTGAGATGTATTGTGCTCGTTCCTGTCCTGACTGGACCTGTTGAAAATATTACAGAGGATGATGATGAGGCCCTGGTGTCTACCTATTATGGAGCAGGACTAGATGACACTTATGTTGTGGACCCTCAGCAGGATCCACCTGCAGCTGAGGATGTTGCCCCAGTAGTCTAGGCTAGTTTAGCTAGACAGTCTTTTCTGTATTATCATTTTGTCTCACATCTGAGTTGTATTTGAGATGTTGAGATATATAGACTCTTAGACTTGTTGTATTATGAGTTGACATTCTGACGTTATGTTATCCTAGACACTTGGACTTATTTCATCTATTGTACTATTCTCTTTGAGTTACCATATGTCTATCTATCTATCTTTCATTCTTCTACCTAGATGTGAGTGAGATTGTATTCTGTTTGTCACCTCCATTTGGAGAGTATAAACTGTACAGATACTTTATATTGTTAGATGATTGACCTAGGACAGCGTTCTACCGCCGACACCGCAGCGTAGGCTGGACGTACCCACTTTTCGTGCCCTTACTCTAGGGTATGGGTCGTGACACGTTTTTAGTGGTGGCCCATGCAGGTCCTGTTTATGTAGTGGTATTCAACTAGAGTATCACTACACCCTGTGATAGGATTTAAGGAATAGGCTTAGAGAGAGTGGATACTCAATCACAATTAGGAAATTTCTACGGATTTGAATCTACTGACTATTGTTCAAATCTGTATAATCTATTTCATATTGTCCTTTGATACTATCATTCTTGTACCGTTATTGACTTCCTTATTGATCTGTCTTCAGGATGGTGGAGACACGATCGCAGCGTCTCGGTCCATGTGACACCACTGAGAGGTCTGTCACCTCTCGTCCAGCTCACCAGGACCCGGGGACCACAGCTCCCCTTACTCCAGCTCATGTAGGAGCTTCTGCCACATTTGGGGGTGCACCTCTACTTATTTGGGGGACCATCCCAGCTACCCCAGACGTGCCTCCCCCGCAGTTTCGTCAGCCACAGTTTCAGCAGCACCAGCAGCAGTTCCAGCCGCCGATGCCATCTGGATTAGTGGATGCTGCACAGATATTTTCATACTTCCAGCATTTCCTAGAGATGCAGCAGGCCCAGCAGCAGTGTCATACGACGGAGTTTACCAGGGACATAGATGAGGTCCATCAACTGGCTAGAGTGACGGTGGAGAGGTTGGCTGTCCAGCCACAGGGAGGATTGGGACAGCCGCGACAGCAGAGGATTCCGGGCATTCAGGACTTCAAGAAGATGAACCCCAGGGACTTCTTGGGGACAGAGGGGATTCTTTATGCTGATGACTGGATTGAGCACATTGAGGAGATTTTCCGACTGGCAGAGTTACCAGCCGGACTACTGATAGAGGCAGCAGCCAGCCAGATACGGGATCTTGCCCGTACCTGGTATCAGACGGACCCAAGAGTAGGCACTCCAGGGCAGACATAGAGAGTTTTCAAGGAGCTCTTCAAGGGAAAGTTATTCCCGGATCAGGCAGTCGGTGCTTTGGAGACCCAGTTCGAGAACCTGGTTCAGGGGAACCAGACTGTAGAGGAGTATTCTGGTGAGTTTTGCCGGTTGAGCAGATTCATGGAGGGCCTTAGCGAGACAGCAAAGGCGAGGAGGTTTAGGAAGGGCTTGGTCAAGGAAGTCAAGTCCTTGACCAAGAGTGACAGGAATGCCACCTTTGAGGAGATTCTGGCAGGAGCGATGGCAGCTGAGGATGATCTTGAGCTGAAGCTCAAGAGGGGCCGTGATACACAGGGAGCCGGCAGCAGTGGAGGTCAGGCTAAGAGGCCTCACTATTAGCATCAACAGAGGCAGCCGAGGCAGCAGCAGCAGGCCCCGAGACAGCAGACTACCAGTTGTCCCTACTGTAAGAAATCGAAATATGGATGGAAAGAGTGCAGGAAGAGGTTGGGCTGGTGCCTAAACAGCAGACCACCAGCTCAGGGAGTGTTCCCAGTTCACAGGCAGAGTAGCACAGGGAGCAGCACCAGGAGCAGGAGCCAAGGCTCCGGTAGGACAGCAGCAGAGAGGACCGTTACAGCCACAGCAGCAGAGATTTTTGCAGTTTCAGCAGCAGGCTGGAAGAGGTCAGCAGGGGCGTGCTTACGCCATGACAGTTGAGGATGCTCAGGCAGTTGGCGATGTGCTTGCAGGTTCTGTTCTTTTAAATTTCATTCCCACCTTGCTTCATTATATCTATCTTGAAATCCAATTCCATCTGCTCCTACCTGTTCTATATTAGTGATCAGTTTTGACCTGGTAGTTCTTTTATTTTGTCGATTGTTTGTTTGTTTCTTCATCTCTTACTTAGGAGTAGGAGTAGGAGTAGGAGTAGCTTTAGCTATTAATATAATTCTTGACTAACTTCTTTTGTCAAGGAATTTTCCTTAAAAGAATGTGTTATGCCTTTTGACTTAGAATTGATAGAGTAGCTCTGACCATAGAATGGTAACCCTTTTAGCCCTGTGATTTATTGTTTCCTTATCTTCCTAGTCTATACCTATGACCAGGACTGTCCCATTTAACCTGCCCTTTACACTACTATTTCATCACGATTTTTGGTTCTATTTAGGCCATAGACCTTTCCCACTCTAAATTATGATCATCGTAGGCACATTACCGTGACTTTTAAATTTAGAGCACGAGACTAGTTGTTTTCTCAAAACTGACTTCACATACATGACCTAGACATGACATACTACACCCATGACCTTAGTGTCCCACTCAGGCATACCATCGTATGCTTCATTTGCTTAGTACGATTTTCCTGACCCGAGACTCCATCCTGATTTACCCTATGGAGTTACTTTTGATTTCGATTTGGATTAAGGACACCTTATGACCTAAAACTGCCAGCCAATTTTTGGACATGACCCAGTATAGGTCTACTATCCATATTTTGCTTGTTGACCTTGCATGTTGCTAGGTAGTGGCTTCGTCCCTGATTGTTGGAGGTTTGACCTAGGAGGAGTACGACCATCTAAATTTCGAGGACGAAATTATTTTAAGGTGGGTAGACTTGTAACACCCAGTTTTCTGAAATTGGGGTATTTTTGAAAATTTATTATTTTTATTATTTATTAGTGGTACTTTAGTCATAATATGATTTTTGGGTGATTTTAGTTAAGTTAAACTATTTTCAAAGTCATGACTTATGACTTTGTGATTTTGTTAGTATAACTTAGTGTAAACCCTAGTTATTCCTTAAACTAGGAGTTGCCATAACCATGTGAGCTTAGCCATAGGCTTAGAACACCAAATTAGTTATTTTGGCCAAAAAGGGTATTTTGGTAATTTTCTAGGATTTATTTAGAATTATTTGGATTTATGTGTTTTTATTATTATTTAATTATTGATTAGTGTCATGATTAGTCCCTAACCTAGTTTAGCACTAATCTAGAGGTTAGCTACTAACCTAGAGGCTTGAGGATAGATATTAGTCATGGGTTAAAGTAGGAAAAATATCTTGATATTTACTTTATGGATATTTTGCATGAATTACTCAAAATATCTCAACCCTTTACCTAAAGTCTTTGCCTTAACCTAGAAGGAAACCCAAGGACACCCCCCCTTGCCATGGCCGGCCATGGAGTACCCCCTAGCCCTACACCATCCTATATTAACCCATTGTATTCATTCATGTTCATTTTACATGAATTTAATCCTACAAAATCCTATTTTCTTCAAACACCCATAACTTGATCAATTTTGATCCAAATCACCTCTAGTTTCTTGCATTGGACTCCCCTATACTAGAGGGTACTAGTTAGGGCCTGCTATTGAGGATTTGAGGGGCTTTGGGCATCACCAAGAGAAGAGGACACCCCCCTACTTGGTATTTTCTTGAGTTTTCACACAAATAGGTAAATACCCTCAAACCATGTTAATATTATGTTTTCTCTTCATATTTGCATGCATCTAGGTACCAGGAAACTGTGGGTCACGTTTGGTGAAAAATAGGATTGGTTTGGTGTCCGTATCGGACACGTATCCTAGACTAGGAAACCTTGTTTGATGAAATGCCACAAAGGATCTGTTTTTGTCAAAATGTGAAACAAATTATATTTTTTGGTAGCCCTAGACTTTTAGGTCACAACCCTAACTTACTGAACACGTTTTTGAGTCGTGTCCGTGTCCAAAATGGACACAAACTCACTGTACGAGGCTCGCGCACAGTGCCCTGCTACCACACCCTTCGTGCGCACTGCACAGGGCACTTCGACACACCAAAATTGGTGGACATGAGGGGGCAATGTCTACGAACATGCCCCCAAAGTTTCACGATGTATCATTTTGTATCGGACATGAAATCGGGGCCGCACTGGCCATACACGCGTACGTTTCAGTCGAAATCCGACTTGGACACGGCCTTCGTATCGCGTGGACACGAGTCGAGGACACCTCGTGGTGACACGAGTGTGTAGCCCTATATGTGGGCTACACGTATGTACGACCACGAGACGTGTCGTGTCTCGTGGTGTGTCCTAGGGTGAGTTGCACGCGTGCACGACGCTGTGCACGCGTTGCGTATCAAAAATTTACCCGATTTGGGTTTTGAATGTTTAGACACGTTGTGTCGTGTCGTGGTGTAGTGTCAGGTCCCCTAGACACTAGAGGACACTGTGGGACTCAGTTATCAACCTTGGGATTCGGGCCATAGCTCGGTTTTGTATGAGAAACTAGGTTTACCTACTTGTCGAGTGCACAGTGCAATATTTCCAGTTTTGGGTTAATTTCTAGTTTTGTAAAAATGAATTTCAAATCTATTTTGATTATGACATATGCATGTATATGTGTATTTCAGTGTATATATATGTAGTATATATGTATGTGAGTGTGTAGGTGAGTTTTGGGGATGTTTAGTTGTGTATATTGGTAGTTGTGTATATATATACATATATATGTATATATGTGACTGTGTGTGTGTGTTTGGGGACTGTCTTCAGTTTCCAGAAACTGGAAATCCCCTCCCATTCACTGTCCAGCCCATTCACTCCCCCCTTCACTGTTATCTCATCTCTCTCTCTAATTCCCTCTATATATATATATATATGTTATATATATATATATATATATATATATATATATATTTTTTAGTTATATATATTGGTATATATAGTTAAGGGTACATATATGGGTTATATATATTTATATATATATATATATATATATATATATGGACTGTATATATATGTATATATAATAAGCTAGCTATATATGTATATATATTATGTATATATGTGGGTACTATATATATATATATATATATTGGGTATTATATATATATATTGTATTAGTGTCATTATATATATATATATATGGGTTTTGGTATTATGTATAGAGGGTACATATATTGATAGGTATATGTAGTAGGTAGACTTGTATATCTATATACATAGATATATATATATATATGTGACTTCCTAAATATAGGTTATATATAGAAACCTATAAGTTATCTAGCCTATGGCATTGGGACTAACCCAATTGACCTAATGGCCCAAAACACCTACTAGTTGACCTTTGTTGACCATGGTTGACTAAAGTCAACTATTGGTCAAACTATGACCTAATTGACCTAAAATGACTAGTTTAACTAGTCTGACCATGTTTGACCCAATTACCTTATTGACTAGTCTTTGTTTGACCAATACCTTAGTTGGTCTAAGTTTGACCTAGACTTGACCCAGATTGATCATGTTGACTAGTATTTGACTAGTTTGATTAGAATGTTGACCAGGAGTTGACTTTAACCTAGATTTGACTAACCTTGACTTGTTTGACCTTGTTTGACTTTATTTGACTTAGTTTGACTTCCTGTGACCTAGTTTGACTATTAGAGTTGACCAAGAGTTGACTTTTGACCAGATTGACCTAGAATCATGTAGTATGCATTGTATACTTTATTTTTACCATTGTGGATACATTGTGACTTGTATTGCTCTGATTAGGAGCCACACACCTCTCCTCAGGCAGTATATCCTCTTCAGACATTCAGTTATCAGGCGAGTACATTCTCTGACCGTTTCATATTTGCCAGGATTTATATTCTTGCTCTAGATTACTTTACTTGATGCTGACACGATTGTTATCACGGATTGGTACTATATGGATCTTTTTATGAGATGTTATCCCCCTCGGGAGCATCAGATACAGCATGTTTGTGCTTTTCACGAATTATCATGTATCTCTATGCTTTCATAGATTCACGAATCGCTTGTGACTCATGTACTCTCATGCTCACAGAGCCTCTCATGAATCTTCCATTTATGGGCTTATCACGAATCTTAACATAACTTGAATGGATCCTTATGTATTGATTAGGGATGGGGGAGTGGAAATAGTCATGTGGATATTACCCCAGTAGCTATAGTCATGAATCACTCTTAGCTGTAGCCATGAATCTCCTATGCCATTTCACATGTCTATATTTTACTCTGACTCACTAGACACTGCTAGTTCTCTATTATAGCAGATATTTTATTACAGTTATCTCTTTTGCTACATGTATCTTCCTTCAGCATTTTCTGTATTTTACTCTATTGCATGCTTTATATTTCCTATCATATTATGCACTGCGTGAGATGTATTGTGCTCGTTCCTGTCCTGACTGGACCTGTTGAAAATATTACAGAGGATGAGGATGAGGCCCTGGTGTTTACCTATTATGGAGCAGGACTAGATGACACTTATGTTGTGGACCCTCAGCAGGATCCACCTGTAGCTGAGGATGTTGCCCCAGTAGTCTAGGCTAGTTTAGCTAGACAGTCTTTTCTGTATTATCATTTTGTCTCACATCTGAGTTGTATTTTGAGATGTTGAGATATATAGACTCTTAGACTTGTTGTATTATGAGTTGACATTCTGACGTTATGTTATCCTAGACACTTGGACTTATTTCATCTATTGTACTGTTCTCTTTGAGTTACCATATGTCTATCTATCTATCTTTCATTCTTCTACCTAGATGTGAGTGAGATTGTATTCTGTTTGTCACCTCCATTCGGAGAGTATAAACTGTACAGGTACTTTATATTGTTAGATGATTGACCTAGGACAGCGTTCTACCGTCGACACTGCGACGTAGGCTGGACGTACCCACTTCTCGTGCCCTTACTCTAGGGTGCGGGTCGTAACATTTTTGATGTCTAAATCACTATGTTTAATTCATTACATATGTGTTAGATTACTGCAATGTTGGTTACATGTTAGGTTGGGATGATATCAAGGGAATATGGATTTTCGATTTGGTTTTGGGATGTGTAAACTGTCACTTGTTTCTCAGTTTCCTAAGAATAATTCATGAGATTATGTGCACATTCACTAATTCCATGTTACATTATTTTCCTGAGATTTTGTACCTAGGTTTCCTATGCACTGTTAGCTATAAATCAGAAAAACCCTAGTACTGTCAAGTGAACTAAATCCTGAGATTAACCACACTATTCCTATTATACTATTCGTTGTCATACACTGACCTATTTGACACTTGTACACACCCATAGCGGTCACAGTACACACCCTATTCTCCAACTGTCAACTGAGAACAGCCACATACACAGACACACACATTACTTAATCCCCCTCTTACTGTTAACATACTGCCTTTCTATTTACACATTATGTTTACACGTCACTTAAATCTAAGATATTACACACTCACAACCTATCTATACTGTTCACTGATTTCAGATTTCTATACACCCCCACCATTGACACATAATATTGTATCACATATACATGTCCCACATTCACACTCTAGTCTAGGTTGCACACACACACAAGTTAGTTGTAAACACACTCACATATCTACCTCCATATGTAATATAAAGGTTAATGGCCTATGTATAAATATATATATCTATATTCTTGAATATAATAATGTGGCCTATAGGTATATGTGTAGAAATGTGCGTAGTAGACCACATGGCCTATAGGCTATGGCATATGGCCTATGGTTCCTAATGTAGGTATATGCCTATTGTGAATATATACATATTTACATAGAAATTGTGTGTTGATGACTTGTATAGCCTAGTTTTGATGTGTGCTTGCTAGAATAGACTGGTTAGGCTTAGTGAGACTTGTTTGGGTTAGGCTTGACCTAGTTTGACTAGTGTAGTTGACTAGAGTTGACCAAGGGTTGACTTTAGCCTAGATTGGCCCCAAACATCATGTAGATGCATTGTAGCAGTCTGTTATATTATTTTGGACATGTAGTGACTTGTACTGTTCTATAGGAGACCGACACCACTCCTCGGACAGTATATCCTCTTCAGATATTCAGGATACCAGGCGACTACATTCTCTGATCATTTCATATCTTATTTAGGATTATATTTCCAGCTTTTGATTACTTTACTTGATGCTGACACGTTGGTAACACGGATTAGTACTATATGGATCTTGTCGTACGATGTTATCCCCTTAGCGGATACATCGGGTATCTCATGTTCGTATACTTTATCGTGAGCATCGTGTACTCCTTGTATTCGTGACATTCGTGTATAAATTGTGTGAAATCGTGTATATTCATGTGCTCACATGTTCATCGTATACAACTATACTTCGTGTGCAATAACATAACTTGACAGGATCCTTGTGTATTGATTGGGGACGGGGGAGTAAAAATGGTTATGTACTCAATCTTATAGATTACTCGTGTACAACCTCTGTAGATTACTCGTGTACAACATCGTACCGTTTACATAACCATCTTGTACTCTGAATCACTAGCACTGATAGTTCTCTTATATATTATAGCTATTTACTTACAGTCTCTCTTTTACATCTTGTTGTTCTTTTAGTTTCTTGTATCTTACTCTCTAGCATGTTTATATTTTCTAACATGTTATGATTTGTTGAGATGTATTGTGCTCGCTCATGTCCTGACTGGACCTGTTGAAAATATTATAAAGGACGAGGCCGAGGCGTTCTGTTCCACATATTACGGGACTACCCTAGAGGACTGTTGTGACCTGGACCAGCAGCAGGACCCCTTAGCAGTGGATGACACTCATTTAGTCTAGGATGTCTTTTATTGTATTTATATTCTCTGGATTACTGTATTGGGATTTTGAGATGTTATCTAGATTGTGTTATCTTAGACACTTAGACTTCTATCTGATTGTATCTCTGTGGATTTATTTCTTTTCATATATATCTACTTTTTATCGTATTCTACCTTAGATATGATTGAGACTGTATTTGCTATGTCACCTCCATTCGGAGTGTATATACAGTATAGGTACCTTATATATTATTAGATGATTGTCCTAGGACAGCGTTCTACCGTCGACACTGCGGCGTAGGCTGGACGTACCCACTTCTCGTGCCCTTACTCTAGGGTGCGGGTCGTGACACATTTTTAGTGGTGGCCCATGCAGGCTAGTTAATGTAGTGGTATTCGAACTAGAGTATTACTACAGCCTGCAGTAGGATTAGGATATATTTTTGAAGGTACTCAATCACAGTTAGGATTCCTTGAGAGATTCCTGGGACGACCCTTGAGAATCTTATTTAAACTTCAATTTGAAATCCCTTCCATTGTTTTGTTCGCTCTTACTCCTTGATTATTGAATTTAATTTTTGATGGATCGTTATTGACTTTGATTTTCCCATCGAGATGAATTTTATGGCCTAAGTTACGATATTTTTCTGATAACATATGTTGAGGGGAATAATAGGGATGGTAAAACGTCTACTTGATTATGGAACCTGTAGTTTATCGCATCCATATTAGCTGGCGTAGCAGAAACATAGAGACCTGACTTCGGATGTACGTATCTTGGTTATGAGATTTAGAATTTTTCGCAGCTATACTAGTCGGCATAGCGAGATTTCCAGACGACATGATTATAGAGGTGCATACCCCAGTTATAGAATCTATCGTTTATCGTAGCCTTGCTTACTGGCATGGCGGGGACTCTGAGTAACATGATTTTGGACAGACGCATATGATTTTC
The DNA here is from genome assembly GCA_029216955.1 of Iris pallida. Classification (NCBI taxonomy): domain Eukaryota; kingdom Viridiplantae; phylum Streptophyta; class Magnoliopsida; order Asparagales; family Iridaceae; genus Iris; species Iris pallida. Next base: position 9,627,729 of record JANAVB010040018.1, on the reverse strand, counting down.
AGATTGTATCTTGAGAAGGTTTTTAAACATATCATCTCTATTGTACCCTTTTGTTGTTATAAATTGCATTCCATCATCAAATAACTTAGGATCACTACACCAAAACATGTAATTTGTAACACAATTTTTTTCTAATTAGTAACGGTTATTACCGTGACAATCTTGTAATGCTAATAACCATTACAACAGTTAATAAAACGTTACTAATATTTTACTTTTGTAATTTTGTAATTTTTGTAACTTTTATAACATTAAAAACCGTTACAAATAATTTAACATAGGAAACAAATAAAACAAAATTCCCAACTCTCCCGCACTCATTTCTATTTTCCCTCTGCTTCTCTTCTCTAGATTTCGTTTTCCCTCCTTCCCTTCTCTCCAGAGCTTCCTCCAGCCCTCTTTTCGAGCATCCTCCACTCTCAAACCTATGTTTATTTTCTTCCAGCCCTCTTCTCAAGTTTCCTCCAGCCCTCTTCTCGAGATTCCTCCAGCCAATTTCAGGTCAGCGTCTTCTCTAATTTATTCTCCCGCACTCATTTTCTTCTTCTCTAATTTTCCAACTCTCCCGCACTCATTTTCTTCTTCTCTAATTTCTTTTTAATTAGGAGATCAATTTTTTGAAGATTTTTTGTGTGAGATCTAATTTTCCAATTCCTCAAAGTGTTAGGGCTTTTCCAATGTTTGAAGGTTTTCTTTTCTATTTTTTCGATTGTGATTCCCAACTCCTCAAAGTGTTACTTAAGATTTTCCTTGTTAATTTTTCTATTAATTTGTTAGGGTTTTGTAAAATTTTACATTTTGGACATTGATTGTTAAATATTTTTTGGAGGACAAGGAGGTGTTCGAGACACCAAGGTTGCAGTCACCCGATCCCGTTGTCGAGGAAAAGGAGGAAAATAGCGAGTCCGAGGCCCCGGGACGAGGTCCGCTAGGAGGAGGTCGCCGTCGAATATGTCAAATTGGTTAATGGTAAAAGATTTTATTGGATATAGGTGTTATATGAACTTAATGCATAGTGAATGAGGTCAGTTGGTAAGGGTAGGTATTTGTTAGTTCATTTGATTTACGATGAATGGCGATGATGAGATGAATTATAAAAATATTGAGCATGAAGGATAATTTGATTACTTGCCAACAATTTTGCTATGTTTCTTCGGTGTCTAGGTAAATCTTTCATACTGAGAAATTGATTGCTTCTAGCACTTTTGTTGTGTTGTGTTACTTTCTTTTTTTATAATAAAGGAATTTACTGTTAAACCAAGTGGTATGGTATATAATGACATTTTACCATGGATAAGTAACATTCCCGTATTTAAGCAGCAGTTTAGTTGATGAAGAAAAGGTTTTCAAAACCGTTCATTTTATAGAATAAATACCTATCTAACCTGTGTGTTTAAGCACCAATTTGTTTAATGGAGTGTTAGTATTAAAGAATACTTTGTTTTCAATGCAGAAAGAAGTCAGTTGAAAGCAATTGGTTGCATTAAAATCGGTTTAAAATGTCTAATGAACACAAGCTTGGTGCATCTCAGCTTGCTAGCCTTGTTATTGATCAAAAAATTGCCAAGATGGAAAAGGAGATGTCAATGCTTGAGAGGAAGTTTCAAGAGAACAACAAAAAGATTTAGGATGTTAAATCCTTGAGGAACTCAGAACCTCAAGCTAAATACCCAGGTCTGCTTCCATTGGAGCTTCATTTGGTACATGTTCCTAATTGCTTGAACAAACTAATACTGGAAAGCATTCTTATTCCTTTTTTATACTATAACTGAGGCACTTATAATGGTCATAATATACCCCTTTTATGCTTAACTCGGGAAGATAGAAAGAAGTGATATAGGACTCGCAGGAGGAAGTGTTCATGGACAAGCAAGCGGAAGGCTTGGGTTTAAAGTTGTCTATCAAGACTGTTGAACAAAGTTTTAAGTTTATTTGTGACATGGTATTTACCAGGGAATAATTTCACAGGACAGGTGGCAACTGTTGGCAAGAGTTGCTATCAGCCCCCAACTTTTATCCTTTGGATTAGGAGACGTGGCTTCAGGCAAGAATCTCTATCAGTTTGCTGACACTGCTTTGCAATATGATCCATATTATAACTCATTTATGCCACCCAACCTAAAACCATAGCCTACAGAAAACTTGAGCCAGTTAGCCAAAGGCCAATTTATAGTAATTTTAATATTTCTTTGGTTTACTTTTATATTCCTTATTGATGCTAACTAGGAATGAGCCATAAAATTTCTTAAGCATGTCCTTTTGGAATGTACAAACATCCCAGACCATTATAAAAACTCTCTTACTGCATTATACAACAAGAAGAATGGATCTTCTATAAATAAGAGAAGAGGCACCGACTAGACTTGTGTATTGGAACATTTTCAGCAGCTTCCTTGAAGCTGTCCTCCTAAATTTAATTTGTAAGAGAATAATGTCACATAAACAATGGAGAAATTTGCCACACTTTCCAAAATATACCTTCTTGGTGCCCTAATAATCTTACAGACAATGTTGATAGTGTTGATAGTGTTGAAAGAAAGAGAGACAGAGGAATGGGCATAATCTAAGTAAGCTTTGTTAATCTATACTAAGAAAATGTGGCATTGGCATGGATGGTAAACCACTTTGGAGGGGAGGAAATAGATTGGAATTCCTAAAGGCAAGGGATAATTGGGTTCTTAGGTCCTAAACTTTTTTTTTACTCTACACGCAAAGGTCATTATTTAGTCGAGCAGTGAGAAAGAAATATCATTTTGGAGATTCGGTGAAGCACTCATGTCAAAAGCACAAATCAATTCTTTGTAACACAATTTTTTTTTTCCAGTCAGGCCTAACAGACCATGCAGTCCTGAAATACACTATCCTGAGGGTGTTACCGGTGGATACTTCTTCAAAGAGAGTTGATGTAACACTGAAGAAGGATACTGAAGATGCAAGTTCTTCTTCAACTCTGCAAGATGGAGATTTCGTTCTTAGACAGATTAAGAGGATAGAGGCATATGGATTATTTATCAATATTGATAATACTAGCTTGGTATATGTTTGGTATTTTGCTTTTAAGTAATTTATAGTCTTTATATATAGTCATTAAGTTGATGCACACTTATTTGTGCAGGTTGGTTTGTGCCAGATCGAAGTCACAGATGAGCACATTGATGATAATGAAACTAAATATAAAGCTGGTGATAGAGTTTTAGCAAAGATACTGAAGGTTAGTAACCTTGTTATTATAAAATTAGAACATTGGCATATATATATGGAAATGGAAATGGTAATTATGTCGAACGTCCCCCACTGCGAATCGATCTCTTGACTACTCGGGCGGCATGCCTCACCACTACCACTAGACTAAGGGTCATTGACTATATATATATATATATATATTGATGAACAACCTTCTTATGTCTGTCACCTGGGGATTCTGATGGGTTGTCCCTGCTCCATGTTATCAGAACTGCTGCTAAATGATTTTGCTCTTTTAATTTGGATATATGATCTATTGACCAACCTAACACACAACCCTATCTATCATGAGAAGGAAAATGGTTGATATATTGAAACAAGTTGGCAGTTTGTTTGTATGGATTGCATAGTAAAGGAGGCTTTTAAAGATTGTTGTAGATAAAGGTATTCATGGACATTTAGTTGGCCTTCTACATGCATATTTTGGTTCACATCATATAGTGCAAACCAAGAGCAAACTAAGTTTAGAAAACTTTACTTGGAATTTAACAGATATCCATGATATGTTGGACGAAGAGAAATAATCACTAGTTAGTCTCCATATATAGAATACTTGCAAATACTCGAATTGACAAGCATTACTTTCTATGGAACGAGATTAATTTTTTTTAACTATTCTCATAGATCATTTATCAAATTGATACACATTACTTTTCACATGTTCTACATCTTTACTTGTAAGTTTTTGGTTCAACTCTATCAAATTCACGTTTTAATCCTTTTGTTATGTCAATCTAGATTTACAAACTGAGGTTTGCTCTTCATATATACATAGATTAGATATATAGCTGTTACAACATCCTACTACTCTATCTTAATTACTAATGCTGGTCATATTGATATATGGTCTTCCACTTCCAACTAATTTATTCTGTATGGTATGGTACAGCAAAATGATTCTTCATCTCTTTATGATGTTTGCTGGCAGACTTGTGGGCAACGGACAATAATGGTAAGCTTCAAAATTTTGGTAAAGTAACTTGTTTATTCATAGACATCAACTAGAGTTGAAGGAAAAAAAAACTTCTATATAAATTCAAATAGACTTGAGAACCTCCACATTGAAACTATTAATGTAAAATTGTAGCTATAGAAGTTAGTTATCTATGTCATATTCATGGGGGTCCAAACACTTTGCATATCATTTTGAAACCTGCAAAATATATCACCAAACACTCTGCATATAATTTTGAAACTATTAACTTCAATGCATTTTTTTGGAGCTTCATTTTGAACTCCATGTTCATCTAAACTAATAGGACCGGAAGAAATGTCAAACAAAAAAAGTCAAACCTATTCCCAGATAATTAACAGTCTTCGCAGGTTTGTTTTAGTCAACTAATTGCAAAACAAGCTTTCCTATTATATTTGACATGGGCTTGTAGTTAAAAAAACTTAAGCACTGTATACCCTTTTATAAGCCTTTGTAAATATTGTTGTCGTTGTTAAAAATTTACTCTACTACTGCAGTTTTCTGGCATCCACGGAGTTCTCTACTACACTCAGATTCTTGAGCAAGCAGTTTTATTATAGTACATTAAGCTGTTTATTATGTTCTCAGAGTATCTTTGCTTTATTTTGTAACCCTTTGTTTATTATGGCACAAGTGGGATTGTGTGGCAAGTCTACTCTATCATCCCTACTGGTACTTTCACTTGAACCCTTTGTTTTTTTTTACTGTGAAGTGATATGTTCAAAAATATGGTTCACATTTTTGCCCTTTCTCTTATATATATACTTTCACTTGCCCTTTCTCTTATATATATCATCCCTACTGGTACTTTCTCTTATATATATATATATATATATATATATATATATATATATATATATATATATATATATATATATATATATATATATATATAAAAGCTACTAAAAAATGGGTTGAAGTGTTGGGTCTGTGACATGTGACTTTTTTTGGTTAAATCCTGCGGGACAATTAGATGTTATTATTTGGCATGACAAATACGACCATAGTCAACAGTGTTATCATCATCTAAGCTCTTTCCATAAAGATGGGCCAGGGTATGAAGAACAACTTCAACAAGAAGGATTCTTAAAATGATCTATGAAATCAACGAATACCAACTTGTATCTGTTGTATTAGATCATATTTCATCAGACTTGATAAGAAATGAAAGACATAATCAAATTGGTTATTATGTTGGACTTGGTCACTTTATAGATGGGCGGGGCTGATCTCTCAATTTTTGGTCACTTTATAACTGTGCTTCAACTTCAAATTGACCAAACCAATTATAATCAAATTGGTTATGTTGGACTTAGTCACTTATCTTATTTAACTTGATTGAACTAGAGATTTGACTAGTACAATTGGAGTTAGATCTAGTTGAGTTGGAGAATAATTGATTTTAGTGAGAACTAGATATTTAGAGCTGGCTCTGGTTGCAATATGATATGTGCAATAAACTTAAAATATTGTGATTTCAAGTTAGTTTAATTGCTTGTCTGCCTTTCTTTTTATTTTCTGGTGGAAATGGTTGGCTTATTTCTCTTTTACTTCTTGGTAGTTGCTCATATTGTTGGTACGGAGATGGTGATTCCTGTTATGCACTTTAACAACTTCCTGTTATGTGCCTTATCATCGCCACACCATTCTTGGTACGTAAGTTACTATTTTTGGTATACAAGATATTGTAGCAGCATCTAAAAAGTGATGTTTATGTGTCTAATCATTTTCAGTGGGACGATGTATTCTTGGTTGGAACGTATCCATTTCACAAGAAATCATCTATTGCTTTGGTGGAGCTCGAAGAAATATGCACAAATATATGAAACACTGAGGAAGAGTCGAGAAGGAAAAAAATGTAGATTTATTAATCATGTGGTGCATATTTGTCACACCCATCTATGGTATTTTAGATATTTCGTAGTACTATTTTTTCTTGTTTGTTGTTTGTTATAGTCCTTGTTAACAATACATGTTTTTAGGATGAAAAATCTTTGGAAGGGGCGAGTTATTAGTTCCTTGTTGTTTGTTATAGTTCCTTGTGAACAATACATCTTTATTGAGGATGAAATAATTTCTTTGTAAGCAAAAATTGTTATGGGTTGGAAAGTAGATTTAAACCATGGTTGATACTTATGGCGTAAATGAGGTTCTAGTGTGGTTCTAATCTAGAGATGATCTGAAGTACAAAAATATTTTTTTTCCAAAAATAGTTTTGTAACACTTATTACCGTTACCAAAGTTAAATTTAGTCCGTTTATTACCGCTATTAAAATAAATTTTGTTACGGTTATTACCATTACAAAGATAAATTTTGTCACAGTCATTAGCGTTACTAAGACAAATTTTGTCACAGTTATTACCGTTACAAAGATACATTTTGTCACGGTTATTACTGTGACAAAACTTATTTTTGTAACGGTTATTACCGTGACGAAAATCGTTACAAAAATTTGCCACGGCCAGTTCGTCACGGTAATAAGCGTGACGAAAATTATTTGTCACGGTAATAACTGTTAGCAATCCCCTGTTTTGGTGTAGTGGGAGTAAGGATATTTAGTTTTGTAGAGCTTATTCATATGTAGTTCTTTCATAGTGTAATGATATGATGACTTGTAGAGTGTCTGTACCCTAGAGATGATAGTTAGCATTGGTATTAGAATAATAACCCATTGTAGATGATTTCCCTGTTATTTATAATACCTACCAGTTTTCATATATGATGCTAGTCTACCTTACAGCCTTGATGATTTCTTATTATTTCCCTTACCCTTTCCAGTAGGGCACCCATGACCAGAGCCTATCCTTGAGTGTAGTTGTAGCTTCACCTGAGACTGAGGGTTTTCCTTTGCCTCCTATAGTGATACCCCATACCATATTCTCAGGAGGGTTATTTCCTGATGGAGCTCAGATATACGGACTCTCCGAAATGTGTTGGAGGCACAGAGAGTCCAGGCTGAGACCTTGAGGGAGCAGTATCCAGTTCCACATAGAGCCTCAGAAGTACCCAGATTTTAGCCTAGACCTTAGCATGTCTTTTGAGATAATTGACCCACATTGCTTGTATGTTTTGATACCTTGTGATTGCTTTGTACGGTAGTATGACTAGAATGACTAGAAGGGAACCCTAGAGAGAGTATTCTAGGTAGATGAATATTCCTTCTGTGACTTTGATTTCTAGAACGTCAGAGATGTAAACCTTTGGAAACTTCCTTCATAAGTTATAGTAGACGAGATTATCTTCATCTTGATATATTATGTTCCGCTCAAACTTGTTCCCTTGTGCTACTTTCGTATCACAGCTTTCGATCCAATTTAGGCCATTGACCATTCCCACTTTAATTATGATTATCATATGCACATTACCGTGACTTTAAATTAGGAGCACAAGATTAGTTATTTTCTCAAAACCAACTTCACATGCATGACCTATACATGACACCCTACACCCATGACCTTCGTGTCATACTCGGACACGCCATCTTGTGCTTCATCATATCACACGACTTTCATGACATATTAGACTCAGATACACAATTTATACTTCGCTCTCTTGCAATTGACACTTCATTCCCTGCTACTTAGGCATATAACCTACAAATTTGATCATGTCCTACATATAGATGAACTACTGCACTACCTTAGTATCATGTATACTTGAAATGTCCACACAAATTGGTACTACACTTCACATAACATTCTTTGCATATCCTTGATTCACATGCACTCATTCATTTCCTGTACTTCACATACTTTCACAACTTGCATATCTTGCAGTATATCATATTAACCATTGCATGTTTTGTTTACTTGATACCCTCATTAGTTTCAATGATACTCATCAAGTATCAGAACATGAGACCATGTCCTGACCATATCTCATCATCCTTCATAATTCAACCCCTTTTTATGATTTGCTCAGCCAATTTAGGGTCCTGTCCCTATAGAGCAACCCACCATAGCTTCTTAGGTTCAACTTTCTCCTAACCTATATGTAGTGTCAGACTTCATTTCATTATAAGTTCAGACCTTCACCACCTTTCATACCTGTATTGGATGTCTTGCCTAACTTGCATTCTCCAGTCCATGTAGAGATTTGCATGCATCATTACATTGTACTGTTAAGCTTTAATCATTGCATCACTGCATCCACTCTGATTTGTCTCACAACAGGACATTAGTTGAGTATCAGTTCCAGTTTAGCCACTTAGGCATTGTCCTGCTTCCAGGGTTAACCATATTGCATGTCCTGTCCCTTTTGTTTTGGTTAAATTGCTGCTTGTGCTAGTAAACCTCCATGTTAGGCTAATGCTATGCATTGTATATATATTATAGGGATATATGTGATAAGTGATATGGGTTAAGGGGTTCTGCATATATTATATAAATTAGGCATATGAAATGGTTAGTCTATATGTATGCATAGATGATACACCTAGAATAGTGTGGGTTTTATGGGTTACATTAGGGATATATGGGTATTAGAGGATAAGATATATGGGGTTATGTGAGGTATTTAGAGTACGTATATGGCTAAGGGTTAGAAATTATGAGTCTAGTTTAATGTAGAGTATACATGTGTATGTTTTGAACTTAGGATTTAGTTGGTCTTGATATTAGTTTTTTCATTAGCACTATAGTCTATTTTAGTCTAAACCCTAGATTAGCCATTGAACCAGTAGTCCAAGTTGACTTAGTTGACCAGTTGTTGACCAAATGCTTGTATATTGACAAATTGACTAGTTGTTGACCAGTAGTTGACCAAGTCAATGTTTGACTTAGTTGACTGGAGATAGGATTAGAAGCAGGTTGTTGTTGTGTTTGTTTGATCATGTTTGATTATTTAGTAATTAGAGGCCTTGTTTGTGATTAGGTTAGAGACATAGTTTTTCTGAGGATATCTCCGACTCGTGGTACCATACGTTTTGGTGGAGGTGGAAAGCTTAGCCCGCGCTTCATCGGACCTTTTGTGATTAGTAGAAGGGTCGGTGACGTGGCTTATAGGCTAGACTTGCCACCTGCACTAGTGGGTGTCCACAACGTATTCCACGTATCACAGTTGAGACGGTACATGGCTGACCCTAGCCATGTACTTGATCATTCGGAGATTGAGGTGGGACCTACTCTCAGTTCTCCAGAGCAGCCAATGGAGATTCTGGATTGCCGAGAGAAGGTACTGAGAAACCAGGTGATACCCTTAGTTCGCGTCGCATGGAGGCATCATTCTCCACGAGTGTCTACCTGGGAGCGGGAGGATGAGATGCGCGAGCGATACCCATATTTGTTTGGACCCTGAGGTATGATTGTCTATCCTTCTCATCAGTTTAGTTTCGCCTTTTAATTTCGAGGACAAAATTATTTTAAGGAGGGTAGATTTATCACTATAACATTTTAGCTTGAGGGTATTTTGGTCATTTGGTAAATTTTTGAATTTTAATTAATTTACTGAATTTGTGATTGATATATGTGACTTTAACTTATTAAGACTTTGTAGACTGACCTAGAAGCTAACCCTATCTATGGTGACTTAGTAGATAGTGGTGTGACCCTAGTCTAGTTTAAGTCAAACCTATTTTAAGTCATTAGAAACTAGTTTCAATAGGAAGGATTAGGAATAAGTGAAATAACTTATGACTTATGACTTTTAATGCCATGACTTGTGACTTAAGCCCATAGGCCCATGACTTGAGCCCAAACCCTAACCAAACCCTAAGTGGCCAGCAACACAAGGAAACCCCCTATTTAATGTCTCATCTCCTTGTTCTTGCCTCTTTTCTGCTCAACCAAGTTTTAGAAAGAAAGGTAAATCCCCACCTTCCTAAATTTATAGTAAATCCATTTTTAATCATTTTTGACCCAAATCTTTTGCATATGATTCTAATCAACTTCTACTTGCTAATTTTGAGGAGTAATTTCAGTCTAAAAGCAATTTGGAGGATTTAGATAGCAACAGGAATGGTTTGATTTGGGGCTTTTTCTTGATTCTTGCAACCTATAGTTAAACCCCTCTCATTCTATTTAATTGCTATTTTTATTGCATGGTAGCCTAGATCTAGGTGTCCCTTAGCTATAGTGAAGGATTTGTGTCATTTGCATTGGTTTCGTGTCCGTATCGAATACGTATCAAACCCCTAGGCTAGGTGTTTGTGGAAATGCCACAACCAACTGTTTTTACTGTTTTTGCATATGTTTTTGAATGATTTCCTAGATCTAGGGTTTGTTTAATGATTTGTGTCCTTGCTAACTGATTTTAGAGTCCTGTCGTGTCCACACGCGGACACGAACATGCCCGCAGCAGCCTTAGGGCAGTGTCCTGCTACTCGGGCTCAATTGCTCACTGTATAGGACACGAGGACACGCCATTTTTTGGGAGGATGTCAGGGCACTGACTGACATTGACCTTCCAAAATCTAAGCTCAAGTGGTTGCGTGTGCGAGGAGTTCTCCTCCCCGCACTGGTCGCACGAGCAGACTGAATCGCACGAAATTAGTCACTGACACGCAGTTGGACACGGCTGGACACGTGTTTAGGACACGGTACAGGGTGTCAGAGGGGTAGCCCTACCCCTGGCGTACACTTGTGCATGGACACATGTCCCCACGTGGCCTGTGTCGTGTGCTGGATACGTGTGCATGCGTGCACGAGGTTGTGCACTGCGTGTGTGCTCGTGTGGTGTTTAAGTGTCTTGGACACGATTGTGTCCACTTAGTTGGACACGAATCAGTGCCATGACACGTGCATACTTGACACATGGTTTTCCAACCATTAATTTGTCTTATTATCATGTTTTGATTTTTGAAATTGTATTTCCCTATTTTGACTGATATACAGTTCCTGTTTTCAAATTTCTGAATTTAGATTTCCATTTAAAACTGAGTTTTTGATGTCTAAATCACCATGTTTAATTCATTACATATGTGTTAGTTTACTGCAATATTGGTTACATGTTAGGTTGGGATGATATCAAGGGAATATAGATTTTCGATTTGGTTTTGGTGTGTAAACTGTCACTTGTTTCTCAGTTTCCTGAGAACAATTCCTAAGATTATGTGCACATTCACTGATTCCATGTTACATTGTTTTCCTGAGATTTTGTACCTAGGTTTACTATACACTGTTAGTTATAAATCTGAAAAACCCTATTTACTAACTGTCATTTTGTCATTTCCTGAGTACTGTCAAGTGAACTAAATCCTGAGATTAACCACACTATTCCTATTACACTATTTACTGTCATACACTAACCTATTTGAAACTTGTTACATGTACACACCCATAGCTGTCACAGTACACACCCTATTCCCCAACTGTCAACTGAGAACAGCCACATATACACACACACACATTACTTGATCCCCCTATTACTGTTAACACACTGTCTTCCTATTTACACCATTATGTTTACACATCATTTAAATCTGAGATATTACACACTCACAACCTATCTATATTGTTCACTGATTTTAGATTTCTATACACCCCCACCATTGACACACAATAATGTATCACATATACATGTTCCACACTCACACTCTAGTCTAGGTTGCGCACACACACAAGTTAGTCGTAAACACACTCACATGTCTATCTCTATATGTAATATAAAGGTTAATGGCCTATGTATAAATATATATATCTATATTCTTGAATATAATAATGTGGCCTATATGTATATGTGTAGAAATGTGTGTAGTAGACCACATGGCCTATAGCCTATGGCGTATGGCCTATGGTTCCTAATGTAGGTATATGCCTATTGTGAATATATATATTTTTACATAAAAATTGTGTGTTGATGACTTGTATAGCCTAGTTTTGATGTGTGCTTGCTAGAATAGGCTGGTTAGGCTTAGTGAGACTTATTTGGGTTAGGTTTGACCTAGTTGACCTAGTTTGACTAGTGTAGTTGACTAGAGTTGACCAAAGGTTGACTTTAGCCTAGATTGACCCCAAACATCATGTAGATGCATTGTAGCAGTCTGTTATATTATTTTGGACATGTAGTGACTTGTACTGTTCTATAGGAGACAGACACCACTCCTCGGACAATATATCCTCTTCAGATATTAAGGATACCAGGCGAGTACATTCTCTGATCATTTCATATCTTGTTTAGGATTATATTTCCTGCTTTATATTACTTTACTTGATGCTGACACGTTGATAACACGGATTAGTACTATATGGATCTTGTCGTGCGATGTTATCCCCTTAGCGGATACATCGGGTATCTTATGTTCGTGTACTTTATCGTCAGCATCGTGTACTCCTTGTATTCGTAACATTCGTATATAAATCGTATGAAATCGTGTATATTTATGTGCTCACATGATCATCGTGTACAACTATACTTCGTGTGCAATAACATAACTTGATTGGATCCTTGTGTATTGATTGGAGGAGAGGGAGTAGAAGTGGTTATGTACTCAATCTTGTAGATTACTCGTGTACAACCTCTGTAGATTACTCGCGTACAACATCGTGTCGTTTACATAACCATCTTGTACTCTGAATCACTAGCACTGATAGTTCTCTTATGTATTGTAGCTATTTACTTACAGTCTCTCTTTTATATCATGTTGTTCTTTCAGTTTCTTGTATCTTACTCTCTAGCATGTTTATAGTTTCTAACCTATTATAATTTGTTGAGATGTATTGTGCTCGCTCCTGTCCTGACTGGACCTGTTGAAAATATTACAGAGGACGAGACGTTCTGTTCCACATATTATGGGACTACCCTAGAGGACTGTTGTGACGTGGACCAGCAGCAAGACCCCTTAGCAGTGGATGACACTCCTTTAGTCTAGGATGTCATTTATTGTATTTATATTCTCTGGATTACTGTATTGGGATTTTGAGATGTTATCTGGATTGTGTTATCTTAGACACTTAGACTTCTATCTGATTGTATCTCTGTGGATTCATATCTTTTCATATCTATCTATCTTTTTATCGTATTCTACCTTAGATGTGATTGAGACTGTATTTGCTATGTCACCTCTATTTGGAGTGTATATATTGTACAGGTACCTTATATATTGTTAGATGATTAACCTAGGACAGCGTTCTACCGCTGACACAGCGACGTAGGTTGGACGTACCCACTTCTCGTGCCCTTACTCTAAGGTGCGGGTCATGACATGCAAGATGATCCTCATCAATCACGTCCTTACTTCCATTCCTATCTATACCCTGGCTGCTTGCTTCCCTCCCAAGAAAGTTCTATCCTACATTGAGAGCATCTTCAGCAACTTTCTGTGGGGTCACAGCGGTGGCCACGACAAGCAACATTGGGCCAGCTGGGATACCATGGCTCGGCCTACCGGGGATGGGGGCCTGGGTTTCACTAAACTCTCTCACATCGTTAATGCTTTCTCAATAAAATTATGGTGGAAGCTTCGCACGAGTAAGAACCTTTGGTCCATGTTCATGAAGGCCAAATACTTCAAGCACATCCACCTGTCTACGGCCATCGCCAACAGCAGATCCTCAGCAGCCTGGCGTCGCATTCTCATCGGTCGGTCCCTCGCCGAACCAGCGATTCACCTTAAAGTGGGCAACGACGAAGCTTCGTCTTTTATAGAGCGCTGGATCGACGATATCTTGCTTCCCAACATTTCAGCAGCCCCTAGGAACAGCTCTATCAAGGACTTGTGGGATCCTACAAATAACACATGGAATTGGAACAAAGTCTGAATATGGGCTGGGTCTGAGGCGGTCTATTCCATTTGTCGTAGCATAGTACAGATCGGACCGGACGCTGATAAGCTCGAGTAGGCTCCAGATGTCAACGGGGCATTCTCGGTTAAGTCGGCCAGAAAAGTGATCCTAGGTAATACGGCTCCATCTCCTACTATTGCATCCTTCTGGCAAAGCTGCATCCCCAAAAAGTGGTCCTTCCTCATATGGAGAGCCCTTCGCAACATCCTACCAACTGATGACACTCTCAACACCATCGGGTTCAGCCTTGCTTCCGCTTGCACTTGCTGCTCTGATCGATAGTCGAAAACAGTCAACCACATCCTCAGACAAGGGGAACTACCGATCAATGTATGGAGAGCCCTCTCCCAGCGTTGCAGATTGCCTCACGGGGGCAAAAACTTTTATCATCTCATGGCAACCTGGGCTGCCGCGTCCCATGGCCACCAGATCGTAGCTGTGGCCGCAACATGGGTGCTCCGAAAAAATAGGAACCAGGCTAGATATGAAGGCCGCTAGTACAACGAAGACCAACTCATACGGGAGACCATTTGTCAATGCCACAAATGGAGATCACTCGGCAAACATGGCCAGACAGTTTTCTGGAACAGTCTCCTATCCTCGGATTAGCCGTGATTGACTCTAGGTTTTCTCCTCTTTTGTCAGTATACGTGTATAGGCTTCGGCATTTTGCGCCTTATGGTATACTTGTAAAGGTTCGGCCTTTTGGCCTTCATGAATAAAATAGGTGGTTGGAACATATATATATATATATATATATATATATATATATATATATATATATATATATATATATATATAGGGAGCGGATCAAAAGCCCCCCTTAGAAAACTCCCTAAAAACTCCCTCACTCTAATCTGTAATATTAATATTAATATTAATGTTAATGTTAATATTAATATTTTTTATTTTTATATTAATGTTAATGTTAATATTAATGTTAATGTTAATGTTAATGTTAATGTTAATGTTAATATTAATTTTAATGTTAAATTTAATGTTAATTTTAGTATTTAATGTTAATATTAATATTAAACTTAATATTAATATTAATATTAATATTAACATTAATATTAACATTAAATTACGAATTAGAGTGAGGGGGTTTTCTAAGGGGGGCTTTTAATCCGCTTTTATATATATATATATATATATATATATATATATATATATATATATATATATATATATATATATATATATATATAAGCAGCCAGCTTGGGAGGCGGTTGAGCGGTTCGACATTGATTTGCCACGTGGCAAGAATCCAACGGCCCCGCTCAAGTCACCAAGGGCTGGATGGCGGCCCGGTTTGACTCAAGCGACTAGGGCTAACTTGGCTCGGCTTTCATATAGGAAGGCTGAGTCAGCCCGCCTACTAACTGATGGGTGGGCCTGCCCCGGTGTCACGCCCCGCTCCCGTAGGAGTGATCGTCCTCGCTAAGGCATGATGCCGCACGAGCCTAGATTGCGCTCGTGCAAGGCGGGTTCCATAACGGCCGATTTCAGCGGCTGCGACGGGGTCGTTGCATAGAAGTCGCATGCAGAGACATTGAATAATAGCAGCAGAAATTAGAACAAAATACAAGTTATTCAAAAGAAGCTCTTTATTGATATTGAAACAAAGGTTACAATGGGGCGCAAGGCTAAGATTACAAGTCTCTCAAGCTCACTCATCTCACATTACAAGTCACTCAGCTCTCTCATCTCTCAATACATGTCTTGAGCCAGCGGATGCTTTGGAAGGCGACGTCCATACATTATGTCCCATATAAGTCTTGACTCCATGCAGCCGTACGCTTCGAATCGCTAAGGAACTCCGTGCCATGAGCATCTACCTGTGCCTGCACATGAAGACTATATGGGTGTCAGTACTAAACTGTACTGGTGGAATGAGCTCCTCGCCCACCCATACAAAACTGACACATTTGATTTACTTTGTGCAACTTAGTCCCTTTTGTATTGTCTTTCGACTCTTGCCTTAGGATCAGTTTTAGGACCGACGCCTTGGCCTATTCCGTATCTCTAGACCATCCCGTGCTTTGCACCAACAACGTTAACTCAACAACGTTAACCTATCAAGTCGTGTTTTCCTTACGGCTTAAAATCAGAGACACAACTACGCGATGAGGCTCCATTTTCGTGTGACCGTGCTACAAACCCTTGCTGAGGCAATGCCTCGCAACTTAGTGAGACTTAACCATATCGTCGTCTCGCGGCCCTTGCTACTTTGATCACCAACTGACCCGATCGGGACTTGTGAACTTAATGTCACTTAACCAACTTGCCTTGCGGCGATTCCTAACTTAAACCCGAGACGACTCAATCCAACTTGAGTTTCGACGCCACAACTCGTGTCGAAGAACGATGCCTATGTTGAAACCAAATCTTAGGCCCAAACTTTTGTGTTATAACTGTACACACATTCAACTCAACTCAATCCAAAGGCATACACGCGGATAGCCGCTATTTTGCTGACATCTATATGAACTTGACCACTAGCATAACAAGCTATCCTGAGACGTATAGCTTTTTGTTAAATCGGGGACCTTTTAACGCAAATAGCTAGCTCCGTTGTAAGCCCCCGCTTTAACCCTGTGCTAAAACCTTATGCACGACTATACCCTATTTCCTCCTAGGCCGAGTCGGTCCCATGGCCCAGGATTATCGCTCGAGGAAACATCGCCCTTGTCGACAAGTTGTCCATGACCATGCAAGACTCGACTCAAACTGACGTCTCACACGGCCATCCTTCTTTTCAGTATTACCCTCTCTTTCAAACCAGTCCAAGACTTCTATCCTTGAGATCCCTCGACGACCCACGGACGCGAGCCTTCTCCCTTGATGCAATATCCTTTTTACTCAACTTAGGAATGACTATATGATAGCCCCCTTTTTCAATAACTTACTTTGAAACAACCGTGGCTCGTGCCTTAAACTCTAAGTTCGTGCATCCTGCCTAAAGCCTATGCAACACCACCGCCCGAGTCATACTTTATATGACGGGCCTTGAGACCGTAAGACCACGTGGTTATATAATTTGCCTAACTTAACGCACAACGACTCGACGAGCAAAGGCTACGTCAAGCCTCGCATTGATGGAACGTGCCGTGCACACGTTTAATCTTTGAACGATCAAGTCATTTGGATGCCTAGACTTACGCCAGCAGCCGTGCGACGTACTTAACTCATGGGGCGGGTCAAGGCTATGCTAAGCCTTTGGACGATGGGACCGTGCATGCTTTATGAAGCATTCTTGCGGGCGACGCCTATGGCTTAGACTATGTTCATAACTTCGCCTACTTAACCAACTTTCCTTCTCCCAAGCCACGGGACGAAGGACCGAGTGTCATTTTCAAAGCACGTCGTGCACCAACTCTAAGCCGACCGTTGGACCTTTCCATATTCTAACTCAATTCGACCCGTCGAGATTATTTGCTTTAGCTATGTGAATTCGTCTTTTTTATTATCAAGCCTACTTATGCAAGTTAAAAACATATGATTTATTATGTGAAGGCTAAGATGAGGCAAGTTCACCGAAACTACCCCACCTGAGCGAGCGGTCGCCTCGACCGAGCGATATCTTCGAGCAGCCGTTGCAAGGCTAAGTCTGAATGCCATTAGCGTTCTGATTCCTCTGATTGACTGAGTGGGACGGGGCACTACACCACAGTGTGTGGCTGACGGGTGGGCCTGCTCCCCGCTGACTGGGTAATTAATTTTGGAAATTGATTAAAAAATCAATCTAACTCCAAATAAAATCCTAAAAATTCCAAAAAATTCTAAAAAATTAAAAATATATTTCTAACCCTCTAAAACCTAAATAAAAATACTTGGTCCCAAAATAGCCTCAAAGTAAATCTTGGAAGCTCTTAGAAATACTAAACCTTAATTAAATAAATATCTAAAAATATCCAAAAATTATAGTATAATATAAAACAACAAAATAATACTAATATAAGATCTCTAGGGGGCCATATGACCTTAAGATGGTCATAACTCACCTACAAGCTTAGGCATGACTCCCAATGATCATAAAATTAATCAATAAAATAAAAAATAAAAAATTTAAAAAGTGGGCTTATATGATCCTCGGAGACAATAGGACGACGAAGATCAGCTGGAAGGTGGGCCGAATCAACGCCCTCCGTAACCGCAGAATTAGCAAAATTGAGGCCAGGCACCTCGAGCTCCCTAGCCGACATAATAAAATGGCCAAGACCTTCGCCCCATTGCCTAAGAAGGCATCTATACTATGACTCGATACGAGGGATTTGCCTCAGATATAGTCGTGACAGGTATACTACTTTTCAATAATAAGTCTACATGTTTACTGTTTGATTATGGTACCACACACATAGTTTTATTTTGGCAGATTTTGCCGAGGAACACAAATTTCTTATAACCCCGCTAGGCCTTAACCTTAGTGTTAGCATACCGTCGAGTATGAAACCACTTGCAAACTCAGGCTACAGAGGCAGAATTAAATATATCAGAGGTAAAAAAGGTATACCTTGATGTGTCAGTTCTAGATATTAAGGACTATAACATCCTACTGGAAATAGATTGGCTCGGCACTTGTAATGCCACAATTAACTTTGCAGGCGAAAAGGTCACCTTCCGTTTACCAGGACAGACCGAGTTCTGCTATTCATGTGGTGAAGCATTAGCGTCGTGCATGGTGATCTCGACTTTTTTTGTGCGGAGGATGCTGCATTTCGACTACAAATGATGCTTAGCGTCTGGTCACGACATGAGATATGATGGTACAAACGTAAGTCAAACCAACGTTGTGGCAGAATTCCCTAACGTGTTCCCAAATGAGTTATCTATGTGCCACCCGATTGAGAAATCAAGTTCACCATCGATACCTTTTTTGACACCAGACCAATTTTCAAGGCTTCGTACAGAATGGCCCCTGCATAACTGAAGGAACTCAAGGTATAGTTGCAAGAATTTCTCGACAATGGATATATTCGGCCTAGTGTTTCACCATGGGGAGCATCCGCACTGTTCGTGAAGAAAAAAGATGGGTCGATGCATGAGTGTTAACTACCGAGAGCTGAACAAAGCCACCATTCGGAACAAGTATCTACTACCACGCATAGACGACTTATTCGATCAGCTACAAGGCACCTCATTGTTTTCAAAGATGGATCTCCGCTCGAGCTATCATAAACTCAAGATCAAGCCAGACGACATGCCGAATTCAGCCTTCCGTACTCGATACGGCCATTATGAGTTCATGGTAATGTCGTTCGGCCTAACAAATGCCCATGCTGCCTTTATGGATCTCAATGAATCAGGTGTTTTGATTTTTTGACAAATTCGTTGTAGTCTTCATTAACGATATATTCTCGTATAATCAAAGGACAAAATACAGCACGCACAACCTCTGTGGACCATACTCCAGACCCATTTGACAATCTGTTGTATACAAAGATAACCAAATATGAATTCTGTCTAAATAGCGTATCATTCCTCGGACACATCATCTTCGTAGAAGGCATCGCAGTCGATCCAAGAAATGTTGAAGCAGTTGTTGATTGGAAACATCCCACGTCCGTTAGTAATATTTGAAGCTTCCTCGGCTTGGCGGGATACTATCGATGCTTCGTGAGAGACTTTGCAAGGATTACATCGCCTTTGAGTCGCCTCACTCAAAAGGGAATCACGTTTGAGTGGTCAGACGACTTGGAGACTTGCTTCCAAGAGCTAAAATAGAGGCTCGTTTCAGCCTCGATACTTGTGCTTCCTGAAGGAAATGAGGGATTTCAAATCTTTAGTTATGCTTTAGGCCAAAGCTTAGGTTGTGTGCTTATGTAGTAGAATAAGGTAATATATTTTGCTTCCAGACAGCTAAAGCCGTATGAGAAGAACTATCCACGCATGACTTAAAATTAGCAGCAATTGTGTTTGCGCTAAAACTATGGCATCACTATCTTTATAGCATGGCGTGCAGTATTTTCATAGATCACAACGGCATCAAGTATCACTTTACCCAGAAAGAACTAAATTTATGGCAGGGGCGATGGCTAGAATTGATCAAAGACTATGAATTGATAATCGACTACACGCCAGGCAAGGGAAATATTATAGCAGATGTACTGAACCAAAAACACATAGCCTCACTATCCATCACTGACAGACTACTTTACAATTTGGAAGATATGAGCATTGTAATGTCCTAGTCCTAAAATACATAGGATAAAGTATACGAATACATACCAGCAGTACGTCACCAATGGGCCAACCTCATAATAAGCCTATTAGCGAAATGCTTAAGCTGTAAATCATGATAACAACCCAGAAAATATACCACAGTCTACAGGTATATAACTAATCACATCCACAGAATAACAGTCTACAAAGATATCAACTCCAATAAGAATAATATAACAAATATCCAGCAGTAAAAATGATAATGTGTGTATGGGCAAAAGATGTCCAGAAACCACCAACAAGAAAAATAAGTAATAGTCAACTACAAGTTTGATGAAAGAAAATAAAGTAGCAAGTCTAAATAAAGTAATGACATGATCACAAGAAATCCTCTGGCACTATCTCGTCCTCCAGTACCCTTACAACTCTGGTCTCAGCTCCCGAACCGTAAATCTCAGGGTAGTCTTCAGCTTCGTCTAAGACTCAGATATAGCCAGGTCCTCAAGGGACTAGCAAGGTACATAATATACATGCCATGGTACAGATATAGAAAATATGATCTAAGGCAATCTATGTATCTAGTCTATGTACTATACAAGTGAGAATCTTCCCTAGAATATCAAACCTCTCTACTGAGGCTCATAAGCTCCTCAACTGGATATTGTCCCCTGTACCGTATCTTAGGACCAAGGACAATCAATCTCGATAGTGATAACCTCCACTCTGTTATAGAGTTAAAGGGTCACAACAATAACATGCCATAAGACAATAGGTCTGATATTAGTCAAGATCTTCCCAACCCCATATATGGAGTCTAGCAGTGTCAAGTTCATACAGTTATCTCGATAATAGTAATAATAATAATGAACAATCTAGAATACTACTACGAGGTCAATACCACGAATAATCATGTAAATCTTGTATCATGAATGTGTCGGTGTCTGGTGGTCATTCGTGTCAATGGACACGTCAATATGCACGCAATGCCTAATGTCAATACTCGGTGTCATTATCATGATATCGATATCCATCTACAAAATGGACACTAAGGATCGATGTTCCTACGTCATGCAATGCTAATAAAGTAAACAACAAGAAAGAAAATAAACAATCTATAACCAGGGAAGGTATAATTGCCAATAACTATTATATAAATGTAGGCCTGACCAACTCCGGTGTCTTTGTCACTCCAGTATAAGAGAAAGCTTCTGAGCTGGGGGTCATTTTGTAGTCAGCCTATTTTTCGTGATGATGCCGCTCAGTTGAGAGCTATGAAACAAGTCTGCGGTAGTTTAAAGCTGGAATTTGTAAGTTATCCTTGATCCACCAGCTGTAGTAGGCGCGGACGTGTTAAGTTGGTGACCACATAAGAAAACTCTATGAACGTTCTCCCAAGACCGAGACCAAATTGCCCTTTCACTTGACCACTCGAGCAAAGCTAGGCCTGGTTAAGTTCTTGGTTGGAACATCTAACTTTAAGAAAGTCAACCTGATCGGGACCTCTCCGAGTTGGCTTTGGGGTGGTTTCTCTGTGGACAATGCCACCTTAAATCATTTTTTTAGTCTCCATCATTTACTCCCCCTTATTTTAGTAGGTGCCAGTCTTCTTCATCTCCAAGATCACCTATAATATACACTATTATTAATACTCTATACCGACTTACATATATAGATTATATTAGTATCTATACGTACTAGTCGCCAAAATGTTAGTACAACCATACAACATTCATAGTACCAAACTTTATTATAAAAATAATCTATAAGTAATATAAAATAATTGTTTAAAATTTGGAAAATACTTATAAATATTTTTATATTACCAAAAATACTATTTTAATGGTGGAAACCCATGCACAATAGGTCCATGTCAATACTATGTCATTATTACCATATTTGACCTACTAGTTGAGCCCCGATATAGTAATTAAGTAAAAATATTAAATTCTAGAAAAAATTATAGAAACTAGTTAAAATAGTGTTTTTAACAGCAAACCTTGCACAACAAATAATTTAGTAAAGGGATATGGAGTATCAAGACTTTTAGATACAAAGAACATATAATTTTTTGGAGTTACGGTTTTTACAACAAATGTCAAGAATTTTAATAAATAATAAACGAACTCAACACTTAGCAAAAAGATATGCATTGGAAAACTCTTGATGTCTAGTTTTTGAAAAAAATTATTAGGAAGATCAAAACTAAACTAAAATAGTCAAAAATCTACTCGCAATAGATCTAGTTTGTTTTAGGTACCTTTTGGTAGAATTGATGTCCCGGACAAACCGTTTGGATCTATATGGGTGGCCAATTGGTCATAAAAATAGACAGAGAGATATTTCTATTGGTTTTGGTTTCACAAAAAAATGAGGCAGGAAATTACACAAAGCCCTAGATTCAAAATAGCATACCTGCTGGAACGAATTCAGACTTAGAATCCAACTTCAAGTGACTTCTAAAATTTACAATTCCTCATAAAGTTGTCATGGACCTTCAGTGGCTTGCTAGGATGTTAGAGAATTAAGTTAGCTTCACAACAAATATTTGTGGAGCATCACGAAAGTCGAGAATGGGTCGAAACTGTCGATAAGTCACAAGGTGCTGTTGGCGGCCAAGGCTGGGAGGAAATTTTGGGATTGGACTTTTGGGGGGAAGTTTTGTGGGGTGTTGGCGGCAATAAGAGGAAAGGGGATGTTAGGATTTTGTTGGTATATATATTAGGAAGAGTTGGGCTTTTGTTTGGACTAAATTGTTTAGGATTTGACCCTTCAAAGAATTAATATGGTAATGGGTTTCCTTATTTGGAGAGTTGTTTGACTAAGTCAAAGATAGGAAATTTAATGCACACTGTTACAATTTAATCACCAAAAATCAACTAAATATATATCTAATTAATTTTTGCAACCTTATATTGTCTCTAACTAGTGGGGTTGGCTAGGTTAGGGTCCGAATAGATTTTCTAGTCAACTTGAACCCAAAAAGTCAACTAATGGGCCTCATGTGCCATTTGTAAATAAATAGCATATGGAAACTCGATTGTGTGGAAAGCCCTATAACTCATTTTGCAAGTTGGGCAATAAATGGTCAAAATGGCTTAACTTGACTCGAAATTGTGCAAAGTCAAAAGAATGTTAGAGAATAAATATGGATGGGACATGATATATCAAACTAAAGGTGGACGTGTTTAGAACTCAAATATGGAATTAGATATGAGAAATTGATATTTGTCGTGCTTCAAAAATCAAAGCTGCGATAAAGTACTACTATAGTCATTATTGACTTAAAATATAGTTTAATATTTAAAATATTCATATAAAATAAATAAAAAATTAAAAAATAAATTCAAAAAAATTATGGGGCTAATAGGCATCGAACTCTGGGTTCGATTCGTGGGTACGGAGCTTGCTCAACTATGCGTGGAGCCGAGTTTGTTGGAAAGGGTCAAGACCGTTCAGAAGGACGATCCCTACCTAAAAAAAGATACGAGAGCTAGCTTCAAGAGGTAAGGCGTCCGACTTCGCGAAAGTGAGACTGACATGCTGTGATTGAAGGGTCGACTATGTATTCCACATGACTCAGAACTCAAAAATAATAATGTCGAAGGTGCACTACGCAAAATATTCCTTGCATCCTGGCAGCACCAAGATGTATAAGGACCTCTGCACGACCTTCTGGTAGAACAGAATAAAAGGGGATGTTGCACTCTTTATGCCCCAACGCATGGCTTGTCAGCGAATAAAAGCTGAGCACCAGAGGCCGGGCGGAGTGATGCAGAATCTGGCAATTCCAGAATGGAAGTAGGAGCACGTGAGCATGGATTTTGTTTTTGGCTTACTGAAGATGCCACGAGGGAACGATGTCAT
The DNA here is from genome assembly GCA_029216955.1 of Iris pallida. NCBI lineage: Eukaryota > Viridiplantae > Streptophyta > Magnoliopsida > Asparagales > Iridaceae > Iris > Iris pallida. The sequence goes on along the minus strand of JANAVB010040018.1, from coordinate 9,603,767 downwards.
CTGGGTCATCGTCAATCGACTAACTAAGTCAGCGCATTTCATTGCCATGAAAGTTACTTAGAGCGTCGATCGCTTAGCCCAGTTGTACCTCGATAAGATAGTACGGTTGCATGGAGTTCCAGTATCCATCGCCTTAGATTGGGATGGGCAATTTCTGTCGCACTTCTGGAGAATAGCCTTTAGTCGGCTCTGGGTACTAAGCTGAATTTTAGCTCGGCTTACCATCCTCAGACCGACGGCCAAACAGAATGCGTGAATCAAATTTTCGAAGACATGCTACGACTGTACAATTGACTTGAAGTCCAGTTCGGACGTCCATCTACATTTGGCCGAATTTGCATACAATAATAGCTATCAATCCAGCATCCAGATGACACTGTACGAAGCCTTGTACGGACAGAAGTATAGATTACCCATTTGCTGGGATAAAGTCGAAGAGTGACAGATTCTTGGCTCGAAGTTGGTAGAATAGACCATGGAGAAGGTCAGGCTCATTCGGAAAAAGACTAAAGATTGCATAGAGTCGACAGAAAAGCTATGCCGACACCCATCGACGACCCCTCGAGTTTCTGTAAGGAGATCACGCATTTTTGAAAGTAATGCCCATACAAGGAGTCATCGGGTTTGGAGCTAAAGGCAAGTTGAGTCCAAGATTTATGGGTCCCTTCGAGATACTCAAGCGAGTCGTCCTAGTTGCTTACCAGATTGTATTGCCGCTAGCACTGTTGGATATGTATGACATTTTCTATATCTCACACATATGGATATACGTGCATGATCTGAGCCACGTGGTAGATTTGAGTCAACTGGATCTAAAGAAAGACTTGTTGTACTTAGAAGAACCTGTGCAGATCTTGGAGCGTAAGGATAAATTGCTTTAAAATCGTATGATCCCTCTCGTTCGCGTACTCTGGAGAAACCATTCGGTCGAGGAGTCGACCTGGGAGCTCGAGTTAGAGATGAAGGAGAAGTTTTCTTTATTGTTTTCTTAGAGGTAGATTCATTCTTAAGTTTCAAGGACAAAATTTTTTCTTAGTTGGTTAAGATGTAGTGCCCCATTCCAACTCTGTGCCCTGTTTCCCATTGCGATACGAAAAATGAGGCTATGAAACACTAACGCTATCGATTGGTCGGGATCGATTGAATTAAGATCATTTCCTCGTTATGGAATGACTTCTTCGGAATCAAGTCTCATATTCAGCGGGTTGTACCTCGAGGATGGACTCTGCGGCTGAGTCGAGATAGACCTCTCGTTACTCTGTTTTTCATGCCGCACTTGCTTCTTTGGCTCTGATTTTCTGAATACATTTTCGTGAATGACTTTGATGGATTTGGTTTGCTTGCGTTCTTCGAACTTCACATTTCATATCGAACTCGGAATAGAAGGGCAAAGTGATGATCCGTTATTTATATGATTTTAGGTGATCGCATAGGCACTATCTAAGCGCAACCGACCTCTTTCCTTCGCCTCAGTAAAATTAAGGTGAGTGGCTAACCCTTCTCTCCCTTGACCTCATGCTTTCTAAACCAATCGACGACACAATATAGTAGAATGCTTATCTTTATAAAATTTAATCAATGAACTGTTGCACGACTTCTCACATGCACTTACTATAGAACTGCTATGTTGTGATTTACTACAAGCTTACTTGTTATGCCTGATATAGAACTGTGTTAACGAATAAATCAATCAATGAATGAATGTTGCCACGGTAAGGCGGGATACGTTATAAATGGCCTAGTTTCTTATAAATTTGTAGACCATGCATGAATAACTAGTTCAGTTTAGCATGGTCATTGGACAACTTGTGCACAAGGGAGTTAGTTCCTCGAATGATTGCCTAGGCCAAAGAACCGATTCGACCTAGGAAGAACGGGGATAGCAGTATGGCTTAGCCGACACGGATGATTCGGGAACTTTCAAATAAAGCTCATTACCCACCTTGAAAGGATTGTCGTCTAACCCAGCTATAGTCCAAGATGGCTTGACATTGCCAATGACCTTCACGCATATATATACACTGTTTAGAGTTATTAATATCGGCTAAACAGGGAAGACCATGGTAAGTTATTCAAAGGAGGCCGAATCTGCCGCAGGTAAGTTACAACGTAGATTATTTTAAATGCATGTCGAATGTTACACAAAATCTATTAGGATGACTAAAAAGATCACCAAATATACTGCATGCTTTACTAAATATTCCTAAACCAAATGAGAGTACAAAATTTAATTAGCCACACACCAACACACGACAATGTACTGATCCTTTCACTACAAGAAGAATGACTTTTCTTAACGGTTTATTTCTTAATGGTCGTGAAAAACCGTCAAGGAAAGGGGTTATCTTGACGGTTTTAGGAATATATCAAGAAAATACATCTTTTATGTCTATTTAGCAAATTTGTACAATAATAGTTGATGGTTTTAGACGATCCGTCAAGAAATACCATCTTTTTTATTGACGGTTTAGTGATAACAGTCAACTAAAACATGTGCGAAGAAATTGTCGCAATTTTTTTTAGCTGCCATTATTGTAAGGTTTAGTGATAACAGTCAACTAAAACATGTGCGAAGAAATCGTCGCAATTTTTTTTTAGCTGCCATTATTGTAATTTTGTGAAAGTATTTTTTAGTGTACAATAATTTATGTTGACGGTTGCGTTCAAATCCAATATCTAAAAGAAACTTAGATCTTCTCGAGCCCTATCTCTCTCTCCATTCTCCTCTCCATTCAATATTTCAAACTCTGGAGCTTATTTTCCCAGAAGCAAGTATGCTCGCTCCTCTTGAATGAAGCTAAGTCCCAGATCCCTCTCCATTCTTCTCTCCATTCAATGTTTCAAACTCTCCAGTTCATTCCCCCAAACCAAGGATGCTTCTCTTCTTCTTCTCGGAGTCGATGATGATCGGGGTTCTGCGCTCACGTCGACTTGCTAACAGAGGCAGCAGATCTGGCTTCGGCTGGGACGGCTTAAGGGCGGCGCTCGCATTGTGGCTCCGGTGGCACGACGAGCTGTGATGTAATAAGGGGTAGAGGGTCCAACGCCAGTCGACGAGCCCGCAGCAAGTCGAGGGTGCAACGTCTAGAGACTCGAAAAATGAGTCGTTGCTGCATTTGTCCGCGTCGGCAGTATTGTGACATTTTTTGTCATTACGGTTCGATGGGCGCCACCGACCGGACAGAGGTTTAGGAGTAGAGGAGGTCTCGTCGTCCTTGCCAAAAAAGGAGAGCTGAAAGGAGAGTATGGTAATTTTCTCCCCACAAGGTGTTTGTAAAAATGATTCATAAGAAATACATTTTTTAGGTATACTTTTGGGCATATTCAGTCCATACAGTACGTCAAAACACAAATCACTTCTTTATTATTATCATTTCAATTTAATTTCCTACCTGTGTTTTTTTGTTGACACGATACAACAAGCACAGACACACCACCAACAACAATGGTAACAGAAGGAAAAGAACAACTAGTAACGGAAAATCACTCAAGAAGTGGATTTCCTGAATCGCCTTTGGATGACTTGGCAACTTATATTTCCTAAATGTGTTACAGTAGAAACTAAATTCAAACTCACCATGGGTAGATGCTCTCTAAGGTTAGACATTCATTAATCAGATGCCCATATAATTAAATGTGTTTGTTTGAGTTTCTTCCTCTTCAGACGAGTTGAACTTTCCAATTCAATCTTAAATAGTGGATCTAGTAAGCAGGCTATGATACTGTAAGGTTTTCCCTTTACTACAGTCTAAGAAATGTAACTAGAATCCAAAAACACAGATGTATAGGGGGTACTGATATGGGTTTTATCTAATAGATCAGTTGAACTGGTTCTTCAATAGCCTGTGAAAGGTTGACGATGGGGTTGCATCTTAAGGACTTTCAGTATTTACGATTGGGCTCAACATTATTAGAAAACTCAAAAGCAACAAAAGCTGTCTATTTTTTTCCTCAATCCTGCCTGAGAGAGAACTCTGGGTTTGAACGTTGCAAACAACCTTTAGACAAAGGAAATATTAAAGTAGGCAAAGATCTGCCATCTCAAAGCATTATGAAGATATTATTTCATGTAGTCAATTCTAGAGTGTTACTACTGGTGATAATTATGTCATCAACACAAATAGAATCATGTGCCTAAGAGAAGTATTATGTACATAGCATGATCATAGCCTGCAAGCAAAACCTACAGCCTTGCAGGCATGGCTACCAAGCTGAATTTCTCAAACCAGGCCCTAGTTGCTCGTTCAGATCTATAAGCATAAAAAATTGACATTCGTGTCAAGGATAACGAAGCAACGACAATTTGGTGTAATGGTAGAAACTTCAACACTAATGTATAGGTAACCTTATCTAAAAAGTGTACAAGTAACCAGTTATCTATATACTCGAGTTTTAAGAAAAGGACACAGGACATGACAAATATAGAGAACAAACAATTATGTGATATTTACTTGGATTAAAATATAAAGGAAAATTTAGCGGATGAACTTGTTAGGATGTCTATATCTATATACGTACATGGTTTATACTATTGTATTGTCAGGGCTAATGCTTACAGGTATAATGATTTATCGTACTAGAGTACACCTGAATTACATGATTTGTTACCCATGCAATCTGCTGGTAAGCTCCATTGTGTCATGGTAAGAGTTGTTGCCCTGGAAGTATTGAATAGCTAATTTATGCTGGTTCTTGGTTGACGCCAATTTGATTGTCTTGGACGTATGTACTTAGATAGAGTGCCATACATAAAGTTGAAAGAATATAGAGGTGGAGATACTTAATATAAAGGAATGATTAGTACCACAAAGATTATGCATGGGAGGAATATGAATTTTGAAGTAATTTATGAACATTCTATAATATCCCATAGTGCATGGAGGACATCTCATCTGACTCTACTCTAGTTTCAAACATTTCTGGTGGTTGACATTCATGAAAACATGCGGCATATTACACACTTGTATATTTGTTTTCTCACACACATCTTTGTGTGTATGTGTGTGTGTTTGTTTGTTGAAGACTGATATTATGTTGGTTATTGTGACTCTGTTTGCTTTTAAGCATTTATGTAGCAATACAGTTTTGAATACTGAACAACGGGATTGACTTTTTCTTCTTCTGAGTCTCAAATTATTAGTTCTAACAGTTATTCTCTTTAGCTAATATATGTTTCCTCTTAAGCATCTCATATTAGCTGTTAATATTTGAGTATTCAGATTACACGGAACTAGCGAAACTGTCTCCAGATTTTGAGAAGCAACAAGCTGAAGTTACTTCTATCCAAGATGAAGATGGTTATAACTGGGGGTATATATTGTTACTGCTTCTCATTGCCTGCTGTTTCATATATTTTGGTTGCATTAAAATGGCCCTTTACATGTGATAGGTACAACCCCGTGCTTTGGGGTGTTCCAAAAGGAAGCTATGCTAGCGACCCAAATGGACCAAGTCGTATCATAAAATTGCGGAAGATGATTCAAGTGCAAATCCCATTGCTATGCTTTGCCTATTTGGTTCAGTAATTTTCAATTCTCCATAACGAAGTTGTTGCTTTCAGGCACTTAATCGCATTGGTCTTCTTGTTGTGTTGGATGTTGTTTGCAATCACTTGCATGCGAGTGGCCCCCTAGATGAGAACTTTGTTCTTGATAAGGTAACTGGTATTCTTATGATTTCTCTTGCTCAATAGAAACACTTTTGGAGCTTTGTTGGTTTTAGTCATGCTCTTTTTGGTCTGAACATGGGAAATTTTGAGTTCTTCTATGCTATAATGTTCCTTTTTTGCATTGGAAAATATAAATTAGTTCTTGGGATATTCAATGAAGCAATAGCTCGTGACACAAGGATACCTCTGGTCTCATTTACTGGAAGTTCTAAGGTACTGTCACATGTTGCTTGTCTTATTATAATTTGTAAGTAATATATGATGCCTTGTCTATCTTCTACATTACGACTTCTTTTATTCTGCACCAAGTAGTGCTCCTAGAGTAGGTACTTTAACAAGTTTTTTTGAATCTTGAAATGGAAGCTTGTGTTGATTCTATGTTATTGTTTCATAGAGATGGAGAATGGAAAAATTCTATGATATGGTCGAGCATTTATAGTATCCAACATACAAGTAACTGGCAAAATGTTGTCTCCATTCCAATCTAATAGCTACAGTGCAAGTTTAGATTCTGCTGCCCCTAGTGTGTCACATGAAGTTGTGAGAAGGAATAAAACAATGCTAAATCAGGGATTACCTATTACTCTTAGTGGCAGTAGTCTATCAATCTAATGTTCTAGCCAGAACTTATGGCCAACTATTTTATAGTTATTGTAACTTATAATAGCAAGGATCAACCTTCTTGTTTCATATTAGTTGAAACTACATGTTAACATTCTTTTTTGAATATGTAGTCACTTACTTTCTCTTGATTTTCCTAAGGCTCTACTTAGATTGAGGAGAAAAAATAAGCAGAGTTAAGTGGTGTTAAGTGAGGGGGAGGAGAGTTATAACATATAACCTTGCTTAGACATTCTTTATTACCTGCGCACTTGGTCACAATAGCCAGTTTAGCCTATGTCCTACCCAGAACGAATCCCAGGATAATTTAAAGTCTTATGTGCTTCAACAAATATGCATCGGCAATCTAGACATTCCTTTCGAACTATGGAATCAATTTCAAATGCTATATTCCTCTCAATTTTCCTTAGTGCCATGTTATCGTGTAAGTTTGTCTCCAGTTGTTTGTCTTGCACATTTCAGATACGCAAGATTGTTGAAACTTTAAATCCAAGCTTCAGGCATTTCATTTGTTTCATAGTGGATGATAATGGAAAAAAATTCCCATGACATGATGGAGCATCCAAAACAATCTAAAAGAAGAAATAGCTAGCATAACTTGGCTATATAGTCGATACATGCATAAATGGAGCATTGGCATGTCAGCCAGAAGTTCTTATAGTTACTCAAAATCTTTGATACGAACCTTATAATTTAATCAAGTGCTACAGATAGGTTTGGACTTTGTTGGTGTGACAATTCACAAACCTTATCGACAAAATTTAGTGTAAAGAGTGTAGACACTTGATATACTCCTTGGCCTTTTCACTTTTGAACTTTGAGGAATATTTATATGGGTCCTTATTCTTTCATTTCTTAGATAGACCATAATATTAGCTTTCTTCACAGAATCTGAAAAAGTAAATGCTTGTTTGTAATTACTACAATTAATTTATGTATGATTCATAATTACTCAGTTTTAACATGTCTTCTTTTCCTCTTTTTTATTGAAAAATACAGAATGGTATAGTTAATTAGTTGATATTTGGAGCCAACCATATAGTTAAATAACTTTTGCATTTATCAGATAGAAGAGCTGGGCAGGTGGATAGCCTGAATGGTGAGAATTCTGCTGCTAGTGACTCGAAGAACTTGCGTGTCAAGGTACACTAGCTACCTGTCTCAGTTTCAAGTTTGGAACACGCATAATAATTTACTTATTTTATGTGGTAGCTGTATCTTCTATTTTACCTTTTTTCTCATGCCAGCATAATAATATGGAAAATCCATGTTTCCCTAGGTTGATTTTATGCTACACCAAAACAATACCTTAACCATCTTTTTTTCAGTTTGAAGGATTATACTAGGTTTTGACAGAGCCTTTTTGAGTGCAGGTTTACTAAAGTATTATCACTAAGACACCAGATAAGAAAGTTATTGTTATTAGTTATCATTATAAATAAATGAGTAAATCATTTGTAGATAAAGTTCTGACTTGCAGATGCGAAATGCATTCCATATCTACTTGCCACCCAATCGAACTCTCGTTGTATGTCCAAGCATCCGAACATCTTGAAGCAGTCAAGTACCATCCTCCGGTGATATATTTCCATCAATGTGTGGTTACACCAAGGGTGTTAGATTAAATGATACATATGATGAGGGTGGTTGTGCTGGTCCCACATTTAAAATTTAGAATGATGATAGAGGCCAAGGCAGCTTCGCATCCTGTTTTTTGTTTGAACACCATTTTCATATCAACATAAGTCAGTTAGGTGAACATGCAAAATCTGTAGGACAGATATTTTTACACGTGCTTACTGTTATCATGATATTTATTCCTGATTATCTTCTATCTCCATACATGCTATTGGAGTCATCAGTAGATTCATGTTCATTGTGATATGTTGCTTATAGGGATATCAAAGGAACACCTTGCATTTTAGTTTATTTACAGGCTTGTTGACCTTCATATTATATTATTGTTACATTTATAATTGTCTCTCATTGTAATTTTTCGTGAACAGTTTGAGCTATTAGATATTCAATTGACTAGAATTTGTTTAATATGTTGACTTGTAGGCCTTGTGGTTATGTAATTTTGTTCTCAGTTATCATTTTATACAAACATACATGTACACATAAATGGTTAAATATATTTCTCTTGTTCTTTCACGAACTATATGGAAAATAAAGGTGCTGTGAATATGAGAGGGATGTTTAAGATGTACGAAAAATACATACTTTAGTTGGATATATTTGTGGTTGGACGTGTGTTGGATGTTTGTGGTTGAATGCGTTGGAAGTTTGTGGTGTATGAACAATATAGTTTGTTAATATAAAAATTGGATATTAGTTATTTGACGTGTGTATATCTTCTGGATTATTGATATTATGTGTGTCTTCGATTCATAATATATAATTATAAATAAAATTTTGGCTATACAAAATTTAGCTTCTCTTAACGGTTATAAACATCAACAATTAAAGCAATCCTGCTAAAAAAAGGCTTTTCATTGATAGTTTTTTGACGGTTAATAACCGTCATTTAGGCCGGAGTCAAGAAAAGTTTTCAAGCACATTAACGGTTTTTCAAAACTGATTTCTTGGCGGCTAAAAACGGTCAAGAAAAATATTTAAGATGACGGTTAAAAATCGTCAAGAAAAGTCCTGTCAGAGACCGTCAAGAAAAGTGGGAGACTTTTCTTGACTCTGGCCTACTTGACAGATCCACAACCGTCAAGATAACCGTTTCTTGACGGGGATTAACCGTCAAGAAAGCCCTTTTTTCTTGTAGTGTTTTCTCTCTACAGGTACTATAAGTCAGGAGGAGCATGCCACTTAGCAAGGCGACGCTCGAGTATTTTGAAGCCTTATTCGTGTGCTTGAGGCTTGAAGCTGCACTTTTGAAGACTCTACTGTATTAGTCAAGGAAATATGGCTCGACTTCCCTCGATACCCGGTGATTTGAATATTTTTGTTGTAAAAAATGGGATGCAATATATGGGATGACTATCTCATCAGTGTTTATTTTATAATCGAGTCAAGTTGTAAGCCCCTGCGGCAACTATCGTAATAGAGTCTTATAAATGATGTCCATGGTCAATGAAGTAAAGTTTTTTTTTTTCTGTCAAATGTGTTATTTCAATTTCTCTGCGTACTCTAATTGATGTTGTATTTCGAATAACCTTATGAAATTGCCTTGTGCGAGTGCAACTTAGGCTCACACGGCATCACGTCCGAGGGACGACTATCGATTCTTAGGAATCGAGGCGTGACAAGTGCCGTCATAGCCACAGTTTTAATACGAATACAATCGCCGCTAACTCTAAGTTATGCGTGGGATAGTTTTTCTCGTCCGACTTCAAATGTCTTGAAGCGAAGGAGATCACCTTGTCTCGCTGCATGAGCACACATCCCAAGGCCTGGCCTGAAGCATTGCTAAATATTTGAAATCTCTCCGTCCTATCTGGAGGTTCAAGTATTGGGACCGAAATGGGCTGCTGCTTTAGCTCATAAAAGCAAGCTTCACAGTCGTCTGACCACTCGAACGCGACTCCCTTTTGAGTGAGGCAAGTCAAAGGAGATGTGATCTTCATGAAGTCTTTCATGAACCATCTGCAGTATCCCGCCAAACCGAGAAAGCTTTGAATTTTACTGACTGATGCGGGTCATTTCCAATCAATAACAGCATTAACTTTCTTCGAATCGACTTTAATACCTTTTGCAGAAATTATGTGCCCAAGGAATGATACGATGCTCAACCGGAATTCGTACTTGTTCAGTTTCGCATACAACTAGTTGTCTCAAAGGGTCTGGAGTACGTACGCAGAGTGTTGCGCCATATCCTTCGATGAAGGAGAATATCGTTGATGAAGACTACTACGAACTTGTCAAGGAATGATTGAAATACTTGGTTCATTATATCTATGAAGGCAGCAGAGGCATTCGTCAGGCTGAACGACATTACGAGGAACTTATAGTGACCGTATCAAGTATGGAAACCTGACTTCGGCATGTCGTCTCGTTTGATCTTGAGCTGATGGTAACCCGATAAGATCAATCTTCGAAAACACTGAGGCACCCTGAAACTAATCGAACAGGTTGTCGATGCAGGATAGTGGGTACTTGTTCCGGATGGTGGCCTTATTCAGTTCTCGAAAGTCAATGCACAGGCATATCGACCCATCTTTTTTCTTTACGAACAATATGTTTGCTCCCCATAGTGAAATACTAGGCCGAATGAATCCAGTATCGAGCAATTCTTGCAACTGGACCTTAAATTCTTTCAGTTCTGTAGAGGCCATTCTGTATGGGGTCTTAGAAATCGGTCGGGTGTCGAAAAAGGTATCGATGGAGAATTCGATTTCTCAATCGAGTGGCATGCCGGGTAGCTCGTCTAAAAATACGTCGGAGAATTCTGCAACAACGTCGGTTTGACCCGCGTTTGCACCATCCTATCATTTGTCTCGAACAAACACCAAGTAGCTTCACATCCGAAATACAACATCCTCTTAGTAGACATTGCTGAAATATGTTATTGTCAATATCTATTATGGAATTGTCTTAACAATTTGAATATGCAAAACAGGAAAAGAGCAGAATGCAAGTCGAAGATGTCAATGTTTTACCAAATAATGATTATGATAGTTTTTATAAGTTGACACATTCAAAGGCATGGTAGAAATAATGAGTAACATCAATCACATTCAAATACCATTAGTGAAAGAGATGTTCGTAATTGACATATTTTTCTCTCCAAAAAAGTTTTGTTGTAAGTATGTTCGATGGGTTGGCTGGATGGCAATGCTATTCTTGTATGCATAAAGTAAAAAATATATGAATTTCATATTCTGAATTTTTAGTTTCGAGATTGACACCATATTTTTGTACTCTTTTTTCTTTAGGCTTTTATATGACAAGAATATAATCTTCCGATAACTTGTGATATTTTTCAATCATTTTGCCATTAATAAGGCATCGGCACATGAATTAACTAATTTGGTTAGAGAGAGAGACTCCAAAATGCAAAGTGGAACCAACTATACTTCATTCCATTCAATTACAAGGGGTAAGAAGATTTAGTCAACTAGCTAGCCACATTTTACTTTCTTATTCAATACCAAATATGCTGTATTCCATTCATGTTCCCTTCGTTCCATACAGGATGCATTGGGTTTTGATTTTGATTGACCTCTCTACGTTTGTTGTTTATTGGTTGGACTCATTGATGTTCAAGCCTAGAGGAAACATTAAGTTGTATCTGAATACATAAAAAATCTTTATTATCAATTCATTTATTATTATGTTAATACTGTGTATTTTGATACTGATTTAAAATTATTTTCTACTAGTGGTCTTAATACAGCTTTTATTGGTGGGAAAAGAGCACTGCACCAACATGGAAAATTCTCAAGGTAATCAAACTGATATAGGACTTATTAGCTATATAATCATGGATATGTTATTTTTTTGCTACAAAATAATATCCTTATGAAGTGTCCAAAGCAAGAAGGGGGTGTAGAATGTGGGTCTTTTGTTCTGAAGTTTATGAGAGAACTTATAGTGGACTATTCTTTATCGATCAAGACAAAGGTAAATTGCTCATGAATTTAATCCTGAATTACTTTTCAGAAATTATAGAAATGTACCATTTTTTTCATTCTAACTGTTTGGTTAAAAAAAGTTGGCTGAAAAACCAACATACACAAAGGAGGAAATAGATGAAGTCTGATGCGAACTCATCGAATTCTTTTCCAATCATATGAAACATGAGTGTTGAGGTGTATTTGCTTCTTACTTAGATGGATGTTGTTCTGTACATGTTTCATGGTGTTGGTTTTCTCACTTTATTATTCATTGTGGTTTTGATTTCAACTGCATCCTGCAAAATTGGTTCGGTCTTTCTACTTTTTTCTAAGGTATTTTGTTGTAGTGTACGTGCAGTTCCTACACACACAATGGTTGGCTATGTGTATGTAGAATCTAGGTGCAGTAGGATAGTGTAAAATCTGTATGAGGGGCAATTAGTAACTGAAGATAGTATCAGTAGGTTTGTTTATTAGTTAGTATTAGTACATATGTAGTGTAGGGTATAGGAAGTATCAGTTGTCTTATGTTTTGGTGTGGTAAAGACATCTATATTTATGGTATCAATATGGAGTTTTGGAGGAATCGGTGTTGTGAAGTAACTAGTAAACTGGAGTATGTGGGTACCCTAATTGCAGTAGTTAGGATTTTTAACAGCAGCCAGTACAGTTGCAGCAGCAGCTAGGGCAGTTGCAGCAGCAACTGGAAGCAACTACTGTACTAGGATGCAGGAATGGAGCAGCAGCAGTAGTAAATTGCATGCCCGAGGCTGCAGTTGTGTGTTAATGCAGTAGTTCCTGCATTTGTGTGGCTTAGTTTTGGTAGAGACTTTCGTCTCAAGTTCTAAATATTTTGTAAGAAATTTTGCAGTTTACTTCTTAGTTTTTCGACTAAACTATTTTTAGATATGTTGGTGATGTTTGTTTCATCATCTAACAACGTCTGTAGATTTACCTTTATGAATCTCCATTATTTATAATTAATTCCTATTTATGTTCGTATTTCGGAATTCGTACGTCGAAACTGAGATCAGTCGATTCCAGTGATCTCACATCACTAAAATTAACTAGATGACCATGTGGATCGCCAAGATAAGATTATTGACCTTGCTATTGATCATCTTGTCTCGATTTACATGTCATAGATTTTGTTGTACGAATAGAGGTGCAAACTTGATACTTTATAAACCTATAACTTGCCATTCATATTATTAGCAATAATAATTATAGAGACTAGTGTGGCGTAGTTCTAGGCGATATAATTACAAATGTCTTAGATAACCCAAGGTTATACGCGACTTGAACGACCACCCAAGCTCCATAGGTGGGAGTTTTTAGTCATACGTGTACTTTAGTGTGATATATATATATTATATATATATATATATATATATTATATATATATATATATATATTATATATATATATATGTGTGTGTGTGTTTGTGATTTAGGTTGATAGATATTTGCATGGAGTATAATATATATATATATATATATATATATATATATATATATATATATATATATATATATATATATATATATATATATATATATATATATAATATATATATATATATATATATATATATATATATAACTAACAACCCATTTTATTCATGAAGGCCGAAAAAGCCGAACATATACAAGTATACCATAAGGCGCAAAATGCCGAGGCCTATACACGTATACTGTCAAAAGAGGAGAAAAATGGAAACCAAAACGGCTAAGTCGGGGACAGGAGGAAGTTCCAGAATACCGTCTGGTCGTGCGAACAGAGGGAGCTCCGTTTGCGGCATTGTCGAATGGTCTCCCAAATCAGTTGGTCTGCGGAGTACTAGTGGCCTTCATATCTCGTCTTGTTGCGATTTTTCCAGATAACCCACGTGGCGATGGCAGCAACGATCTGGTGGCCATGGGACATGGAAGCCCAGGTCGCCAGGAGGTCGTGGAGGTTGTCGCCCCCATGAGGCATTCTGCAACGCTGGGAAAGTACTCTCCATATATTTATATATATATATATATATATATATATATATATATATATATATATATATTATATATATATTATATATTATATATATATATATATTTTTTTCTTTATATATATAATATATATATATATATATATATATAATATATATAATATATATATATATATATATATATATATATAATATATATATATATATATATATATATATATATATATATATAACTATAACTATAACTATAACTATAACTAACAACCCATTTTATTCATGAAGGCCGAAAAAGCCGAACATATACAAGTATACCATAAGGCGCAAAATGCCGAGGCCTATACACGTATACTGTCAAAAGAGGAGAAAAATGAAAACCAAAACGGCTAAGTCGGGGATAGGAGGGAGTTCCAGAATACCGTCTGGCCGTGCGAACAGAGGGAGCTTCGTTTGCGGCACTGTCGAATGGTCTCCTAAATCAGTTGGTCTGCGGAGTACTAGTGGCCTTCATATCTCGCCTTGTTGCGATTTTTCCAGATAACCCACGTGGCGACGGCAGCAACGATCTGGTGGCCATGGGACATGGAAGCCCAGGTCGCCAGGAGGTCGTGGAGGTTGTCGCCCCCATGAGGCATTCTGCAACGCTGGGAAAGTACTCTCCATACCTTGACCGGGAGGTCCCCTTGACTGAGGATGTGGTTGAATGTTTTCGATTGACGATCAGAGCAGCATGTGCATTCTGACGCAAGGATGAACCCGATAGTGTTTAGAGTGTCATCAGTGGGTAGGATATTACGTAGGGCTCTCCAGATGAGGAAGGACCACTTCTTGGGGATGCAGGTCTGCCAGAAGGATGCAATGGTTAGAGACGGTGCTGCATTGCCAAGGATCACTCTTCTAGCCGATCTAACCAAGAATGCTCCGGCAACTGCGGGTGATCACTCGAGCTTATCTGCGTCCGACCCAATCGTCAATCCGCTACGACGGATGCAATCGACCGCCTCTGACCCGGCACAGACCCGATTTTTGTTTCAATTCCAGTTGTTATCAGAGGGGTCCCACAGGTCCTTGATGGTGCTGTTTCTAGGGGCATCTGTAAGGTTGGGAAGCAAGATGTCACCAACCCAGTGCTCCAGAAATGGCGATGAATCGCCGTTGCCCCCCTGTAGGCGAATCGCTGGTTCGGCAAGAGACCGCCCGGTATATATATATATATATATATATATATATATATATATATATATATATATATATATATATATATATATATATATATATGTTTGTGAATTAGGTTGATAGATATTTGCATGTAGTATGGTTCTCATGGATAGTGGGATAGACTATGGTATTGTAGTCTCAAGACAGATTGGACAAACTCCAGACAAGTATGCCTTGCCAACTTGATTTACAGTATCTACATACTTATTTTTCTTATCAGTCGTTCACACTGGATATACTATACATGCTTTATATGTTCGTCATTACTATACTGCCATGATTATACCAGTTGACACATAGACATGATTCACGGATTCATACTGCATGGCATATAGGTGACTCGTTTATGATCTCCGAACATTTACTTGATGACTATGTCCTGTGTACATGTTTGGCCGGATTTGTGGACTTATCATTTGTTAGAGTTGGGCCGGACGTGTCGTGGTTACGACGCGAACAGTATCATTAGGCGGGGAGGGCAGTCACTAGGCGTATGAACTACTTTTCCATATTGTTACCTTTGCCTCTTACCAGAGCCTCGGATATTTATAGTTACCACAGTTCCTTACCGGAACTGTAGATATTTTCCTTTCTTATGTTTTTGTTACATGGATTGAGATATAGAGTTGTTGTAGTGATAGTCACACCATTTTCGAACAGCTTATACGTATTCTAGCCGGATTAGAGTCTGGTTGAATACGTAGCTGGCCTATGCCATGTGGCTCAGTCCCGTATATTTCGGAACTGGGGCATGACATGGTTTTTGTGGTGGCCCATGCAGGTCAAGAATAAATCATTTTGGTTACGTCATTGTACCGGACAAGCCTGCACTAGGATAGTATAATATAATCTCAATCCACTGCTACTATTGGTAATTACTTTGACTTCTACTATTGCTTTTGAACTCTATATTTGTGTTCAAAACATAGCTTCCTTGAATTTTCATTTATGAGCTCTAGTCCTTTCCTATTTCGGAAGGGCAAACCTTTGTGATTGATCTCCATTTTGATTATATCTTATTACAGATTGTAACTAAGAAAGATAAAATATTTTATAGGTGATTATTTAGGGTATATAGGGGTTTGGGCAGGCGTCAATACTAGATGGACAGATAGAAAATGTATAGCATTTCTATAAAGATTTATATTCTATAGGAAAATTATTTGATTGAAGGAGAGACCCCTTGACTAGAACTTATAGAATTGAATTAGAGGTTTACATATTTATAGATATGTTGGAAGAAATTCCAGTAATTATTGAGATGACTACAGATACGATTAGAAAATTGCATAAATTGACTTGGGATTAGACAAAAATCGGAATAGTGCTATCTCTACAATAGAATTACCAATGACAGAACCCACCCATGGACTAAGGGTACCTATAGGAGGAAGAACTAGACTATTATGACCCTTTAGGTAGAAGTTATATAGAGTTGTTGTGCCATTTTTGAAAAAAAAAATTTGAGAATGGTGCACTAAGTGTTTGTCATTTTGTTTATTAGGCTAAATTAACTTATATTACTTGTGTGTGGTTAGATACGTATCCACAAATGGATATGAGTAGGTTATGTCATGATATCCTAGGACATGAAGTCAATTTGGGAGTTTTTCTCCGGCACTTGTGGCACACATGTCCAATTTCACTTGAACTTGACACTAGCTATGTATTTTTTTAATTAGGTTCACATATATATTAGACTTGCTCATGTGATTTGGTATGATTCGAACAACGTTTGGTATAGGTATATATCTTGGGCGTATCACAAGTGTATCATAGATTAGTGCATTACAGGAATGATGCCACAAAGTGTTTGATTATTTGCATATGTGCATGTGTGTGTATATATGGATACGCACATGTAGTTGTGTGTGTATGTGTCCATATGGTTATATGTGTATCTAGATATACACATAGAGAGTGTGGCTTGTAGTGTAGTGTGTGATTAGGGGTATCTATGCATATATGTGTGAATGTGTGATAGGGAGTGTATGCACATGTGTGCCTTGTGTGATGGTGTGTATATATGTTACATACATGGTTGTGTCTTGAGTGTATGTTAGTCAATTAGCTAGTTAGATCGGTGAATTGATAAATAGATTGATAGTTAGATAGCTAGATAGTAAGAGGGATTGATAGATAGAGAGGTAAAGGTGTACATGGGATGTTGAACTAGTAGTTATAGCTCTGTATACTGCTTGTAGGCAGCAGGATTTAAGGGGAATTTCTCTAACAATAGTGTATAAGACTAGGAAGTAGTATTAACAGCAGTATTTACTAGTGTGGTTGTGTAGAACAGGTAACAGAAGCAAAAGTGAAAACAGTAGCAGTAATGTACTGCTATGCCCAGGCTTAGGACCCCTGCACAAAAGGCAGTTTACAGGACAGCAAGGGAGAGAAGCAGTGGGATGTAGCAGTAGGGAGAGGAAAGGGAGGAGTTAGCAGGAGGTCTTGCTGTTGTATATGTGTAACAGTAAATAGGAGGGGTGAGCAGAAAAGTAGTAGCGACCTTGTAGGAAGGCAGTAGCAATAGCAAGTAGCCTTCGCAGTAACAAGTAACAGTAGCTAGAACAAATAGGAAAAAAAAAAAAATAGTAGCTATAGAAGAAGCAGTTAAACAACAGTTGAGGGGTATCCTAGTGTCCAGATGTGTGTGTGTGTGTGTGTGTGTGTGTGTGTGTGTGTGTTGTGTCCTAGTAGGTTGTGTGTGTATGTGAGTAAAGTATGAGGATCCTAGTATCTAAGTGAATATGTAATTGGACATATGGTTGTAAATAATGATGGAGTAAAGGTGAGTGGAAGGAAATTGGCTATTACCTAGGTAGTAGAGAATAAGGAAAAGTATAGGTAATTTTAGTATAGATAAGGTATTATATTGTTAACCCTATTTATGTAAAATAGGTAGTACATGGGGTATTGGCCTAGTATTGTCTAGTATAGGTTAAAATATCTTGGTATGGCAAAGTATTGACCTAAAAACCTAGGTATGACCTAGTTTTGACTAGTTTGACCCTAAAAGAATCTTTTACGCAATTTGACCTATTTGACCCCATGACCTAGAATTGATGTAGAAATCATATTTCACTTTTGATATCAATATTTAGCACACTGAAATACCAATTAACGTTGATATTTCAAATTTAGGTCTTTGTGACTCCACTTTGGACATCAATCAATACATGTTGCTTAGAGCCACAGACGAGTACATTCTTTGACAGTTTTTGTTATCTTAATGACTTAAATGATATCAATCTGTAGTATTATACTTGATTTCTGACACGAGGGTACACAGATTAGTATATCTTGGATTCCATCATAAGATGTTATTCCGTGTATATCTTGGTGTATGCAAGCCTTATTGTTGTTTTTGTACTTGTATGAATACCGATTCCTAAGGGCATTAGCTACCCTCTCAGTGAATCTCGTGTCGGATACCATGGTTGGATCTACTATACTAGTCCCGTAAGATACTATCCGTGTATATCTTATTGTTGTTCTTGGTGTAAGATACCATGGTTGGATCCACTATACTAGTCGAAGGATGGGTGGTTTTAGTAGATTATGTGATCATACCCCTAAATACTTGTGCATAGCTCACCATCACCTCACGCAGGGAGTAGCCTGATCTTATTTATACTTATGCATAGCTTTCCATGTATGGCCGGCCTGATCCATTACTTGTACTTGTGTTTGCATTTATTTATACTTATGCATAGCTCACCATCACCTCACGCAGGTATGATTCGTAGCTTATTATATTTAACTGCTAGTCGCCCTAATATTATGTTCAGTGTTTGCATTTATGCACGATACCAGGCAAATCCTAAGGAATCACACCTAAGTGCCGTTAAGCGTATCTTCCGATACCTTAAGGAAACTTCTACAGTCGGCTTGTGGTATCCTAAAACCAAATCCTTTGACCTGATAGGTTACTCGGATGCAGATTTTGCAGGATGCAAAGTAGACTGTAAAAGTACCAGCGGTACGTGTCATTTCCTAAGAAAGGACTTAGTCTCATGGTTTAGCAAGAAACAAAATTCTGTAGCATTATCAACTACTGAGGCTGAGTATATCGTCGCATGACGTTGCTGTGCTCAAATTTTATGGATGAAGCAAACCCTAGAAGACTACAATCTCTACTACACTAAGATTCCTATTTACTGTGATAACACTAGCACTATTAACTTGACTAAGAACCATGTATGTCACTCACGTACAAAGCACATTAAAAATCGTCATCACATTTTACGTGATCACCAACAACACGGGGACATCTGCTTAGAATTTATTGACACAGATCATCAACTAGCAGACATTTTCACAAAACTACTGGCTGAAGACCGATTTAACGTTATGCGGCGAGAGCTCGGCATACTTGAATTTTCAGATTCATTATGTAGTATGTTTATTAAAAATTTATTTTATAAGTCGAAACTTTGTAATTTATTAACGGAAATTATTTTGGGTACAAGCCGAAAGGGTCCTTCTGTCATACAGGTATAAATAGCCTAAAGCGACACGGTGTACTAGTCCTCGGACTACCGCTAGCTGGGATCCGGCCCCTACAGCTAACCTAAAGTAATAGAAGTTATTAAATGAAGGAGTATAACAGTTATAAATTCAAATTTTTAAACAAATACTGCATTTATGACATTTGGAATACAAGCAGCCGAACTCGGACCGAGTTCAGACCGAGTTCGGTCGGCGCTGTACGGATTTCCAGAACTGAACAATCGGCCCTAGCTCTATAAATTCTTCATCTTCCTTTTATTTTTCTTCACCTTTCTACCGAGATTAACCCACAACAACTCTATAGAGCTTCTCCTCCTCCTTCCTTTCGAGCTTTCTCGGAGTCTAGTAGGTCATCCTCTCCACCATCTTCTTCCTTTTCAAGGTATTCTACTTCCTTTCCTTCTCATCCATGGCACCTAAACATCGAAAGAGAAAAGTTGATTCCTCTCAAGCAGGATCATCCTCCTCTGACTATGTTCCCACAAATGTCTTCAGTCCAGCCCGTCCTACTGGATTGATGATTACGACTCCGGACTCTTTTTTGGGTCGTAAAATTTGTGGTGGGGCACGTGTTAACTTTAATATTTTTTCTGAGTATGCTCCCACTTTCAACCGTCTCGGTTTTCATGATTTTTTCGAAGTTGCTGAGAATATTTATGATAAAGCTGTCCGTATGTTTTACTGCAATCTACAAGTAAAAGATAACGACAACTTCTATTCTTGTGTAGATGGGCAGGAATTAGAGTTCAATATGCCACAGACATCAGTGAATACTTTCATGTTCCTGATGTAGGAGAGGCTTTAGTAGATATTCATCATATTCAATTCCCTGAAGGTGTCACCTTTGATTCCTTCAAAGAACTTTTGTGTCATCATAAACCTGTTCCTAGAAGAGTTTATTCCAAGCATCTAAATCAAAACTTCTATGAACTCTATAGGTTTATATTTATGTTCTTCTTTCAAAGAAGGGATCTTCTGATGAGATTACCTTTATGGAATTATCAACCATGTACCATATTCACTTTGGTATTCCATTTTCTGTTCCAAAGACTGTTATGGCATGAATGCTTAACTACATAAATGCAGGACACAACCATGTCTACCCTATGCATTTGGCTTCCATCTTTAGGAGGTTTGAAATTGATCTTCAAACATGTCCTTACTCCTCCACTGCCAATGAACTCAGTATGTCTAGGTTATATCCTACTCCTCTTTTGCCTCATGGTGCTGAACCCGTTCACGATAATGACCCAGAGGCTCCTCCTGCTTCTGCTGCTCCAGCCCCTGCTTCGGGTTTTGACCCTGGCTTCTATCAGCGCTTTGATCATTTCATTTCCCTCTCAGCGCAAAGACATCAAAGCTATCTTGATTCTGAGTTCCGTCATATCACCCAGGCTCAGGTGTTGCGGAACAGCATTGCTGATCTTCACTGGAGTCTCTCTCATGACCCCACACATCCAGTTACCATGCTTCATCACCCCAGCTTCCCTGAATCTAGGTTCAATGATGAGACGACATTTCCTTATTTTGATCCTACTGCTGCATATTTTCCACCGGATGCTCCTAGAGGTGACGACATGCCGATGTGATGAGGACTTGAGTTAGTGGTTATTTTGGATGGAGTCTGATAGATGATGATGTTATGTATTTTTTATGTCTAAACTTTACAGTTAGACATTTATTAGCAGATTGTGATGGTTGTATCTTTCATTTTGTATGACATTTTAGTATTCCACTACTAGTTTTTTGTTTTTGCTATGCACTTACTTCTTGTGGAAATTTTGTTACTTGTGGTTATATCTCTCGTATTACTTTGTCTTTTGATGAACATTGTTGGCTTCACATATTACGGGGGAGCCAAAACCATTTTTCATTGACAAAGGGAAAAAAAGAGCAATACCATCAATCAAAGATTCAAAGAAAGAACACCACCATCATTCTTTTTCAAGTATTTTTATTTTGTTCTATTTAGATATATTTTGATATAGACTCAAGTTTGTCAATTATCAAAAATGGGGGAGATTGTTGGCCCATTCCATGGTCACACCCGATTTTAATAATCGACACTAACTTAAGTCAATGCACAAAATATACGAACTGCTACTAATCTTTTCAGGTCTAGTGAAATCAATATAAAAAAGCGTACTACTACATCAGCAAGCGTGTGAATCATCATTCTGAAGCTTATTTTCATTGGAATCAAGTCCGAATCACTTTACAATTTATTATGTATTTTATCTTTATCGAGTCTAGGATATAAATTGTAATATCGACTGGATACTACTGGCTTAGGTTAATCATAGTCCACTTTCCTATACAGCCTACCCATCAAAAGTCTACCAACCAAAAATATCATTCACCTTCTGCAACAAAATTTGACAAATATTTTACATTTTTACTGAGACAGAACTCAAGCCGAGTTCGGCCCGAGTTCGGTCAGTTTGAATTTAAATATTTGTTGCCTACAAATCTGCATGCAACGTTCGTTTGTGAAATCTTTGTATCAGAACTCTACCCGAATTCTGTCCGAGTTTGGTCGTCTAAAACACCAATAAATAGAAGAGAAGTTATCATTCCAAAACACTCAATCAATTCATCTTCTCTTCTCTCTTCAATAAGTATTTTCATCTGATCAAAAGCTTTCATATTTCACCTACACATCTCTTAGCCGAAAGCCAGTAATATCTATTTGATCTAGAGTCTTCTCGTTCTCAAGAGTTGTAAAGAGGTTTTTTCAAAGTTCAGAAACTATCTCTGTTATGGAGCCGATCGTGCGCGCGTCACCAAGCACGATGTTGTGAAGTCGGTCGTGCACTTGTCACCAAAGCACGGTGTTGTATGGGACTGTAAGCTCTCAATTAGCTTGTGCCTTAGTAGATTAACATCGAGCAAGAGTACTCGAGAATGGATTAGTCCTCTCAGAGGGATACCAGTATACATCGTTGTGTCACTAAGTTTGATCTCTCTATCTCTTGCTATATTTATTTACTGTCTCTTATTCACTGCCATAGTTATCTGCTTTTAATTTTAAATATGTGATTATTTTCTGCTGCACTCGCACTCACTCTATTCATCCCCTTCTAGAGGTGCTCAACGATCCTACAATTGGTATCAGAGAAGGTTATATTCTAATATAACAAACCTCGGAGAGTATATATGGCAGCCGTGAAACCAATATTCAATGGTGAAGGGCAATCCACAAATAGACCCCCAATATTTGATGGTACAAACTATACCTACTGGAAAACACGAATGACATTTTTTTTAAAGTCTCTTGTCTTTGATCTTTGGTCTATAGTAGTTGACGGTTATAAGAAACTGGCACCTACAGTAGTTGATGGCGTGCTTATAGACAAGCCTCATGACAAATATATAGAGGCTAAAAAAGTAAAGGCTAGTCTAGATGCTCGTGCCATCAACATACTGTTCTGTACAATTGATAAAACGGAGTTCAACAAAGTTTCAACCTGTAAGACGTCTCATGAGATTTAGAAACTTCTTGAGGTAACTCATGAAGGTGCTTTCCAAGTGAAGGAATTCAAAATTAGCAGACTAAAAAAGGAATATAAATCTTTTAAAATGAAATCTGGTGAGTCAATTACACAGATGTTCACTCGTTTCCTTGATATTACTAATCCTTTGCAATCTCTTGGTAAGGATTACAGTAATCACGAGAAGATCAGAAAAGTGCTACAGGCTCTAACCAAGAACTGGAATCCAAAGGCAACAGCAATCATTGAAGGAAACGATCTCACCACCATGTCTCTGGAAACACTGATGGGCAAGCTCATGACCCATGAGCTTGATTTGCAAGAGTTTAAAGAAGCGACCCCAAAGGAAAAAATTATCGCCTTTAAAGCTCAAGCCAGAAAATCAACATGCAATAATTCTGAGGAAGAATCATCAAGTGGTGATGAACAAGCCCTACTAGTGAAGAACTTCAGAAAATTCCTGAAGTTTGAGAAATTACAGAAGGAAGCGAGATATCCAAGAAAGCAATGAAGATGAAACAATATGCTTTAGATGCAAAAAATCAGGGCATACGAAGGACTGTCTGACTTCAAAGGAAAGCAGTCCATACGATAGATCTAGATCAAGCAGAAAAGCAACAACAAGTTAAAAGTATGCAAATACAAGTATCTGCATGAAAGTGACGCCATTGATACAGAGGAAGAAGACATACCCTGCGGAAATGCCAATGTCTATCTTATGACTTTTGATAAGGTATCCTCAAACCCTTTGTATGATAATTTTACTTTCGATGAATTAGAAAATGCCTTCAGCGAACTACTTGAAGATCACAAAAATATGCTTGACAAGTATAAGCAATCTCGAAAAGAGATTAAGGCATATACAACCGAAGTAGCTAGACTGTCCAGTCTCATTGAAGACATTAACTAGACGTCTACTATCGGTAACACGGAAGAGATAGCCAAGCTTAAAGTAGACTATCATGAGGCTATCCTCAAAGTTGAAAAGAAAGAAAGAGACTATGTCAAAATACAAGAGTTATATGACATAGAGAAGAAGAAGCACTTAGTCACAGAAAAAAGACTCATTGACTTGACTGCTAAATATGAAGAGTCTATTGCGGTTTCTAAAAATTTAGAAATCAAGTTAGGCAAATAGGCAATACTTGTGACACTGCCTAAGTTTAGTCCCAATGCTAAGCATACACCTAAGAGGACTAAAACATAGAAAGCACGAAAGAAACACGAATATCACCATGCTTTCACTTATAGGTTTATGGTGGTGTTCATCGATGATATTATGATCTATTCGAATATGCCAGAGGAGCACGAGGAGCAACTGAGGATTGTGTTGGAGACCCTCATGAAGGAGAAACTGTACGGGAAGTTGTCAAAGTGTGAGTTCTTCCTGGATCATGTGGAGTTCTTGGGTCATATTATAACTAAGGAGGGGATCTCGGTGGACCCAAAGAAGATTGCATCAGTCGAGTCTTGGTCCACTCCGAGCACAGTTACAGAGATTCAGAGTTTTTTGGGTCTAACATGCTACTACCGGAAGTTCGTACAGGACTTTTCCAGGATTGCAGAGTCGATGACCAGACTCACCAAAAAGGACGTGGAGTTTGTATAGACCGAGGAGTGGCAGACTGCCTTTGATGAGTTGAAAAAGAGGTAGACTACAGCTCCTATCTTGACGTTGCCATCGGGGACAAGTGGATTCACTATCTATAGTGATGCTTTTGGAAAAGCCTTGGGTTGTGTTCTACAGCAGTATGGAAAGGTGATTGTTTATTCATCCAGTTAATTACGTCCTCATGAGAAAACTATACGACCCATGATCTGGTGTTAGCAGTAGTTATCCTTGCTCTGAAGCTGTGGAAACACTACATGTATGGAGAGCGTATAGAGATATTTAAGAGCTTGAAGTACGTGTTCACTCAGAAAAAGTTGAACATGAGCCAGAGGCGGTGATTAGAGCTAATGAAGGACTTCAATATCTTCTTACAGTATCACCCAGGGAGGGCTAATGTAGTTGCCGATACCTTTAGTAGGTATCCGGTAGCTATGTACTTGACAGTAGACTGTCACTTGTTAGCAGATCTGGAGAGCTTGGGTATCGAGGTAGTAGTTCCTGGGATGGAGATACAGATATGGGGCTTGCAGATTTAATTAGAGTTGATGGACAGGATCAAGTCGGCACAGTTTGATGATATGACTCTAAGGAGCATCACAGAGCAGGTTGAGCCAGAATTATTGGATGACTTCTCTATTGTTGGGGATGGGTCGTTGAGGCACGGTACTAAATTGTGCGTGCCTAGTGGAAAGCTACGGGAGAAGGCAGGAAACACAACATTTTTTTGTACTCTATGCATCCTGGTCCCAACAAGATATATAGGAATCTGAGAGAGCACATGTGGTGGTATGGCATAAAACAGAAAGTGGTACAGTTTGTATCCAGATGCTTAGTATGCCATCAGGTGAAAGCAGAAAGGCAGAGGCCAGGTGGATTGCTTCAGCACTATCCATTCCAGAGTGGAAGTCAAAAACATTACTATAGATTTTATGTCTGGACTTCCACGATTTCCAGGAGGAAAAGACGAAATTTGGGTCATCGTTGTGTAACCACCACTTTCTAAAATAAGGGTATTTTGGTAATTATGTGATTTTTTGAATTTTTGGATTATTTTATAATAATTTAATTGGTGTTTTGTGTTGATAGTTGGTTTAACCTTCGCTAACCATGATTAGAGACTAACCATGACATTAGAAACCTAATTATCTAGTTAGATTTGAATTTTGAGTTATAGTCATAATTAGGAAACTTTTTGAATTGATTTTTAGAGTTTTAAGTTATTTGGCTTTTTGGGCTTTTTGCTAAAACGCTTTCTAAATAACACTTGAGGAGTTTTTGGCCCATACCTAAACCCTAACCCTAACCCTACTAGTGTGGCCGGACAAAACAGCCCCCTCTCTTTATATTCATGTGTAGCCACCAAGCCTTCTTTACAAACCCTAATTTCTCCAATTCTCAAAATAGCCTATCTTTCTCATCTCTCATCCGATTTGGACCAAACGAATTGCGTTGTGATCCTTGGAAGGAGAGGAACTTGCTGTAGGCATGCTAGCAAAGAATTGAAGGCGTTTGACCGTAGGAATTTGAGTGTCAAGGCATTTTAGAGACTTTTGTATTGAGATTCCAACTCTCAATAGGTAAATGCTTGTAAATCCCTTTTAATTCTGATTTTTCTTCATAGGAGCATCCATCTAGGTACCTAGACCTGTAGATGTAGTTTGGTTAGATTTTGTGTCCATTTGATATGTGTATCGGATACGTGTCGGTGTATGTTAACATGTGTTTGATGAAATGCCTCTTAGAAATAAAAGCTGTTACTTTTCAAAACTAATTTCATATATTTGTAACCCTATAAGAGGGGATTCCAAAACATTTTTTGTTATTTTTCGACACTATTTTTGTGTCCAAACAGGACACAGGGACGTAGCACGAGGTCCCGTGCACAGCCCGTGTACAGTTCTGCATCCTGAGTGTCATAACTCGATGGATACGACATGGTTTGGCATGAAATTTTATGGACACGTGGGGGCAACCTCTGCCCACGTGCTCATAAAATTTCACGAAGTTTTGTTGAGCGTGCACGAAGATATCGCACCTGCATTGATTCGGCTGACACCGTGCACGCGCGCACAGCCCTCCACGATACGCACTTTTACCTCGGACACGAGGACTCAAGGCAGGGTGTCCGACACCTATCCCTATACCTAGGCTACCCTTGGACACGAGCACGTGACATGTGGATGTGCGTGTTGTGTCCTAGGTAGGCCGACATGTCCCCACGAGGCCACGCGCACGCACGCGAGCAGCCCGGTTCCGATACGCGTGTGGACACGCTACACGGCACGACTTGGACACGTTGTAGACACCTGGACACGTACCTTAACACCTTACCTATCCTCTGGCACGAGCATGAGGCTTCTCGATGGACACGACGAGTCCTACGGTGCTCGACACACCCCGTACACGTGCACGAGCACCGTTTAGGATACGCACTATTTGGACAAAATTTGGACACGGTTTTGACTTGGCTTGGACCCGAGCACGTCACACGTATACACCCCCTCCCTGTTTTTCAGTTTGCACGAGGTTTGGATGTGTAAATTGGATTTTGGGTATCAAGTTGAATTTTGTGTGTTATGTTGAGTTGTGTTGTGTGTGTCGGATTTTGACACTTGAGTTTAACTTTGTTTTGGACACTTGGGCTTGATCTCAAATCTGAGATTGAGTTTGGCCGATGTCATTTTAGACCTATACTTGGTTTGAGTTCACTTTACCTCTTGGTTCACCTTCTAGGTATATTTATATATATGTAGCCTATATATATATATATATATATATATATATATATATTTTTTTTTTATATATGTAGCCTATATATATATTTTTTTTATATATGTAGCCTATATATATATATGTAGCCTATATATATATATATATATATATATATATATATATATATATATATATATATATATATATATATATATATATATATTTTTTTTTTTTATATATGTAGCCTATATATATATATTTTTTATATATGTAGCCTATATATATATATGTAGCCTATATATATATATATATATATATATATATATATATATATATATATATATATATATATATATATATATATATATTCTTATTTTGGTTTTGAGGTCGATCTCGATCCTGAGATTTGGATTTGCTTCCAAGTTCATATCATACACACACATTTGGTTTTCTTTCCTTACTTCATATATATATATATATATATATATATATATATATATATATATATAGAGAGAGAGAGAGAGAGAGAGAGAGAGAGAGAGAGAGAGAGAGAGGAAGCGGATCAAAACCCCCCCTAGAAAACCCCCTAAAAAAACCCCTCACTCTAATTCGTAACATTAATGTTAATATTAACATTAAATACTAAAATTAACATTAAACTTAACATTAAAATTAATATTAACATTAACATTAACATTAATATTAACATTAACATTAATATAAAAAAATAAAAAATATTAATATTAACATTAACATTAATATTAACATTAATGTTACGAATTAGAGTGAGGGGGGTTTTTAGGGGGTTTTCTAGGGGGGGTTTTCTAGGCAAGGTTTGACTAGCAAGTTGACCAAGTTGATCAAAGTCAACTGTGGGTCAAACTTGACATAGAATTGACTCAAATGGACTTAAAAGGACTAGTTAACTTAAGTTTGACTTAAACTTAGAACATTTATTATCTTATGATAATCTAGTTAGGAATATAATATGATGGACCTTGATATAGAATTTTGTGATAGAGATGTGGTAAGATTGGGAATGAAATCTAGAGATCAATATTATCAATTAGAAACGATCACACAGAGAGAAATATTTTGGATATAAATAAATTATAGATGTGTTTCCTAACTGATGAGGATATTCGAGGTCAACTTAGTTTTGAGAACTTTGATAATTTTTTGTTATTGATTCTTGAGACGTTTTATTTTAAGGCTATGATGTTAAATTTAGGGATTTAGTAATGGAGAAGGGATTTTAATTGTATACGATGATGATACAAAATTGAACAAGATATTATAAGAAAATGGCTAGGAACAAAGAGAACACAAGAATTTTGAGTTATAGAAATTTAGAGATTTTGTGAAATTTTAAATTTAAGAAGAATAATATTTGAAGGTGTACGTTGAAGGAAATATGAAGGTTGATTTTATAATAGAGAATAAGTTTTGTAAGGCCTAGTGATTTTAGATTGAATAACACGAGGAGAGTAATTTGAACAAGTTCAAGGATTTCATAAAACTTGATTTAGAGGTTTCAGATCCAATTTAGGACAAGGTGGAAGAATTTGGATTTAAAGATGATTAAGTGGTTAGTATTGAGTGCTAATAAATAAAAGGGTATGATTCATGAGTAATGTTTTGGAATTTCGGAATTGAGCCTATGATGATCATGACAAGGTCCAATCTTCATGACGAAAGCGTATAAATTCTTGGCGGTGGTCATATAAAGGTTTATTTTCATATTTGGACTTATGAGATAAAGATATGATCGGCAAATGCTTATTAGATAAACTTGATGGTATCAGAGAGAGATAATTAACTTGACTTTCCTATGAAACCTTGCCTTTTGTTTTCCCTATTAAAAGGAGAAAATTGACTTATTTCCATATCCTTGCATCATCCTTTAAGTTTTTAATATCGTTGAAACCTAACTCCCTTGATCGTGACCAATCGACTTTGGTCATCTTTTCTTATCATATTAATATCTTGGGTCGTACTTAATTGAATTAAATTTAATTGTGATCTGGATTCCCATCCTTGGATGCTCGTGCTCAGACTTCGACGACCTTGTTCTCCGTCTTGTCCAGATCCTGATTTACCAAGGAATTGATCAACTTAGATCGTGTCGAGACTAAAATTATATATATATATATATATATATATATATATATATATATATATATATATATATATATATATATATATATATATATATATATATATATATATATCGTGATTGGATTTCAATGCTATTATCCCTCGTGCTTTAACTTTCGATTTGATCATCTTTGGAATAGTAATCCTTTATAGTTAATTCTCAGTTGTTTTTTTTATTACCAGTTTTCATATAAGATGGTAGACTGCCATACAACCTTGATCATTTGTTGCTTCTTTATCTTTTCCAGTTTGACACCCATGACCAGAGCCTGTCCCCTGAATGTAGCTGTAGTTTCAGATATGACTGGGAGCGTGTTTCCACCTCTTATTGCTCAGGAGGTAGTGATCCCTCTGACTGACCAGAAGGAAGAGGCACCTTTTGCCATTGAGGAGGTAGTAGCAGCCTCACCAGAGGGTTTTCCTCCATCTCCTATCATTCAGAAGAGAGCTACAATTTCACCTAAGACCGAGAGCCTTCATCTGCCTCATGGAGTGGTACCCCATACCATTCATGATGGAGCTCAGATAATTGGACTTCTCCAGGATGTGTTAGAGATACAGAGAGTTCAGGCTGAGATCATGAAGGAGCAGAGTCATAGAATCCAACTGTTGTGGGACTTCATGCATTTAAGAGGAGAGTCTAGTCCCAAGAGGGCAAGGAGCAGTATATACCCAGAGCTTCAGGAGTACCCAGACTTTCAGCCTAGACCATCCTACCCAGTCCAGATTCCTGTCCAGCAGAGGCCAATTGAACAAATGCCTACATGTGCTTACTGTAGGAAGCCTGGTCACATGTGGGACTACTGTAGGAGGACACAAAAGTCGTACTTATTTTGTGGGTCAGCTGCACACATGATACGAGACTGCCCTACTGCACCTACCCTAGTCGAGGCCCCACCTCCAAGAGGGAGTTCCAGCCACCAGACCTAGTTGGAGGTGAGTTTTGACCTAAACCTTAGCATGTCTTTGATGATTGATACACCCCAGATTGCTTGTATGATTTGATACCTTATGACTGTTTTGATCTAGTATGACTAGTATACCTAGATGCGACTTTCAACTGCTACTATATGCCATGACCCTGTATGCTATTCTTTTAAATTGCATGATTTAGATAAATTTTCTTTAGACCATGATTGTTGGGAGATTGACGTAGAAGGAGTACTACCAACCTTTAATTTTGAGGACGAAATTATTTTAAGGAGGGTAGAATTGTAACCACCACTTTTCTAAATAAGGATATTTTGGTAATTATGTGATTTTTTTTTGAATTTTTGGATTATTTTATAATAATTTAGTTGGAGTTTTGTGTTGATAGTTGGTTTAATCTTAGCTAACCATGATTAGAGACTAACCATGACATTAGAAACCTAATTATCTAGTTAGATTTGAATTTTTAGTTATAGTCCTAATTACGAAATTTTTTGAATTGATTTTTAGGGTTTTAAGTTATTTGGCTTTTTGGGCTTTTTGCTAAAAGGCTTTCTAAATAACTTAAAGAGTTTCTGGCCCATACCTAAACCCTAACCATAGCCCTACTAGTGTGGCTGGCCAAAACAGGCCCCCCCTCTTTATATTCATGTATAGCCACCAAGCCTCCTTTACAAACCCTAATTTCTCCAATTCTCAAAATAGCCTATCTTTCTCATCTCTCATCCGATTTGGACCAAACAAATTGAGTTGTGATCCTTGGGAGGAGAGGAACTTGCTGGAGGCTTGCTAGCAAATAATTGGAGGCGTTTGACCGTAGGAATTTGAGTGTCGAGGCATTTTAGAGACTTTTGTATTGAGATTCCAACTCTCAATAGGTAAATGCTTCTAAACCCCATTTAATTCTGATTTTTCTTCATAGGAGCATGCATCTAGGTAACCTAGACCTGTAGATGTAGTTTGGTTAGATTTTGTGTCCGTTTGGTATGTGTATCGGATACGTATCGGTGTATGTTAACATGTGTTTGATGAAATGCCTCTTAGAAATAAAAGTTGTTATTTTTCAAAACTATTTTCATATATTTGTAGCCCTATACGAGGGGATATCCAAAATATTTTTTTTTTGGTTATTTTTCGACATTGTTTTCATATCCAAACAGGACACGGGGGCGTAGCACAAGGTCCCGTGTACAGCCCGTGTACTGTCCTGCATCCTGAGTGTCATAACTCGATGGATACTACACGGTTTGGCATAAAATTTTGTGGACACGTGGGGGAAACCTATGCCCACGTGGTCGTGAAATTTTATGAAGTTTTGTTGAGAGTGCACGAAGATATCGCACCTGCATTGATTCGGCTGACACCGTGCACGCTCGCACAGCCCTTCCCAATACGCATTTTTATCTCTGACATGAGGACACGAGGACTCAAGGCAGGGTGTCCAACACCTAGCCCTATACCTAGGTTACCCTTGGACACAAGCACTTGACACGTGGACGTGTGTGTCGTGTCCTAGGTAGGCCGACACGTACCTACGAGGCAACGCGCACACGCGCGAGCAGCCCAGTTTCGATACACGTATGGACACGCGACACGGCACGACTTGGACACATTGCAGATGCCTGGACACGTACCCTAACACCCTGCCTATCCTATGGCACGAGCACGAGGCTTCTCGATGGATATGTCGAGTCCTACGATGCTCGACACACCCCGTACACGTGCACGAGCACCGTTTCGGATACGCACTGTTTGGACACAATTTGGACACGGTTTTGACTTGGCTTGGACCCGAGCACGTCACACGTATACACCCCCTCCTTGTTTTTCAGTTTGTACGAGGTTTGGATGTGTAAGTGGGATTTTGGGTATCAAGTTGGATTTTGTGTGTTATGTTGAGTTGTGTTGTGTGTGTCGGATTTTGACACTTGAGTTTAACTTGGTTTTGGACACTTGGTTTTGATCTCAAATCTGAGATTGAGTTTGGTCGATGTCGTTTTAGACCTATACTTGGTTTGAGTTCACTTTACCTCTTGGTTCACCTTCTAGTATATTGGGGGGAAACCACTTATTTTATTCAAGAAGGCCTAAACAGTCGAGACCTTTACAAGTATACCAGAAGGCGCAAAATGCCGAAGCCTATACAAGTATACTAACAAAAACCTGGAAAACAAAAAACCCAAGCGGAAAGCAAAACGGCTAAGCCAGGGATAGGAGGGAGTCCCAAAAGACAGACTATCCGTGCTTACAGAGGGAGCACCGTTTGCGGCACTGCCGAATAGTCTTCCAAATCAGCTGGTCAGCGGAGTACTGGTGGCCTTCATATCTCGCCTTGTTGCAATTTTTCTAAATAACCCACGTTGCTGCAGCCGCAACTATCTGGTGGCCATGGGACGCGGACGCCCAGGCCGCAATTAGGTCTGGGAAGTTGTCGCCCCCTGGGTGCATTGTGCAGCGCTGTGAGAGGGCGCTCCAAACCTTGACTGGTAGGTCTCCCTGACAGAGGATGTGGTCGACCGTTTTCGATTGACGTTCATAGCAGCATGTGCATGCTGACGCAAGGCTGAACCCGATGGTGATGAGAGTGTCATCCGTGGGGAGGATATTGCGCAGAGCTCTCCACATGAGAAAGGACCATTTCTTGGGGATGCATGTCTGCCAGAAGGATGTAATGGTTGGATAAGGCGCGACATTGCCGAGGATCACACTTCTGGCCGATTTAACCGAGAAAATGTCGCTGGCTGCAGGCTTCCATTGAAGCTTGTCTGCGGTCGGCCCAATCATCAGTCCGCTACATTGTATGCAATCGACTGCCTCCGGTCCGACCCAGCTCCGAACTTTGTTCCAATTCTAGTTGTTGTGGGAGGGGTCCCACAAATCTTTGATAGTGTTGTTCCTCGGGGCAGCAGATAGGTTGGGGAGCAAGGAGTCTCCAACCCAGCGTTCTAGAAATAGCGATAAATCACCGATGCCCACCTGAAGGCGGATCGCTGGTTCGGCGAGAGACCTACCAATGAGGATGCGTCGCCAAGCCGCTGAGGATCTGCTGTTGTAGATGTCCGTGGACGGATGGATGTGCTTGAAGTATCTGGCCTTCATGAAACTGGTCCATAAGTTCTGACTCATGCGTAGCTTCCATCACAGTTTCATCGAAAAGGCGTTAATGATGTGGGAGAGTTTGGTGAATCCAAGGCCCCCCTCCTCGGTCGGACGAGCCATGGTCTCCCAACTAGCCCAATGATGCTTGTCATTGCCACCGCTGTGTCCCAGAGGAAGTTGCTAAAGATGCTTTCGATCGAGGAGAGTACTTTTTTGGAAGGGGAACGCGCGGCCAGGGTGATGATGGGAATGGAAGTGAGGACGTGATTGATGAGGATGATCTTGCCTCCTGGGGATAGGGTAGCGTTATGCCAACCCTCGAGTTTTTTCCTGAAGCGATCGATCAGCTTTTCAAAAATGCCGGCGTTGTATTTACCGTACACGAGGGGGCATCCTAGGTAGTGGAGAGGGGGATGCTTGGTGGGGAATGAGGTGGTGCTGAAGAGGCTGGCAGCGTGCTCTCTCTTGATATTGTGGTGGGTGTAGATAACACTTTTGTCCGGGTTGACCTTCTGGTCCGAGCATCTGGTGTGTCTCTGAAGCGTGTTATGGACAACTTCCACAGACCCGGCGTCCCCAGAAGAGAAAATGAGGATATCGTCGACGAAAGCCAGGTGGGTGGTGATCGGACATCCGCTGGCGATATGATAGTGTTGGAAGTTAGGGGTGTTCGCCATCTTATTAAGATTTCTGCTCAAAGCATCTGTCGTAATGATGAAGATGGTGGAGGATATAGGATCGCTTTGCCTAACCCCCTGACACTACCAAAATTTATCGATTTAGCGACGGCCATATCCGTCGCCAATCCGACGGTAATTACAATTAGCGACCGATCACTGACGGATTTTGGCAAAACAATCCGTCGGCAATCAGCTCGTCGCTAATAACTGTCCGTCGCTACGTAGTCGACATGCGACGGAATAGCGACGTTTTATCGACTTAACAATACAAAGCAGTAGCGACGACGTTCCGACGGACTAGCATCCTTTTCAAGTATTAAGTACTGAAATGTGTCGACAATAGCGACGTAAATTTCCGTCGGTAACCCGTCGTAATAGCGTATCAGAGTGTATCATGCCGTCGCTAATCCGTCGACGCCTTCGATAACAAAGGACGGATTAGCGACGGTTTTTTGACGAAAAATCTGTCGATCAGCTTCTGGAAATTCATGTCATTTCCAGCAACATGGCGACGGATAAGTCGTCGCTATTCCGTCGATATATATCAACGGAATACGGACGGATTAACCGTCGATCTTGTTCTGAAAATTCTTGTTATTTCCAGAACAAGGGCGACGGATAGGTCGACGCTATTCCGTCGAACAATATACCATGCCGACGGATATCCGTCGACCATCCGTCGCTACCTGGGAACATTTTCAAATATCCAGTTAGCGACGGAATAACCGTCGAAAAGTAGTCGAAAACTGGTGGTAACCGTCGCAAAACGGTCACAAGTCCGTCGCTAACTGAGAATATTTTGAAAAAAAAATTACAGCGCTTTCCATGTTCGCAAAAATTTGCATAAACCAAACCAATATATAATGCACACCAATTATCCAACAATCACATAGACCAAATATATTATGCACACCAATTATCCAAGAATCACATAGACCAAATATGCACATACGAATTTAATGCACACCAATTATCCAAGAATCATATAGACCAAACCAAATTAATATAAAATAGACATCAATTATCCGGAAGAGTAACCTAATATCCATCGTTATAATCCGATTATAGCAAAAATATTCCAAATTTTTCACAAATATTCCAAAACACATAGGAAAGAGTTGGCCAGTTACAGTAACCTAATATCCATCGCTGGCGACCGATCATAGCACAAATATTCCAAAATTTTCACAAATATTCCAAAACACATAGAAAAATCGACTTTGGCCTCAACAAAGACCACAAGTCAGACGATGAATCCTCACAGCCAGGGATGATAGTTGCGTTGAGGCATGTACCATTCTATCAGCCACTTTGCATACGAAGGCTCAATCTGGTTGAGGTCTTCTGTAGGGACAGGAGGGTCGGTCCCGATGCTACTACTCTCTGACGGTGGCTCCTCCTTAGCTTCAAGCTTAGGAGCAATCTCTTCCCTGATGGTCATCGGTTCTTCCTTGACCTCGACCTTTGGTAACACCTTCTCCTTAACAGTCACCGGCTCTTGTTTGACGACGGAGACTTCCTCCATGTCGACCTCCAAGGGTTTCTTGCCTCGACCCCTTCCTCGACTAGCAGCACCACCTCGACGAGTCCTAGGAGCCATCTTTCTGACAACAGAAATTTTCATATAGGGTAAAGAAATTTACTCAAGTTATAAAAGTTGTGACGTTGGTTTTTTTGCGTTCATCATCATTAGAGGGAGCAGCACTGGAAAAGTTATGACGTTGGTAGCATGAGAGAGTAAAAATCTGTATCACAAGACTAACAGAATTACTATGTAATCATGTACTCACCAATAACCGGATGTAACTGGAGTCGTTGGGCCTATCGTGCAGTAATTTGTGGATCCGCTGGTATAGGCCAGATGTACTTAGTATCTAGTGTATCAGATTAGTATCGGTCTATCGGTTTGGTATAGGACGTATCATATTGGTATTGGCCTTAACAAATTGGTATCGTCCTATATCTGATATGTACATGTATCGGCCAAATAGCTAGGATTCATATTGGCCTTATCAATTTGGTATCGGTCATATCCGATAGGTATCGGCCGTGTTGGATTAGTATAGACTATTTCGGATTAGTATCGTGGAAGATTTAGTAACAACTGTACTTAGATTTCTCTCTTCTCGAGCTAGAATACCATTGCAATAGAATCACCAGATCGTGATTGGCCAGTTACAGTAACATACATACTTCCTTTTCCATCAGGAAAAGCGAGATTAAAAAGGAAGTATGTATGTTCTGTAACTGGCCATCTACGCTCTCGTGACTCTCTTGCAATGGTAATCTAGCTTTAGAAGAGAGAAATCCAAGTACAGTTGTTACTAAACCTTCCACGATACTAATCCGAAATGGTATACAATAATCCAACACGGCCGATACCTATCGGATATGACCGATACCAAATCGATAAGGCCAATATGAATCCTAGCTATACGGCCGATACATATCGGATAGGACGATACCAATTCGCTAAGACCAATACCAATCGATACGGCCCATACCAAAACGATAGATCGATACTAATCCGATACGGTCAATACTTGTAAGTACCTACGGTCCAGGAGGTTGATCCGCTAGTACATCCATGTACGAACAACGAAGTAACGATCCATTTCAATTTGGATGTGAAAATCTGTATCGTAAGACAAACTAAACATAATCAGTTCTATTTCACATGCTTAATTGCCAAGTATGGGAACGAATGGCTCAGAACACAACCCAAAATTCATTCTAGCATACATTAGTGTGAATCGTCTACGTTCTGTACATATAGTGTAGTATATGTTCTTATCGTATCTAGTATCTGAAGGATGTAACAGAATCAAGATGAACTCACATAATGTAATACTAAGACATCATCTACTACTATATAAGATATAGTGATAGGTTGTCGTATCATCATTGCCGAGGGATGAGGATCGGAGGACAGTCAACTTTATCTACGGATACATAGTTTCTGACTCGCCAGTCGAATGGTTTAATTGCCAAGTATGGGAACGAATGGCTCAGAACACAACCCAAAATTCATTCTAGCATACATTAGTGTGAATCATCTACGTTCTGTACATATAGTGTAGTATATGTTCTTATCGTATCTAGTATCTGAAGGATGTAACAGAATCAAGATGAACTCACATAATGTTTACAGTCTTGGTCTCAACTGTCTTCGATTCTATGATCCCATGTCTTAGGTTAAATAAATCACTAACCTCATCACGGTGAGTCTTGGTGTAGCACTCAAATATGGGGCACCTGTAAATTCGTCGAGGTTTTAAATCATCGACAGTTTTAAACCCTCACATAGCCTTTCTGCTTCACTTCTAGGGTCGAGCAGCATCTTCTTGCAAGCTTCGGTCTTCAGATACTTAGTGTCAAGATTCTGGACGCTTTCGTAGAGCATGTCAACGCATCCTAGCGTCAATTTCCTCGGCATGAAATTGACGCTAGGATGCGTTGACATGCTCTACGAAAGCGTCCAGAATCTTGACACTAAGTATCTGGAGACCGAAGCTTGCAAGAAGATGCTGTTCGAGCCTAGAAGTGAAACAGAAAGGCTACGTGAGGGTTTAAAACTCAATGTCGATGATTTAAAACATCGGCAAATTTACGGGTGCCCCACATTTGAGTGCTACACCAAGACTCACCGTCTGTATAGTTCGGTTATTGGCGCTCGATGTCCCTGTGGTAAGGCAATGGATGAGGATATTGCAGGGGAGGGGGTTGCAGATGGAGGCAACAAGGATGGCGTGTTTGTGAAAGGAGGGAAAAGATACATAATCACATACTATTTGCATGTAAGGCCATTCTATTCCATGGAGTCTGCGTTGTCTATTTTCCGAAAGCATGGGATCATAGAATCGAAGACAGTTGAGACCAAGACTGTAAACATTGGCCGCGATGAGGTTAGTGATTTATTTAACCTAATGTAGTAATCTTGTAATTTAAAGTTGGAAGAACATGCAAGTAGCCTTATAGTTTCTGCCTCACCAGTCGAATGGCTTAATTGCCAAGTATCGGAACGAATGGCTCAGAACACAACCCAAGATTCATTCTAGCATACATTAGTGAGTTCATCTTGATTCTGTTACGTCCTTCAGATACTATATACGATAAGAACATAGATGATTCACACTAATGTATGCTAGAATGAATCTTGGCTTGTGTTCTGAGCCATCCGTTCTGATCAAGCATCTTCCTTCTCCTCTCCTCCACCATGGCTCTGAACCAATCTGCTCCTCCCTACTTCCCTTCTTTTTATTTGACTCTCTTAGCCACATATGACATCCAGCTCAAGTGTAGAGTCGGGGGAGAAGAAGTGGGCAGGAAGAGGAGGGGGAAGCAGCACAGCCGGCGGCATGACCCGGAGGAAGTACGGAGGTTTTCTTCAACAGCCGTAGGAGAACTATAAGGATATATCTTTTCACAATATATCACCTTGTCAAAGACCTTTAATGTGACAACCATGTTATCGCGGTGTCGGAAGACTAACATGTCATAATTTTCTAAGCCGTGTGTTTTGACATAATCCTCCAAACTCTTTCCTGCTATGTAATAATGCAAGATTACTACATAGGAGGAAAGAGTTGGAAAGATTATGTCAAAACACACGGCTTAGAAAACTTATGACATGTTAGTATTCCGACACCGCGGTAACATGATATTCACATGAAGGGTCTTTGACAAGATGATATGTTGTGAAAAGATATATCCTTATAGTTCTCCTACGGCTGTTGAAGAAAACCTCTGTACTTCCTCCCGGTCATGCCGCTGCTGTGCTGCTTCCCCTCCTCTTCCTGCCCACTTCTTCTTTCCCGACTCTACACTTGAGCTGGATGTCATATGTTGCTGAGAGAGTCAAATAAAAAGAAGGGAAGTAGGGAGGAGCAGATTGGTTCAGAGCCATGGTGGAGGAGAGGAGAAGGAAGATGCTTGATCAGAACGGATGGCTCAGAACACATGCCAAGATTCATTCTAGCATACATTAGTGTGAATCATCTATGTTCTGTACATATGGTGTAGTATATGTTCTTATCGTATCTAGTATCTGAAGAACGTAACAAAATCAAGATGAACTCACTAATGTAATACTAAGACATCATCTACTACTATATAAGATATAGTGATAGGTTGTCGTATCATCATTGCTGAGGGATGAGGGTCGGAGGACATGCAACTTTATCTACGGCTACATACTTTCTGCCTCGCCAGTCGAATGGCTGCAGGGACTATGTCCTGATCACCATGTCGTACTGTAGACTAATGCAAATGGAGCTGAAAATATCCGTCGCTAACCGGTCACTAGTCCGTCGGTAACTAAGAATTTTTTTGAAAAAAAATTGCAGCACTTTCCCTGTTCACAAAAATATGCATAAACCAAACTAATATATAATGCACACCAATTATCCAAGAATCACATAGACCAAATATGCACATACGAATTTAATGCACGCCAATTATCCAAGAATCATATAGACCAAACCAAATTAATATAAAATAGACATCAATTATACTGAAGAATAACCTAATATCCGTCGTTATAATTCGATTTATCTTCAAGTGTGAGAACGGATGGCTCAGAACACAGTCCAAGATTCATTCTAGCATACATTACTGCGAATCATCTATGTTCTGTACATATGGTGTAGTATATGTTCTTATCGTATCTAGTATCTGAAGAATGTAACAGAATCAAGATGAACTCACATAATGTAATACTAAGACATCATCTACTACTATATAAGATATAGTGATAGGTTGTCGTATCATCATTGCCGAGGGATGAGGGTCGGAAGACAGTCAACTTTATCTACGGCTACATAGTTTCTGCCTCGCCAGTCGAATGGCTGCAGGGACTATGTCCTGATCACCATGTCGTACCGTAGATTAATGCAAATGGAGCTGGAGCCAAAATACAGAAACCAAAATACAGAATCAAATCTCTGGGACGGATGGCTCAGAACACAACCAACCGGAGAGGATACTCTGAGAGATCCATCTGAGTAGGACGTATACTCTGAGAGATCACCTTTACAAGAATGATATCAGTAGTGGGATTGAGTGCTGGAGGCGATATTATCAGAGTATACGTCCTACTCAGATAGGTCTCTCACCGTTACTATTTTTTTCTGACAGCATGGTGGATGTGCTCCGTCAACAGATTCTTGCTCCGAGCCAAAACTTTGTCCCGAAGCTCAAGTCGACATCCTTGGTGTAGAGCTCGAGTGAGAGGTTCCTGACAGCATGGTGGTCTCCTTTGTCAAAATATCCGTGCTCGTCCCACAACCAATATGGTTTGAGCACGGATACTTTGACAAAGGAGACCACCATGCTGTCAGGAACCTCTCACTCGAGCTCTACACCAAGGATGTCCACTTGAGCTCCGGGGCAAAGTTTTGGCTCGGAGCAAGAATATGTTGAGGGAGCACATCCACCATGCCGTCAGAAAAAATTAATAACGGTGAGAGACCCATCTGAGTAGGACGTATACTCTGATAATATCTCCTCCAGCACTCAATCCCACTACTGATATCATTCTTGTAAATATGATCTCTCAGAGTATACGTCATACTCAGATGGATCTCTCAGAGTATTCTCTCTTGTTGGTTGTCGTATCATCATTGCCGAGGGATGAGGGTCGGAGGACAGTACAAATAGTCTAATACAAAAACAACTCAATATGTAGTCAAATACAAATAGTCTAATACAAAAACAACTCAATACAAATAGTCCAATACAAATAAGTACTAATAGCTAATGAGAACCACGCTGCTCAGGCAAACGCTCAGTGATACGATCACGCAACCACCTCGAAAAAGTGAGATTTTTGGCGTGAGGAGAGATGTCGTCCCTTGCAAGGACTGCTTGAAGAGAACTCCCGGTCTCACTAGCTACCGGTGCTGGATGAATAGAACTCCCGGTCTCACTAGCAACCGGTGCCACTTCCTCCTTAACTGTAGGAGGAGCCACCTCAGCATTCACTGTTTTCCTCAAACGACGTGCCGCTCCTCGGGTCATGGGTGCCATCTGGTAAGATCGATAGTCACAAATAATATAATTGTAACATAAGCAAGCTAACTAAAGGAACCATCATGTAATTTGAGTACATTTTCGAAAGCCGATAAAGTATAAAAAATTTAATTTTTTGCCAAGTGTGAGAACGGATGGCTCAGAACACAACCCAAGATTCATTCAAGCATACATTAGTGTGAATCATCTATGTTCTGTACATATGGTGTAGTATATGTTCTTATCGTATCTAGTATCTGAAGAATGTAACAGAATCAAGATGAACTCACATAATGTAATACTAAGACATCATCTACTACTATATAAGATATAGTGATAGGTTGTCGTATCATCATTGCCGAGGTATGAGGGTCGGAAGACAGTCAACTTTATCTACGGCTACATAGTTTATGCCTCGCCAGTCGAATGGCTGCAGGGACTATGTCCTGATCACCATGTCGTACCGTAGATTAATGTAAATGGAGCTGGAACTGGAGCCAAAATACAGTACTACTTCACCATGTCGTACTATTTTAATCTCTCTCTCTCCTCTCCCCCTCCGGCGCTCTCACACTACTAATTCCTATGTGTTTTAAGTGTGAGAACGGATGGCTCAGAACACAACCCAAGATTCATTCTAGCATACATTAGTGTGAATCATCTATATTCTGTATACATATCGTATAGTATATGTTCTTATCGTGTCTAGTATCTGAAGGACGTAACAGAATCAAGATGAACTCACTAATGTAATACTAAGACATCATCTACTACTATATAAGATATAGTGATAGGTTGTCGTATCATCATTGCCGAGGGATGAGGGTCGGAGGACAGACAACTTTATCTACGGCTACATAGTTTCTGCCTCGTCAGTCGAATGGCTGCAGGGACTATGTCCTGATCACCATGTCGTACCTTAGATTAATGCAATTAATGGAGCTGGAAATATCCGTCGCTAACCGGTAACTAGTCCGTCGCTAACTGAGATTGTCACATACACATATGTATATCACAGCTAGATGTATAGATATATACATCTATACAGAAGCACACAACTGATAGAACTCGCACTGTCCTTGAGACAGTGAACATATACACCATGAATCCAAACCCCATATATATTCACATTTACTAATCCAAACACCACCAAACTAATGGAACACCCAATATGGATAACACATTATATAGCCAATATATAAACTCAGATGAATTTGAGAAGCAAAGCCACCCGCCGCCCCCGGCCAAAGCCCGCCGTCCAGTAGTTCGGTTGCATATATATATGAAGAGTGCTTATGGGTGTGCGTCGGTTGCAAATAGCCCCGACGCACCCGCCCCAAGCCAGCCGCCCAGCCCCCGACGCCGCCGTCCCAAGCCCACCGCCCAGCCCCCGACCCAAGCCAGCCGTCCAGCCCCCGACGCCCCAGCCCCAAGCCCGCCTCCCAGACCCCGACGCCCCCACCCCAAGCCCACCGCCCAGCCCCCGACCCAAGCCAGCCGCCCAGCCCCCGACGCCCCTGCCCCAAGCCAGCCGCCCAGCCCCCGACGTCGCCGCCCCAAGCCCACCGCCCAGCCCCCGACCCAAGCCAGCCGTCCAGCCCCCGACGCGCCAACCCCAAGCCCGCCTCCCAGACCCCGACGCCCCCGCCCCAAGCCCACCGCCCAGACC
Source organism: Iris pallida (assembly GCA_029216955.1). Taxonomy (NCBI): domain Eukaryota; kingdom Viridiplantae; phylum Streptophyta; class Magnoliopsida; order Asparagales; family Iridaceae; genus Iris; species Iris pallida. The sequence goes on along the minus strand of JANAVB010040018.1, from coordinate 9,560,839 downwards.
CCAACCCAAGCCAGCCGCCCAGCCCCCGACGCCCCAACCCCAAGCCCGCCTCCCAGACCCCGACGCCCCTGCCCCAAGCCCACCGCCCAGACCCCGACCCAAGCTGTAACACCATGTTTTCTGAAATTGGGGATTTTTTTAAAATTATTATTTTTATTATTTATTAATGGTGTTTAGGGCATGATATGATTTTTGGTAGTTATTAGTGTAATTAGAACCATTTTCTAAGTCATGCTAAGTCATGACTTATGACTTTGTGATTTTGTTAGTATAACTTAGTGTAAACCCTAGTTTTCCTTAACCTAGAAGTTGCCATGACCATGTGAGCTTAGCCATAGGCTTAGAACATCAAATTAGTGACTTTTGGCCAAAAGGGTATTTTGGTAATTTACTAGACTTTATTTGAGATTATGTGATTTTTAATATTATTTAATTATGGTTAAGTACCATGATTAGTCCCTAACCCATCCTACCCTAATCTAGAGGTTAGCTACTAACTTAGAAGCTTTAGGATGGATAATTGGTCATGGGTTAAAGCAATGAAAATATCTTAGAATGCACTTTATGGATATTTTGCTTGAAACCCTCAAAAGTGTCCCAACTTTAGCACCAAAGTCTTGCCTTCACCATGAAGGAAAGGGCAAGGACACCCCCCCATGCCATGGCCGGCCAAGGGCACCCCCTAGCAGCCACACATTGCTATATAGTCCCATTGCATCATTCATGAACATTTTTACATGAATTTTAATCCTAGAAAAATCCCACTTCTTCAAACCTACACAACTTGATCAATATTGATCCAATTTCACTCTAGTCTTTTGCATTTGGAACCTACAACATCAAGGGTGCTAAGGGAAGCTAGCAATCAAGAATTTAGGAGCTTTGGACATCACCAAGTTGAAGGAAGCACACCCCCTCTTTATTGATTTTTTATTGGATTTGCACAAATAGGTAAATGCCCTCAAACCTAGTTAATATGCTTTTTTTTTCATAAATGCATGCATATAGGACTACCCTAACTGTGGGTCAAATTTGGTGAAAATTAGAGTTGGTTTGGTGTCCGTATCGGACACGTATCCTAAGCTAGAAACCCTTGTTTGGTGAAATGCCACAGAGGATTCGATTTTGTTAAAATGTAAAACAAATTGCATGATCATCTAGCCCTAGACATGTAGGTCACATACCAACTTGACTGAGCACGTTTTCGTGCTGTGTCCGTGTCCAAATTAGACACGAACCCGCTGAACGAGACTCGCGTGCGTGCCCTGCTACCCCACCCTTCGTGCGCACTGCACAGGGCACTAGGACACGAGAAAATTTACATGGACACGGGGGCAATGTCTGCGAACATGCCCCCAAAGTTTGGTGTCGCGTCGTGTCGTGTCGAGTGAGAAATCTCACTCGCACTGGACACGCGCTGTCAGCGCACACGCGCGCGGGGGCAACTTTGCGCGTATCGTGTCGCGCGGACACGACACTTGGGTGTCTCGTGGTGACACGAGCGTGTAGCCCTATATGCGGCGTACACGAAGACACGAGCACGAGATGTGTCGTGTCCTGTGTCGCGAGCACGAGACGTGCAACCGCGTGCACGACGCGGTCGAAACGTGAGTATCAGTCGTGTTTTTCACGACTGATACGGGTTTCGCATCGTGTCCACGAGTGTCGTGGACACGTGTCAGTGTGTCCATCGTGTAGCCCTATAGGTGGGCTACACGTGTGCATGACCACGAGACGTGTCGTGTCTCGTGGTGTGTCCACGAGCGTGTGGAACGCGTGCACGATGCTGTGCACGCGTGTGAGTATCAGTTTACCCGAGTGGGGTTTTTGAGTGTTTGGACACATAAATTCGTGTCGTAGTGTCGTGTCAGGTACCTAGGACACTAGGGTACATGTGGGGCATCAGTTACCAACCTATGGATTCGAGTCTTAGCTCGATTTTGTGTGTGAAATTGGGTTTACCTAGTTTCGAGTGCACAGTGCCTTTATTCCAGATTTTGGGTTTTTCCCAGTTTTGTAAAAACGAAATTCAAACCTAATTTTAATCTGATTTATACATGTATTAGTGTGTTTTTAGTATATATACGTAGTATATATGTATGTGTTAGTGTAGGTGAGTTTTGAGGATTTATGGTTGTGTGTATTTATAGTTGTGTATATATATACATATATATTTATATATGTAACTATGTGTGTAGTGTTGGGGGTTAAATCCTGGTTCCAGGAATTCTGGAACTCCCCCCTACTGTCCAGCTCTCTCTCTCACTGTACACCCTCTCTCTCACTCTAAGTCTCTCTCTCTGTCTCACTTCCCTCTCTATATATGTGTGAATCACATATATGTTGTATATATATATATATATATATATATATATATATATATATATATATATATATATATATATATATATATATATATATATATATATATATATATATATATATGTGGGTGATGGTATTATATATAGTATTCATATATTGATATATATATGGGTAGTAGATAGACTTGTATATATCTATATATATATATATAGACTTGTATATATATATAACTTACTAGGTATAGGTTTATATAGAAACCTAAGCAATAGCCTATGGCCAAGATACTAGCCTATGGCTTGGGGCTAACCCTAATGACCTAAAACACTACTAGTTGACCCTTGTTGACTAAGGGTTGACCAAAGTCAACCTTAGGTCAAATTTGACCTAGTTAACCTAGAATTGACTAGGAATGACCTAAAACAACTAGTTTAACTAGTTTGACTAAAACCCTAACTAGTTTGACTAGTGTTGACCTAACTTTGACTAGTTTTGACTTTAGAGTTGACCAGAGTTGACCAAGAGTTGACTTTTGACCAGATTGACCTAGAATCATGTAGTATGCATAGTAGACTTCATTTTTACTATTTAGAACACATTGTGACTTGTGTTGCTCTGATCAAGAGCCAGACACCTCTCCTCAGACAGCATATTCTCTACAGACATTCATACAGCAGGCGAGTACATTCTCTGACCGTTTCATACTTGTTCAGGCTTTACTTCTTGCTCTAGATTACTTTACTTGATGCTGTCACATTGGTAACACGGATTGGTACTATATGGATCTTTGCATGAGATGTTATCCCTCTCGGGAGCATCGGGTACTTCATGTTACGTGTGTTTCACTATCATCATGTACTCCTATACTTCCATCATTCATGTGTACTCATGTGATCATGTACTCTCATGATTCACTGAGCCCTTATGTATAACTTCACGTATACTCATTTATGAGCCTCATGTGAAGTAATCATGTATAATAACGTAACTTGTCTAGATCCTTGTGTATTGATTGGGGAAACGGGGGAGTAGAAGTAGACATGTGAATAATTCCAAAGTAGTGTAATCATGTGCAAACTCAGTAGTGTAATCATGTATAAATTCTAGCCATTCACATGCCTATCTTGTACTCTACATCACTAGTCACTTACAGTTCTCTATATACAGTAGATATTTCCTTTACAGCTATCTCTTTTACAGCGTATATTTCCTTTCAGCATTTCTTGTATCTTACTCTATTGCCTGTATCGTATTTCCTAACCTGATATGAACTGTGTGAGATGTATTGTGCTCGTTCCTGTCCTGACTGGACCTGTTGAAAATATTACAGAGGATGAGGACGAGGCATGGGTGACTACATATTATGGAGCAGGACTAGATGACACTTGTGTTGAGGACCCTCAGCAGGATCCACCTGCAGCTGAGGATGTTTCTCCAGTAGTCTAGACCAGTTAGCTAGATAGTCTTTTCTACATTATATTTTGTCTCACATTCTGAGTTGTATTTTGAGATGTGGAGATGTATAGACTCTTATACTTATTGTATTATGAGTTGTCATTCTGGATGTTATGTATCCTAGACACTTAGACTTATTTCATCTATGCTATTGTTCTCTTTGAGTTACTATCTATCTGTCTTTCATTCTTCTACCTTAGATGTGATTGAGACTGTATATTGTGATGTCACCTCCATTCGGAGAGTATAAACTGTACAGGTACCTTTATATTGTTAGATGATTGACCTAGGACAGCGTTCTACCGCCGACACTGCGGCGTAGGCTGGACGTACCTACGTCTCGTGCCCTTACTCTAGGGTACGGGTCGTGACATGTTTTTAATGGTGGCCCATGCAGGTCGTGTTTATGTGGTGGTATTCGAACTAGAGTATCGCCACAGCCTGCAGTAGGAAGTAGGATGTAGTTTTGGGGTACTCAATCACATTAGGAAAAACTCTTATCTAAATCCCTGCTATCTAAATTCTTGCTGATATTGTCTTTCTTTTGAAATAAACTGTCTCCTTTGACTATATCGTTTCCTCTCCGTATTGATTTTCTTGTTGATTTGTCTTCAGGATGGTGGAGACACGATCGCAACGTCTCGGTCCAAGTGACACCGCTGAGAGGTCTGCCACCTCTCGTCCAGCTCACCAGGACCCGGGGACCACAGCTCCCCTTACTCCAGCTCATGTGGGAGCTTCTGCCACATTTGGGGGTGCACCTCTACTTATTCGGGGGACCATCCCAGCTACCCCAGACATGCCTCCCCCACAGTTTCGTCAGCCACAGTTTCAGCAGCACCAGCAGCAGTTCCAGCCGCCGATGCCATCTGGATTAGTGGATGCTGCACAGATGTTTTCATACTTCCAGCATTTCCTAGAGACGCAGCAGCACCAGCAGCAGCGTCAGACAGCGGAGTTTACCAGGGGCATAGATGAGGCCCATCAGCTGGCTAGAGCGACGGTGGAGAGGTTGGCTGTCCAGCCACAGGGAGGATTGGGACAGCCGCGACAGCAGAGGATTCCGGGCATTCAGAACTTCAAGAAGATGAACCCCAGGGACTTCTTGGGGACAGAGGGGATTCTTTATGCTGATGACTGGATTGAGCACATTGAGGAGATCTTCCGACTGGCGGAGATACCAGCCGGACTCCAGATAGAGGCAGCAGCCAGCCAGATACGGGATCTTGCCCGTACCTGGTATCAGACGGACCCGAGAGTAGGCACTCCAGGGTAGACATGGGGAGCTTTCAAGGAGCTCTTCAAGGGGAAGTTTTTCCCGGATCAGGCAGTCGGTGCTTTGGAGACCCAGTTCGAGAACCTGGTTCAGGGGAACCAGACTGTAGAGGAGTATTCTGGTGAGTTTTGCCGGTTGAGCAGATTTGTGGAGGGCCTTAGCGAGACAGCGAAGGTGAGGAGGTTCAGGAAGGGCTTGGTCAAGGAGGTCAAGTCCTTGACCAAGAGTGACAGGAATGCCACTTTTGAGGATATCCTAGCAGGAGCGATGGCGGCTGAGGATGATCTTGAGCTGAAGCTCAAGAGGGGCCGCGACACCCAGGGAGCTGGCAGCAGTGGAGGACAGGCCAAGAGGCCTCATTTTCAGCACCAGCAGCAGAGGCCATTCCAGCAGCAGAGGCCGTTCCAGCAGGTGCAGCAGCCGAGGCACCAGCAGCAGGCACCCAGACAGCAGGTCGTCAGTTGCACTTTCTGCAAGAAGCAGGGTCATGGATGGAATGACTGCAGAAAGAGGCTTGGCAGGTGTCTACTATGTGGTTCTGGAGACCACCAGCTGAGGGAGTGTCCCATGTCTTCGGGACGACCAGTTCAGGGAGACGGAGCCAAGGCGACGGCAGGGCAGCAGAAGGGACCTCTGCCGACTCAGCAGCAGAGGTTCACCCAGCACCAGCATCAGGCCAGGGGTGGACAGCAGGAGAGAGCCTACGCCATGACAGCAGAGGATGCTGAGGTTACTGGAGAGCTGATAGCAGGTTCTATTCTTCTCGACTCTATTCCAACTTTTACATTGTTCAATTCTGGGGCTTCCCATAGCTTTGTATCAGTATCTTTTGCGATTCGACATCATGTTATATCTGAATCGTTGCCTAGGACTTACAAGATCACGACTGGGGGTGGCATTATCCTCGTTCGTGATGTTTGCAAGGGACGGAGAGTAGTTTTGGGAGGCCGAGAGTTGGATGTGTGTTTGCTCGTAATGCCACTACCGAACTACGATATTGTACTCGGTATGGATTGGTTGAGCATACACCATGCCAGTGTAGATTGCCGCGGGGGTAGAGTTCTGTTCAGAGTGCCAGGAGAGCCAGAGTTTGTATATTCCCGACGGCAGGCAGAGCAGACTTGCGGAGTTTTCTGTGGAGCTTCAGTCGAGGAGCAGCCAGCTCCACATCTATTGATTGTTGAGTTCATGGACGTGTTTCCAGAGGAATTGCCTGGGCTTCCACCAGACAGAGACGTTGAGTTCTCGATAGACTTGGTTCCAGGTACGGAACCTATTTCTCAGCATGTCTATCGGGTGAACAACAGCGAGCTGGTGGAATTGAAGAAACAGGTGGATGAGTTGCAGGACAAAGGCTTCATCCGCTCTAGTTCTTCACCTTGGGGTGCACCGGTACTCTTTGTATCGAAGAAGGATGGGTCGGTACGTATGTGTATCGACTACAGGGCACTTAACAGTCTGACGATCAAGAACAGATATCCACTGCCGCGGATCGATGATCTCTTCGATCAGTTGAGCGGAGCTCGGGTATTCTCGAAGATTGATCTGATGTCAGGCTACCATCAGGTAAAGGTGAAGAGGGAGGACTTCCCGAAGACGGCATTCAGGACGCGGTACGACCAGTTCGAGTTTATAGTGATGCCGTTTGGGTTGACGAATGCTCCGACGGTGTTCATGAACTTGATGAACAAGGTGTTCCACCAGTACTTAGATAAGTTCGTGGTGGTGTTCATCGACGACATCCTGGTGTACTCGAAGATCGAGGAGGAGCACGAGGAGCACTTGAGAGTGGTCCTAGAGACTCTCAGGCAGGAGCAGCTTTACGACAAGCTCTCGAAGTGCGAGTTCTTCCTAGACAGAGTTGACTTCCTGGGTCATGTAGTGACTGGAGATGGGTCAGTCGACCCGAGGAAGATATCAGCAGTTGAGGCTTGGGCAGCGCCGACGTTAGTGGCAGAGATCAGGAGCTTCCTAGGATTGGCAGGCTACTACAGGAGGTTCGTCCATGATTTCTCCCGGGTTGCAGAGCCGTTATCTAGGCTGACCCGGAAGGACGCAGAGTTTCTCTGGTCAGAGGAGTGTCAGACCGCTTTCGATGAGTTGAAGAAGCGGTTGACGACAGCCCCGATTCTGACATTGCCATCAGGATCAGGCGGGTTCACTATCTACAGTGACGCCTCGGGGAAGGGTTTGGGTTGTGTCTTGCAGCAGCATGGGAAGGTGATTGCCTATGCTTCCAGGCAGTTACGGCCCCATGAGAAGAACTATCCTATCCATGATTTAGAGTTGGCGGCAGTTATCTTTGCTCTGAAGCTGTGGAAATACTATTTATATGGAGAGCGCGTGGAGATATTCACAGACCACAAGAGCTTGAAATATGTGTTTACGCAGAAGGAGCTGAACATGAGGCAGCGTAGATGGCTGGAGTTGATGAAGGACTTTAATATTCTACTGCAGTATCACCCAGGGAAGGCCAACGTAGTTGCTGATGCGTTGAGCAGATATCCGACAGCTATGTGCTTGACGATGGATCGTCACTTGTTAGCGGACTTGGAGAGCCTTGGGATCGAGGTGATTGTGCCGGGAGTGCAGATGCAGATGTGGGGCCTCCAGATTCAGTCAGACTTGATTGATAGGATCAAGTCGGCTCAGTTCGATGACGTTTCTCTACGATGCATCAGGGAGCAGGTCAGACAGGGATTTGCGGACGATGAGTTCACTCTTGCAGGGGATGGCGCATTGAGGCACGGTTCCAGACTGTGTGTGCCCAGTAGAGACTTTCGGGAGCAGGTTATGCAGGAGGCCCACCGTTCTCAGTACTCGATACATCCGGGTGCCAACAAGATGTATAGGGATCTGAAAGAGCATGTATGGTGGAGTGGGATGAAGCGCGAGGTAGCACACTTTGTAGCTAGGTGTTTGATCTGCCAGCAGGTCAAGGCAGAGAGGCAGAGGCCAGGAGGACTGTTGCATGCATTGCCCATTCCGGAATGGAAGTGGGAGCACATCACGATGGACTTCGTTTCGGGATTGCCGCGTACTCCAGGATGGAAGGATGCGATTTGGGTCATCGTCGACAGGTTGACCAAATCGGCCCACTTCTTGCCATTCAAAGTGGGTTTGTCTACCGAGAAGCTATCAGAGATGTATATGAGGTAGATAGTCAGACTTCATGGGATTCCAGAGAGCATTGTATCGGGCCGGGACAGTCGTTTCACTTCACATTTCTGGAGGAGCTTGCATATTAGCTTGGACACTCAGCTCAAGTTTAGTACTGCATACCACCCGCAGACAGACGGACAGTCAGAGCGGACCATTCAGACGCTGGAGGACATGCTGCGGACTTGTGTCTTGGACTTTGGAGGATCTTGGGAGAGTCACCTGCACTTAGTAGATTTTGCATACAACAACAGCTTTCGGGCCAGCATTGAGATGTCCCCTTTCGAGGTACTGTACGGGCGTAGATGTCGTACACCCTTGTCTTGGAATGATATTGGGGAGCGAGTTTTATCGGGGCCTGAGATGGTTGTAGATGCAGCAGAGAAGGTGAAGCTTATCAGAGATCGGCTTCACGTGGCGCAGGACAGACATCGGCACTGGGCCGATAGCCACCGCAGACCTTTGGAGTTTGAGGTATAGTTTAGAGATAGGATTAGAATTAGGTTGTCTTGTTTGTGTTTTGATTAACCATGTTTGATTATCATAATTAAATTGAGACCTTGTTTGTGATTAGGTCGGAGACCAGGTATTCTTGAGGATATCTCCGACACGTGGCACGATACGTTTTGGTGGAGGTGGAAAGCTTAGCCCGCGTTTCATCGGCCCTTTCGTTATCAGTGGGAGAGTCGGTGACGTGTCTTACAAGCTAGACTTACCACCAGCATTGGTAGGAGTCCACAACGTATTTCACGTGTCGCAGTTGATACGGTACGTGGCAGATCCTAGCCATGTACTTGATCATTCCGAGATCGAGGTGGGTCCTACTCTTCGTTATCCAGAGCAGCCTGTTGAGATTCTGGATCGACGGGAGAAGGCATTGAGGAACCAGACGATACCTTTGGTTCGTGTCGCATGGAGGCATCATTCTCCAGGAGAGTCCACCTGGGAACGGGAGGATGAGATGCGCGAGCGATACCCTTATCTATTTGTACCTTGAGGTATGATTTCTATCCTTCTCATTAGTTTCAGTTTCGTCTTAAATTTCGAGGACGAAATTATTGTTAGGAGGGTAGACTTGTAACACCCTGTTTTCTGAAATTGAGGATTTTTTTAAAATTATTATTTTTATTATTTATTAATGGTGTTTAGGGCATGATATGATTTTTGGTGATTATTAGTGTAATTAGAACCATTTTCTAAGTCATGCTAAGTCATGACTTATGACTTTGTGATTTTGTTAGGATAACTTAGTGTAAACCCTAGTTTTCCTTAACCTAGAAGTTGCCATGACCATGTGAGCTTAGCCATAGGCTTAGAACATCAAATTAGTGACTTTTGGCCAAAAGGGTATTTTGATAATTTACTAGACTTTATTTGAGATTATGTGATTTTTAATATTATTTAATCATGGTTAAGTACCATGATTAGTCCCTAACCCATCCTACCCTAATCTAGAGGTTAGCTACTAACCTAGAAGCTTTAGGATGGATAATTGGTCATGGGTTAAAGCAATGAAAATATCTTAGAATGCACTTTATGGATATTTTGCTTGAAACCCTCAAAAGTGTCCCAACTTTAGCACCAAAGTCTTGCCTTCACCATGAAGGAAAGGGAAAGGACACCCCCCATGCCATGGCCAGCCAAGGGCACCCCCCCTAGCAGCCACACATTCCTATATAATCCTATTGCATCATTCATGAACATTTTTACATGAATTTTAATCCTAGAAAAATCCCACTTCTTCAAACCTACACAACTTGATCAATATTGATCCAATTTCACTCTAGTATTTTGCATTGGGACCCTACAACATCAAGGGTGCTAAGGGAAGCTAGCAATCAAGAATTTGGGAGCTTTGGACATCACCAAGTTGAAGGAAGCACACCCCCTCTTTATTGATTTTTCATTGGATTTGCACAAATAGGTAAATGCCCTCAAACCTAGTTAATATCCTGTTTTTTTATAAATGCATGCATATAGGACTACCCTAACTGTGGGTCAAATTTGATGAAAATTAGAGTTGGTTTGGTGTCCGTATCGGACACGTATCCTAAGCTAGAAACCCTTGTTTGGTGAAATGCCACAGAGGATTCGATTTTGTTAAAATGTAAAACAAATTGCATGATCATGTAGCCCTAGACATGTAGGTCACATACCAACTTGACTGAGCACGTTTTCGTGCTGTGTCCGTGTCCAAATTGGACACGAACCCGCTGCACGAGACTCGCGTGCATGCCCTGCTACCCCACCCTTCGTGCGCACTGCACAGGGCACTAGGACACGAGAAAATTTAAATGGACACGGGGGCAATGTCTGCGAACATGCCCCCAAAGTTTGGTGTCGTGTCGTGTCGTGTCGAGTGAGAAATCTCACTCGCACTGGACACGCGCTGTCAGCGCACACGCGCACGGGGGCAACTTTGCGCGTATCGTGTCGCGCGGACACGACACTTGGGTGTCTCGTGGTGACACGAGCGTGTAGCCCTATATGTGGCGTACACGAGGACACGAGCACGAGATGTGTCGTGTCCTGTGTCGCGAGCACGAGACGTGCAACCGCGTGCACGACGCGGTCGAAACGTGAGTATCAGTCGTGTTTTTCACGACTGATACGGGTTTCGCATCGTGTCCACGAGTGTCGTAGACACGTGTCAGTGTGTCCATCGTGTAGCCCTATAGGTGGGCTACACGTGTGCATGACCACGAGACGTGTCGTGTCTCGTGGTGTGTCCACGAGCGTGTGGAACGCGTGCACGACGCTGTGCACGCGTGTGAGTATCAGTTTACCCGAGTGGGGTTTTTGAGTGTTTGGACATATAAATTCGTGTCGTGGTGTCGTGTCAGGTACCTAGGACACTAGGGTACATGTGGGACATCAGTTACCAACCTATGGATTCGAGTCTTAGTTCGATTTTGTGTGTGAAATTGGGTTTACCTAGTTTCGAGTGCACAGTGCCTTTATTCCAGATTTGGGTTTTTCCCAGTTTTGTAAAAACGAAATTCAAACCTAATTTTAATCTGATTTATACATGTATTAGTGTGTTTTTAGTATATATATACGTAGTATATATGTATGTGTGAGTGTAGGTGAGTTTTGAGGATTTATGGTTGTGTGTATTTATAGTTGTGTATATATATACATATATATGTAACTGTGTGTGTAGTGTTGGGGGTTAAATCCTGGTTCCACGAATTCTGGAACTCCCCCCTACTGTCCAGCTCTCTCTCTCACTGTACACCCTCTCTCTCACTCTAAGTCTCTCTCTCTCTGTCTCACTTCCCTCTCTATATATATGTGTGAATCACATATATGTTGTATATATATATATATATATATATATATATATATATATATATATATATATATATATATATATATATATATATATATATATATATATATATATATATATATTTTTAATCCAAAACAGATCTTTATTCAATGAAGGAAAGAGAACAAAAAAATACTAAGTGTGTCTACATTTGATAGTAGCCTTCTCCACTTGTCTGTGGACTTCATTGATCAACATAGTAGTAGAGAAACCCGAATTTTCATATCTATTCTTGTTCCTATTCTTCCAAAGAACCCAGATCACCGCTGCTGCAACAATCGCCTTTTTGTGCTTGTTCTTCTTTCTCCACCAATCCCTCAGCCTCTCAATGAGAGTCCTTCCTCTGTCCCGAACCTTGTAGATTAAATGAATAGCTCCCCAAACACCCTTAGCCAATTCTCCTTTATGCAAAATGTGTTCCAAAGTCTCAATATCACTGATGAGGCAGCAGTGACATTTCGAAGCAAGACTAAAACCCAGGCGTGCGATGTTGTCATCTGTAGGAAGTTTGTTGTGCAAGGTCCTCCAAAGAAGAACTGTCCATTTGATCGGTATACATGTGCTCCAAATATGCGCAAAGTCTGGCAATATAGGTCGCTGTATCCGAGCAATGTCCCATGCCGACGCCACAGTGAACTTCCTAGCTTGAATACCCCAGCTCCAGGTGTCTCCGATCGGATACATATTATGTTGCGCCATATCTCTACCCGCAATAAGTCTCTTCCAAACATAAGAGGCATTGGAGGTTATGCGAACATCAATAGGAGAAGCAATAGAACAGTACTTCACCTTAAAGAATGTCGTCCAAAGACTAGTTTGGGTCATAAACTTCCACCATAGCTTAACTGTGAAAGCATTCATCATGTCCTCTAACCTTTTGATTCCAAGGCCTCCTTCTTGTTTAGTTCTAGCAATACGGTCCCATCCTAGCCACGTTCTCTTAGCAAGTCCATCCTGAGCTCCCCAAAAGAAACTGGAGAACATGGCTTCCATACGACGAAGAACCGCTATGGGCGGATTATATGCTGCCAAAGTGTATACTGGAATGGATGTCAAGACCGCCTTGATCAACACAAGCTTGCCACCTGGAGATAGGATTTTGTTATGCCAACCCTCTAACTTAATCCTGATACGACTGAGAAGCTCCTCGTACATTCCCCCATTGCGTTGCCCAGCCATGAGAGGACAGCCGAGATATGTGAATGGTGGCACACCAATCTGAAAACCAGTTCTAGCAGCCAGCTCCTCACCCCTCTCTGTCAGAATATTCCTTGATATGTAAACAGAGGATTTAGCCTTGTTGATTAACTGCCCCGAGACAGACTCATAAGTAGACAAAAGATCTGTAATCTTCGAGACCGAACGAAGATCCCCAGCCGAGAATAGAAGAAGGTCATCCGCATATGCCAAATGAGTGATCGCAGGACAACCACGAGGAGATGAAAACGATGAAAACCCTTCTGTATCAGTCAACTTCTTTAGGCTACGCGATAGAACCTCAGCCGCTATGATGAACAATGCTGGTGATAGGGGATCCCCTTGTCGAACGCCGTGGAAGGATTGGAAGTATTCAGTAGATTCCCCATTAATCAATGGTGCATACCACACATTGTTCACTAGGCGTAACATCATGTCTACCCATTTGTTATGAAAACCAAAGCGACGAAGCACCTTCAAAAGAAATCTCCAATCAACCCTATCATATGCTTTCGTCATATCAAGTTTGATAGCAGCATTCCCGCCCCTATGCTTCTTGTTCATTCTCGCCATCATTTCCTGAGCTAGCAATATGTTATCAACTATCTCTCTACCTTGAACAAAACCACTTTGTTCCTGTGAGATAAGATTAGGAAGAAAAGGAGCAAGGCGACGAGCTAGAAGCTTGGAAATTATTTTGTTCATAACCGAACACAAACTAATTGGCCTATAATCACCAAAAGTTTTAGGGGATTTCACCTTGGGGATCAATACCAGAGAAGTGTTTGTAATCGACCGAGGAAGAGCAAACCCGTCGACAAACAAGCCAATCGCCTCGACCATGTCCGGACCAATGATATCCCAACAAACAGTGAAGAAGAGAGGGGTGAATCCATCTGGCCCAGGCGCACTGTGCTGATCCAGGGACTTAATTGCGTCAAGAATTTCATCAGAAGTTGGGGCCGTAATCAACAGATCATTGTCGTGGTCCGTCACTAGGGAGGGAATGTTCAGAAACAAATCGCTATGCTCCTGAATGTTACCACGTTGATAGTGTTGCGAATAAAACTCCTTGGCATATGCATGAATCAAGCCCCAAACGTGATCCCCGTCTACCATCACGCTTCGACTTGATCCAAGTGTAGCAACTACCTGAGTAAGGAAGCTCAGTTACCCCAGTGGCAAGGGTAAAGTTGGCAAAGTCTTCAATGGACAATTGGTCAGGGATGCGGCCTCCAATTTTCTCCTCCGATCGTAAGATCGTATTGAAGTCTCCTCCGATCGACCATGGACGATTGAGCGAGGGTTGCATATGAGATAATTTATCCCAGAGCAGTCTTCGGCCTTCTTTGGTATTATCGCCATGAACAACAGTCACAAAAACCGAAACAGGCAGCTTGGGATAAGAAAGAGAGACCGTCAAAGCCTGATCAAACGAATCATGCAAGAGTATATCACAATCCGACTTAGCCATGACCCATATGTTACCCCGCTCATTCGAGAAAGCCTTCGAAAACCCCAACTTTAACTGGTAACGAAGAAGTTGACTGCTATCAACCTTAGGCTCAATAATGCCAATGAAAACAATCTTGTGAATCCTCACTAGGGTTTTAATTCTTTTGATAGTCATTTGGTTGGCAATACCCCGAACATTCTAGATGAGTGTATTAAGCATTAAAGGGATGGGTGATTGTACCAGTGAGAGCTTTCTTTGCTGACTGCCTAGTGACTCAATCTGAAGGCTCGATCGCCTTCGTGGCTTTCCTCCGCGTTTGCTGAGAAACTGATGCTTCTGGGGGTATGGCACGATCAACTTCTGCCCCGGACTCTTCCAGACTCCCATCTGCTTCCCCGTCACCCTCAAGGTCTTCGCGCTCGACCTCATCCGCCCAGCTACTTATGTGGTGTTGTGGAAGAGCAGTGAGGTTTGGAGGCGGGATATCCTCTCGAATTTCTTCCTCCTCAAGAGACAAACCAACAACTGTGTTATGGTTGATGACATCAGCAACACTCGGCTCCTCATTAATGACTTCAACCGCCACTGCTTCATTTGGCTCAATATCCAGTGCAACAGACGTCTGCCCATGCACGGGCGAGTGTGTGACGTTAGTGATGGGAAGGGTATCTTGAGGGATAGTGGGTTCAATGGAATTAGCCACAGGAGCATTTGGAAGGCTTATATCCGGCGGTGAAGGAGAACCTTTGTCGTTACCTGTGTCTTCACCTTGGGGTTGGGGAGAAGGATCTTGATTTAGTGTAGAAGGCCCTGCTTCTGGCTGTCTAGTCTCATGAGTACGCTGCAGAATGGACGTGACCTTCAGTCCCTTCGATCCAGTCTTCAAGACCGCCGCCTCACCCTCTGAATGTTGCTGCGTGTCTTGTTGAATAATCTCCTTGCCCTTATTTTTCAGTTTACAGCCAGTAGCAGTATGTCCTTGATGATAACAATGAGAGCAGTAAAGTGGTGTATAGTCATATTCTATATTCTGCCAGAAGCTTCTTCCTCTCGAACGGTTGATCCGAATACGATGTTGTAATGGCTTGCTCGCGTCTATCTCCACGAAGACACGGGCCCTACTCGGCCGAGAAAGATCAGCAGTAGCTTTGTCAATCTTGAGTGGTGTACCGATGGCTGAGGTAATAGCAAATAATGCCTCCTTAGCGTAGAGATGATGAGGCAGATCAGGAAGATCCACCCAAACAGGCATGAGAGAAGATTCCACCATTGGAGAGAAGTCCGGATCCCATTTAAAGACTCGCATCGGAGCGCGAGAGATGAACCAAGTATCTTTCGACCGAAGACGAAGAAAGTCTTCCTCAACAGAAGGCCTTATGAGAATATGTTTACGATCAATGACTCCCGCCTTGATATCTCCTTTGAACTCAAACCCAGATAAGGCTTTGCGGATGATCTCAATGGACGGCTTACTGTGGAAAAATTTTCCCACCAGCGCAAACCGAAGGGGAGACGCTAAGGTCGATTCTTCATCGTCCGAGAAGGAGATGGCAGGTGCTCCTTTGTATATAGACACAGATCTGGCGGCCAAGCGAGGAGGGTCCTCTGCCCGGCCGGAGACCGCATCGACAAAGGATTTAGCCATCCTTCAGTGACCCCGGCCCGGCCAACGGCCTAGCCGGAGTCGGAAAGAGGCTGAGATCTAGCAGGAGCTCTGGGCGCGGCGCACTCTAGGGCAACGCGCGATCCATCATCCATCATATATATATATATATATATATATATATATATATATATATATATATATATATATATATATGTATTAGTTCTCATGTAGTGTCATTATATATATATATATATATATATATATATATATATATGGATGATGGTATTATATATAGTATTCATATATTGATATATATACATGGGTAAATATATATATATATATATATATATATATATATATATATATATATATATATATATATATATATATATATATATATATGTATTAGTTCTCATGTAGTGTCATTATATATATATATATATATATATATATATATTTATATATATATATATATATATATATATATATATATATATATATATATATATATATATATATATATATATATATATATGTGTGTGTGGATGATGGTATTATATATAGTATTCATATATTGATATATATACATGGGTAGTAGATAGACTTGTATATATCTATATATATATATAGACATGTATATATATATATATAACTTACTAGGTATAGGTTTATATAGAAACCTAAGCAATAGCCTATGGCCAAGATACTAGCCTATGGCTTGGGGCTAACCCTAATGACCTAAAACACTACTAGTTGACCCTTGTCGGCTAAGGGTTGACCAAAGTCAACCTTAGGTCAAATTTGACCTAGTTAACCTAGAATTGACTAGGAATGACCTAAAACAACTAGTTTAACTAGTTTGACTAAAACCCTAACTAGTTTGACTAGTGTTGACCTAACTTTGACTAGTTTGACTTTAGAGTTGACCAGAGTTGACCAAGAGTTGACTTTTGACCAGATTGACCTAGAATCATGTAGTATGCATAGTAGACTTTATTTTTACTATTTAGAACACATTGTGACTTGTGTTGCTCTGATCAGGAGCCAGACACCTCTCCTCAGACAGCATATTCTCTACAGACATTTATACAGCAGGCGAGTACATTCTCTGACAGTTTCATACTTGTTCCGGCTTTACTTCTTGTTCTAGATTACTTTACTTGATGTTGTCACATTGGTAACACGGATTGGTACTATATGGATCTTTACATGAGATGTTATCCCTCTCGGGAGCATCGGGTACTTCATGTTACGTGTGTTTCACTATCATCATGTACTCCTATGCTTCCATCATTCATGTGTACTCATGTGATCATGTACTCTCATGATTCACTGAGCCCTCATGTATAACTTCACGTATACTCATTTATGAGCCTCATGTGAAGTAATCATGTATAATAACGTAACTTGTCTAGATCCTTGTGTATTGATTGGGAAAACGGGGGAGTAGAAGTAGACATGTGAATAATTCCAAAGTAGTGTAATCATGTACAAACTCAGTAGTGTAATCATGTATAAATTCTAGCCATTCACATGCCTATCTTGTACTCTACATCACTAGTCACTTACAGTTCTCTATATACAGTAGATATTTCCTTTACAGCTATCTTTTTTACAGCGTATATTTCCTTTCAGCATTTCTTGTATCTTACTCTATTGCCTGTATCGTATTTCCTAACCTGATATAAACTGTGTGAGATGTATTGTGCTCGTTCCTGTCCTGACTGGACATGTTGAAAATATTACAGAGGATGAGGACGAGGCATGGGTGACTACATATTATGGAGCAGGACTAGATGACACTTGTGTTGAGGACCCTCAGCAGGATCCACCTGTAGCTGAGGATGTTGCTCCAGTAGTCTAGAACAGTTAGCTAGACAGTCTTTTCTACATTATATTTTGTCTCACATTCTGAGTTGTATTTTGAGATGTGGAGATGTATAGACTCTTAGACTTATTGTATTATGAGTTGTCATTCTGGATGTTATGTATCCTAGACACTTAGACTTATTTCATCTATGCTATTGTTCTCTTTGAGTTACTATCTATCTATCTGTCTTTCATTCTTCTACCTTAGATGTGATTGAGACTGTATATTGTGATGTCACCTCCATTCGGAGATATAAACTGTACAGGTACCTTTATATTGTTAGATGATTGACCTAGGACAGCGTTCTACCGCCGACACTGTGGTGTAGGCTGGACGTACCCACGTCTCGTGCCCTTACTCTAGGGTGCGGGTCGTGACACAAGCCAGCCGCCCAGCCCCCGACGCCCCAACCCCAAGCCCGCCTCCCAGACCCCGACGCCCCCGCCCAGCCCCCGACGCCCCAACCCCAAGCCCGCCTCCCAGGCCCTGACGCCCCCGCCCCAAGTCCACCGCCCAGACCCCGACCCAAGCCAGCCGTCCAGCCCCCGACGCCCCAGCCCCAAGCCTGCCGCCCAGCCCCCGACGCCCCCACCCCAAGCCCACCGCCCAGCCCCCCGATCCAAGCCAGCCGCCCAGCCCCGGACGGCCCAGCACCAAGCGCGCCGCCCAGCCCCTATACGACACCGCGAGAGAGAGAGAGAGATCGAGAGAGAAAGAGAGAGAGGGGGTTACCTTCAGAAGAGAGAGTGAATTTGAGGGAAATGCGAAAAGTTTTCCCCGCCGTTTCATTTAAAGTCTGGTACGTATATATAGCGACGGACTCGCGACTGGCAAAAACTCGTCGCCCAGCAGTCGCCTTTTTTGATACGTGCCGACTGAATATCCGTCGCTAAGTCGTCGAAGGTATGTCCAGCCAATTCTCTACACAATTCCCGCCAAATAATCGACTGTGTAGCGACGACTGTAAATCTGTCGCTATAGCGCCGACAGTCTAGCGACGGATGTGCGACCTTTCCTTCCCATAAAATTAAAATAAAAATAGCAAAGGCGTGTGGTCGGTAATCAGTCGGCCAGCGGCCACTAATCCGTCGCTAACGTCGACTGAAAAATTCTGTCACTAAATATCCGTCGCTAATTTAGTGTATTTTGGTAGTGTGAGTGGATTTGAAGAAGCCATCCGCCTGACCGTTGATAACCGTGGAAAACTATAAGTTGCTGATCGATCTCCACACGATGTTGGTCCAGGTTTCAGAAAATCTGAATGCTCTAAAGACCCAGATCATGAATTGCCAATCCAATCTGTCTTAAGCTTTCTCCATGTCTAATTTGATGGCTATGTTGCCCCCTCTTGTTGGGAGCTTCATGCAGGTAGTTAACTCTTGGGCCAACATGAAGTTATCTTGGATATTTCTCCCCTAGACGAAGCCACTCTGCTCTTCCAAGATGATCTTGGGTAGAAGGTCAGACATGCGGGAGGCGATGATCTTGGATATGATCTTGTTTGTAAAGGTGCAGAGACTGATGGGTCGAAAGTCACAGAATGTCTCCGGGTTATCTTTCTTCGGGATGAGGATCTGATTGGTGCTCGAAATGGCTCTGTGGTAAGTAACTCCTTTGAGGAAAGTAGATACCGCCTTGTGGATGTCCAACTTGATGATATCCCAGCATGTGCAAAAAAAACTCTCGAAAATCTGTCCGGTCCGGGCGTACTATGTTCGTCGAGAGCCCAGACAGCATCTTTCACTTCTTGCTCGGAGGGAGGCTATTCTAATCGAATATTGTCGGAGTCGCTGACAAGGTGCGGGACCTCGTCCAGGAAGGTGTTGTCTCTGAGAACCGTTTCCTTGGAGAATAGTCGGAAATAGAATTTCTCTGCTGCCGCTTGGATACCCTTTTGATCGTTGATACTTCTTCTGTTTTTATCGGTAATCTGGTGGAGGGTCAGTTTTTGTCTGCGACCGTTGACGCATGCGTGAAAGTAGCTAAAGTTTTTGTCCCCCTCGCTGTCCCATTTAATCTTCACTTTCTACTTCCAAAAATCGGTCTCGACTTTCAGTCTGAATTTGAGAATAGCTTTGGTGAGGTTCAGGGCATTCCTGGTAGCTGGCGAATTGTCGTTCATGTGCCTGACTTCGGCACGAGTTACGTCATCCTCGGCCACGCGAATCGCTTGAAAGATGTCTCCATAAGCTTGCTTGCTCCAAACAGCTAGGGCTTTCCTTGTGGCCTTGAGCTTGTTGGCAATCCGAGTGAGTGGTTCGGGGGAATCCGCACTGTTCCAAGCTTTCGCAATTACACCCAAGAATTGGGGGTGCTCGCTCAAGAAGTCCAGGAAGCGAAAACTCTTAGAGGACTGGCTGGATGTGCTAGTGATTCCGACTAGTAGGGGGCATGGTCGAATTCGGTGGCATTGAGGTGAGAAAGCTTGGAGGTGGTTCCCATTCCTTGCCAGTTGGCGTTGGTTAGGGCCCTGTCAAGACGGGAGTACTGCCGTCGATCGCCTTCCTGCATATTGTACCATGTGAATATGTTGCCAGAGAACGGAAGGGGGGAGAGGTGGGAGTTGAATATGAAGTTGTTAAAATCTTGCATGGCCGAGTGAAGCGGAGGGCGACCGTCGGTCTTCTCTTCTCTGCAAGTGATGGCGTTGAAGTCCCCTATGCAAAGCCATGGGAGGTTGAGGTGGTGATGGTGAATGTCCAGGTGGTCATTCCAGAGGTGTTTGCGATCACCGATGTCACAGCTGTCGTGAACCGCAGAAAGGATAACGTGCTTGCAGATCAAAGGGTGTTCCACCCAGCGGGGTCCCGGATGACTCCGATCCTGACGTCCTTCGAGCAAAGGATCCAAATGCCGTGTCTGCCAACAATGGTCGAATGAAAGCCTAACTGCAGTTGAATGGACTTGAGTCTCGTGTAGGGGATTTTGGGTTCAAGGATGATCAAGATGTCGATCTTGTGGGTTTTTTTAAGGCCGATGATTCTTCTCATGGTAGGTTTGTTCGCCAGACCGTGGACATTCTAGGAGAGGATGTTCAGCATTAATGGTGCTTGGGGGGTTGGTTGGTCCGCTTGGTAGCTGACCTGGTGTACATAGTCGGTGACTTGGCGGCCCCTTTCTTATCTGATTACCTAGATGTTGTTGAAGCCTCTCCCGAGGTGGATGTGCCGAGGATAGAATCTTCTGGGGGGTTGGGGGGTGTCTACGTGAGGTTCGGCCGATTCTCCGACGGAGTCAAGATCGGGTTCCTCCGAAAGGATGAGAAGGATGTCGTCGGATATCCCAATCTGGTCGCCTTCCGACTGGAGCGAGAATCCAGCTGCGAGGACCTGAAGTCCTCTAAGGGCCTGTTCCGGTCCTAGAATAGCAAGGGCCTCCACGACGGCGGCTCCGTGGGAGACTTGGTTGTCAGGGGCATTGGGGAGTTCATGGAGGGGCTCTTTTTCGGCCTCCGTTGGGGGGTCACTGATGTCCTCAGAGTTCGGCCCGAGGACCACAACCGAGTCGGCAGGAGAGGCTATCTCCTGGTGGTGGTCGCTCACTTCGGACACGAGGGCGTTAAACTGGTTAGAAAGGGGTAAGTTTAGGGAGTGGAAGGGGATCACCGCGTTGCCCGATGAGACTCTTTCGTTTGGTTTGCCTTCACTGGAGTTGAATCTGGTATGAGAGTTCGGTAGAGAGAGCAGGGGGATCGGGCCAGATTTTGATATTTGTCTCCGTTGGAGTAGGAATCTTTCCGCACAGGTATATTCTTAAGCTCAGGATAGAGACGGAAGCAATGCTTTGAGAGATGACAGCGCAAATGGCAGTGTGTGCAGAAGGTAATGTGGTTATCGTAGATGATTTACAGGGTGTGGGTTTGGTTGCCAAGTTTGATGAGGATCTGGTTGGGGGGTTCTGAGGTGAGGTCGAGTTCCACACATATCTTGGCATAGTGAGCTTTGGTTAGGTTGCTGGTTTCATCAGCAGTGGCCACGTATGTTCCGAAGGAGTTGCCTATACGCTTAAGAGCCGCTGGAACGAAACAAATAAGTTAGAGATTGGGAAGGGTCACCCAGACAGCAATCGTCGTCGAGTCTTCCTTAGTGTTAAAGTTTGTTGACTACTTGATTATCTTAATCTGGTGGGAGTCAACCCTACTTGTGCCTTTGGACCACACGGTTCTGTGGTCAAGATGGAGGAAAGATAGAGCAGAATATGCCTCGGGTCGAGGGTGGCCACCTTGTATGCGGCTGAGAGCCGCCAACCGACAATAACCTCCTGGACCCGGGAGAGTTTAGGGCAACCTGAGGAGAATTTTAGGACGAAGGAGTAGGAAAAGGAAGTGGCCAAGGAGGTCAGTTCCTGGTCAGTGAAGGGCACCGTAGGCATGGGAGATGCCCGCGAATACTCCACTTCCGACAGGGGGACGTCCGGAAGCAGAAGGCCCTGCTTGGACGATCTGTCAGGACGAAGCTTATCTGCGAAGGAAGGCTACGGAGAGGCCGACGAAGGGTGCGTGCCCCGGACCAAACAGAAAGATGGCCGCACGGGGGAAGGGGGGAGCAACGGCCAACCGAAGGCCTGGGACCGTGCTGGGGATGAGAGCGATGAGGTCGTCCGGGACTGAGCGATCAGGGGGGTTGGGGGGTTGGGTGACGGTGGTGGCACATAAGGGCGCGCCGCCGTCGCCGGGGGCGCTCAACGTCGGAGGGTCGTGACAAGCTGTACTACCAGATTGGATGCCAAGCGCGCCCGACGAGGAAGGAGTGGGGGCCAGAGGCAACCTCGGAGGATGGAGGACGGGCATATGCGCCCCGGAAGAAAGATCTGAATGCGCCTTGATGGCCGCCGTATGCGCCCACCTCAGCAACGGAAATATGGCCGCGAGCCGCACCAGCAGAAGGGATGGGAGGATGATATGCGCCCATAGGAGAGGAGCTCCCGACCGGAGGGGGGCCGACGTATGCGCCCAAGGGGGCCATATGCGCCCACAGCCGCCGGTGGCGGGCGGCCGCCGCATGCGCCCAAGGAGTGGGTGAGTAGGGGACATATGTGCCTACGGAACTGGGCAGCAGTATGTGCCTACGGATGGGTATGCGCCCACGCAGAGGGGGAGGACGGCTGCGCTCCTCTACGTGGCAAAATTGTGCTGATTGGAGAGAGGGCGGGAAACTCAAAATTCGAAATCGAATTTTGATTTAGCCCCGCGCAAACCATACCTGAGGAGGAAGGAGGGGAGAGAGGCGCTGCAGCCTGTGCCGAGAAGGAGGAGGAAGCGAGGGTGGAGGAAGTCCGACCGCCACGTTGGGGCTGCACAGATACTACCGGGGGGCGGCTAGGGCGGGCGGAGAGGCCGAAGGCACCTGGACGTGCTGCGCCGCGATCGACAAGGGGGGCGGCAGGGGAAGGCCATGGGGGCGGAGATGACGGTGGGTGGGGGCGTGGCCTGGCGAGGGGCGGGCGAACGGAGTGGGGGCCGCGATCCGAGAACTGCAAAGAGATCGGAAGGGATGCAGGGCCGAGCCCCGGGGGGTTCGCCATGCGCAGAGGGAGAGAACAGGGGAAAAGAAGGCCGGGCGGGCGCCGTCGGCCTAGGCATGGTCGGACGGGGAGGCCACTACAAGGGAGGAGGGGGAGCAGAGCAGCACATCCACATCGAAAAAAAATCTATATATATGTAGCCTATATATATATATATATATATATATATATATTTCCTATATATATATATATATATATATATATATATATATATATATTTTTCCTATATATATATATATATATATATATATATATATATATTTATATATATATATATATATATATATATATATATATATATATATATATATATATAAAATATATATATATATATAGGAAATATATATACTGAGATTTGGATTTGCTTCCAAGGTCGCATCATACACGCACACTTGGTTTTCTTTTCTTACTTATATATATATATATATATATATATATATATATATATATATATATATATATATATATATATATATATATATATATATATATTTCAAACATCGACCCATTTTATTGAAGAGGCCGAAAGGCCAAACCTGTACAAGTTTACCACTAGACGCAAAATATCGAAGCCTATACAAGTATACTATCAAAAACAGGAAACACGGAAACCAAACCGGCTAAGCCAAGGAAAGGAGAGAGTTCCAGAACACCGTATGTCCATACGAGCAGAGGAAGCTCCGTTTGCGTCACTGCCGAATGGTTTCCCTAATCAGCTGGTTTGTGGAGTATGGATGGCCTTCATATCTCGCTTTGTTGCAATTTTTCCAGAGCACCCACGTTGCGACGGCAGCAATGATCTGGTGGCCATGAGATGCGGACACCCAGGCCGCAACGAAGTCGTAGAAGTTTTTGCCCCCTTGAGCCATACTACAGCGCTGGAAGAGAACTCTCCATACCTTGACTGGGAGGTCCCCTTGACACTGAATGTGGTCAACTATTTCCGATTGACGATCGGAGCAGCATGTGCACGCTGACGCAAGGCTGAATCCGATAGTGTTAAGAGTGTCATTAGTGGGTAGGATTTTACGTAGGGCTCTCCAAATAAGGAAGGACCACTTCTTGGGGATGCATGTATGCCAGAATGATGCAATGGTAGGAGCCGACACATCATTGCCTAGGATCACTCCTCTGGTCGATCTAACCGAGAATGATCCGTTGGCCGCGGCCGACCACTGCAGCTTATCTGCGTCCGCTCCGATCGTCAATTCGCTACGTTGGATACAATCAATAGCCTCTGGCCCGACCCAGGCCCGGACCTTATTCTAATTCCAGTTGTTGTCAGACGGGTCCCACAAGTCCTTGATAGTGTTATTCCAAAGGACGTCTGAAAGTTTAAGAAGCAAGGTGTCATCAACCCAACGTTCCCGAAATAGCGAAGACTCGCCTTTGCCAACCTGCAAGCGAATCACGGGTTCGGCAAGAGACCATCCGATAAGAATACGTGGCCAAGCCGCTGATGATTTGTTGTTCGAGATGGCCATCAACGGGTGGATGTACTTGAAGTATCTGGCCTTCATGAACCTGGTCCATAAATTCTGACTCGTGCGGAGCTTCCACCACAGTTTTATCGAAAATGCATTAACGATGTGGGAAAGTTTGGTGAAGCCCAGGCCCCCTCCCCTAAAGGATGATCCATGGTATCCCAACTAGCCCAATGATGCTTGTCATTGCCGCCGCTGCGTCCCCAGAAGAAGTTGCTAAACGTGCTCTCGATCGCAGAGAGCACTTTCTTGGGGGGAACACGCGGCCAGGGGGTAGATGGGAATGGATGTGAGGACGTGATTGATGAGGATCATCTTGCCTCCTGGGGATAGGGTAGCGTTGTGCCAACCCTCAAGTTTTTTCCTGATACGATTGATCAGGTTCTCAAAAATGCCGGCGTTGGATTTACCGTACACGAGGGGGCATCCAAGGTAGTATATATATATACAAACATATATATATATATATATATATATATATATATATATATATATATATATATATATATATATATATCGCCCATCGGCCCCTACCCCCTCCTCGACGGCCTGCTCTTTTCCCGTCGTCCACGCTTCTCTGGTTGGCCGGGCTCCGCCTGGCAGCCCCCCATGTCGGCACCCTATCGGCATACGGTGTCCTCCCCTCCCTCCTTCCCCTTCGTCCCTTCGGCACCTTCACCTTCTCTGGCATCCGTGGTGGCACCGGCCTCGGCGCAGACGGCCCGGTCCTCCTCCGCCGGATGTCTCCTCTGGAAACCCTCCGGCCCCTTCCCTCCTCGGTCCTCCGCCTGGGTCGCTCCGCCTGATTTCCCTCCCTCTGCCCCGGCGCCCTCCTCCCGCCGCCCCTCTCGTCGTGCCTCCTCCCGTCTCGGCAGCGGCCTTCCTCCCGGCGCCCCCCTTCCGTCGCACCTCTCGTCGCGCCACCCCCTGCCTCGGCAGCGACCTTATTTCCGGTGCCCCCCTCTGAGGTGGCACTGGACCCCCTCCCAGTCCCCTCGGTTGTGTCCTCCTGGTCCCCTCCAGTCCCCGGCGTCACTGGTCCCCCTCCTCTTCATCGTGGTGCGTCTTCCGCTCTCCCCTTGGGATCGAGCCCTGTAACACCCACATTTCTGAAATTAGGATAATTTTGAAATTTTGTATTATAATCATTTATTATGGATAATTTATGCATGTTATGATTTTAGATAATTTTTGGCTAGTGTAAAACCATTTTATTTTGTTGATTGTAAATTAGGGGTTAAACTAGGGAAACCCTAGTTATTCCTTAAACGTAGAAGTTTACCATGACCATGTGAGCCTAGACATAGGCTTAGAACATCAAATTAGTAATTTTAGCCTAAAAGGGTATTTTGGTAATTTACTAGATTTTATTTGGAATTATATGATTTTTAATATTATTTAATTATTGTTAAGTAACATGATTAGTCCCTAACCTAGTTTGCCCCAATCTAGAGGTTAGCTACTAACCTAGAAGCTTGAGGATAGATATTTAGTCATTGGTTAAAGTAGTGAAAATATCTAAGATATTAACATATGTGATATTTTCCTTGAAACCCTCAAGAGATCTCAACTTTGGCACCAAAGTCCTTGCCTTCACCATGAAGGAAGGCCAAGGACACCCCCCCTTGCCATGGCCGGCCAAAGGGCACCCCCCTATCACTACCCCTTCCTATTTAATCATATCAACCCTTTACACACAAATTTACATGTTTTAAAACCTAGAAAATTCCCTTTCCATCAAACCTTCATAACTTTTTCATTTTAGCTCTAAGTTCACTCTAGTCTTTTGCATTGGGACCCTACAACATCAAGGGTGCTAAGGGAGGCTAGCAAGCAAGGACACAAGGCCATTTGCAATATCAAAGTGGAAGGACACCCCCCTTACTAGCTTGATTTCCATTGGAATTGCACCAATAGGTAAATACCCTCATGCATAGTTAATATCCTGTTTTCTCTTTATGAATGCATGCATCTAGGTACCATGGATCTGTAGGCCAAGTTTGGTAGGAAGTAGGTTTGATTTGGTGTCCGTATCGGACACGTATCCTAGGTTGAAAAACCTTGTTTGATGAAATGCCTCAAAGAAATGGTTTTTGTGTTTTTGTGAAACAAATTGCATTTTCAGGTAGCCCTAACCTTGCTAACCCTAACCCTAACTTACTGATCACGATTTAGGTTGGTCTTCGTGTCCAAATCGGACACGAACTCACGGATTTGTACTGCACACTGTCACAGAATTTCCCCTGCTCACACGAGTCTCGTACTCGCTGTATAGGACACGTGGACACGCCAAAATTGGCATGGATACGGGGGCAATGTCTGCGAACATTCCCCCAAGGTTTCACGGTGTCTCGTTTTGTATCGGACACGCAATCACCCACGTACTGGACACCTACACGCACGTTCAGTCGAATTTTCGACTAGGACACGAGTCTCGTGTCCCACGCACATGTATCGTGGACACGTATCAGACTGACACGTGTGTAGTCCATCATTGGGCGAACACCAGGACACAAGCACGTGGTGTGTCATGTCCTGTGTCGTGAGCACGAGACACTCGACCGCGTGCACGATGCGACCTGAATGCACAATTTTAGGTCTCTGATACGTGTCTCGTGTCCTTTCTATATGACACATGGACACGTATCAGGGTGTTGGACACGTACCCTACCCCTAGGCGCACCTTCTGACACGATCACGAGACACGAGTGTGTGTGTGTCGTGTCCTAGAGTGGGTTGCACACGTGCACCATATAGTACACTGTGTGTCCTGGGTTTACCCGATTGGGTTTTTCACAAGATTGACATGTTGTGTCGTGTCGGGACTGTGTCTCAGGCACCCTAGAAGCTAGGGGACACTTGGGGCAACACTTACCAACCAAGGGTTTCGTGTCATAGTTTGGTTTTGGACACAGATTTAGGTTTACCCCATCTCACTGTGCACAGTGCACATTTCCTGATTTTTAGGATTTTCTCTGTTTTTCTAAAACGAATTTTGAAACGATTTTGATGTTATTTTTGCATGTATTAGTGTGTATACATAGTGTATATGTGTGTGTGTGTGTGGGTGGAATTTGGGTGAAATTGTATGTGTATATATGTATATATGAGTATATGTATATATGTATGTATTTATGTATGTTAGTGTGTGTGTGCGTGTCTATGTTCTCTGTCACAGTGGACAGAGAACCCCCCCTACTGTCCAGTAATCTCTCTCTCTCTCTCACTTACTCTCTCTCTCTCTCACTTTTCTCTCTCTATATATATGTATTGTATATTATATATATGTTGTATATATATGGTATAGAGATAGATATCTATGTGATATTAGCCTATGGTATTCATTTATGAGCCTATGGCTATGAAGTTAGGTTTTGACCCTTGTTTGACTAAAGTTGACCAAAGTCAACCTTAGGTCAAACTTGACCTAGTTAACCTAGATTTGACTTGAAATAACCTAGAATGACTAGTTTGACTAAACCCTAACTAGTTTGACCATGGTTGACCTAACTTTGACTAGTTTGGCCTAGTTTGACTTTTAGAGTTGACCAAGAGTTGACTTTTGACCAGATTGACCTAGAATCATGTAGTATGCATAGTAAACTTCATTTTTACTATTTAGAATACATTGTGACTTGTGTTGCTCTGATCAGGAGCCCGACACCTCTCCTCAGACAGTATATTCTCTACAAACATTCATACATCAGGCGAGCACATTTTCTGACCGTTTCTTACTTGTTCAGGCTTTACTTCCTCGCTCTATATTACTTTACTTGATGCTGTCACGTTGGTAACACGGATTGGTACTATATGGATCTTTTCATGAGATGTTATCCCTCTCGGGAGCATCGGGTACCTCATGTTACGTGTGTTTCACTTTCATCATGTACTCCTATGCTTCCATCATACATGTGCACTCATGTGATCATGTACTCTCATGTTCACTGAGCCCTCATGTATAACTTCACGTATACTCATTTATGAGCCTCATGTGAAGTAATGTATAATAATGTAACTTGTCTAGATCCTTGTGTATTGATTGGGGAAAACGGAGGAGTAGAAGTAGACATGTGAATAATTCCAAAGTAGTGTAATCATGTATAAACTCAGTAGTGTAATCATGTATAAATTCTAGCCATTCATATACCTATCTTGTACTCTACATCACTAGCCACTTACAGTTCTCTATATACAGTAGATATTTCCTTTACAACTATCTCTTT
The DNA here is from genome assembly GCA_029216955.1 of Iris pallida. Classification (NCBI taxonomy): domain Eukaryota; kingdom Viridiplantae; phylum Streptophyta; class Magnoliopsida; order Asparagales; family Iridaceae; genus Iris; species Iris pallida. The sequence continues at coordinate 9,531,940 of JANAVB010040018.1, read as the reverse complement.
TACAGCGTATATTTCCTTTCAGCACTTCTTGTATTTTACTCTATTGCTTGTATCATATTTTCTAACCTGATATGAACTGTGTGAGATGTATTGTGCTCGTTCCTGTCCTGACTGGACCTGTTGAAAATATTACAGAGGACGAGGATGAGGCATGGGTGACTACATATTATGGAGCAGGTCTAGATGATACTTGTGTTGAGGACCCTCAGTAGGATCCACCTGCAGCTGAGGATGTTGCCCCAGTAGTCTAGGCTAGTTTAGCTAGACAGTCATTTTCATACTATTATTTTGTCTCACATTCTGAGTTGTATTTTGAGATGTTGAGATGTATAGACCCCTAGACTTATTGTATTTTGGGTTGATATTCTGGATGTATGTTCCTAGACACTTAGACTTATTTTTTCTATTGTACTGTTCTCTTAAAGTTACTATCTATCTATCTATCCATCTTTTATTCTTCTACCTTAGATGTGATTGAGACTGTTTATTGTTATGTCACCTCCATTCGGAGAGTATATATTGTACAGGTACCTTTATGTTGTTAGATGTTTGACCTAGGACAGCGTTCTACCGCGGACACTGCGGCGTAGGCTGGACGTACCCACTTCTCGTGCCCTTACTCTAGGGTGCGGGTCGTGACAAGCCCCTCCTTCTCGTCCCAGCCGCCTCGGGACCCCTGGCTTACTTGTTCGTCGTCCTCCCTCACCTGGGGCCGGCACCCTCGTCGGGCCTCTCTCCTCGGCCGTGGCCCCACCGGGCCTGACCCCCCTCCTCCCGCGGGTTCCCTTCTCCCTCCCTCGGGCTTCATCTTTCTCCCCTTCGTCGGATCTCGAGACCCCCTGGGTCGTCCCCCCCCATCGTCGTGGCTCCCTTCCTCCCGTGGGTCGAGCCCCTCCCTCCCGCTCCCTCCCCCTCGCGGCGCCTCCCCTCTTTCCCTCGCCGAGGGTCGATCACCCCTCTCCTCTTCGTTGTGGTACGTCTTCCGCTCCACCCCGCGGGGTCGAGCCCCTCCCTCCCCTTCCGGTGCCCCCCTCGCCGAGGTCCCCCCTCCCCTCGTCGTGGGTCGAACCCTCCCTCCCCCTCCGGTGCACCTATCGCCGTGGTTCCCCTCCTCCTCTCTCCGTGGGTCGTCTTCCCCCCGCCCCCCGGGGCAGAGCCACCCCCGGGCCCCGCGCTGCCCACCTCGGGCCGCACCCCCTCTGCCGACCGCCGTAGGTCTCCCTCCCCTTCCATACGGTCAAGCTCCCCCCTCCCTGCCTTCCCTCCGCCGTGCCCCCCCTCTTCTCCTCCCCCCCGGGGTTGAGCCTCCTGCCCTCTCGTCGCCCAACCCCCCCTCTGCCGGGTCTCCCCTTTCCTCCACTACGTCGAGGCCCACTCCCTCTCCCAACGGCTCCCCCCCCCCGAATCCTCGTCTCTTCCGGCGGGGCTGAGCCCCCAGGCTCCTCGGGCTGCGCCCCCCACCCTCGGGCCCCGCGCCCCCTCGGGCAAGCCCCCACCCTCGGGCCCTGTGCCCCCTTGGGCAGCGTGCGTCCTTTTGTTTTTTGAATTTTGATTGCGGGTTGCCGCCTGTGGGCCCCGTTCCTTGTTCTGTTGACTCGTTTCAATAAAATTTCCTTTTCTTATATATATATATATATATATATATATATATATATATATATATATATATATATATATATATATATATATAAATATATATATATATATATATATTATATATATATATATATTATATATATATATAATATATATATAATATATATATATATATATATATATATATATATATATATATTTATATATATATATTAAGAAACCAACTTCATAGAAGTATCGGGGGCAAAATGCCGAAGCCTCTACAAAAGAGCGCAGCTCGTGCTAACCGAAAGAAAAACACAAACCGGTCAGCGACGACTACGAGGTTAATTCAACATCCCCCAAAAGTTGCTCGAGGAGTGAGAGCAACAAATGTTGACTTTGCTAATTTGTCTGAGAACCTCTCTGAAAAGCTGAGAGGTACTGAGCTGGCGACCTTCATATCTGTGCTTGTTCCTATTTTTCCATAAAACCCAAATGCCGGCGGCTGCGACGATCTGGTGCCCATGGAAAAAGCTCCACGTAGCGAAGAGATCGTTGAAGCCCTCAGCCTGTTGGTTCGGATGGCATCTTCTAGAGAGGTTGGTCCATAGTTGAGAGGCGAGGCCTCCTGTGAGTAGTACGTGTTCTGCTGATTCCACCTTCGGAGAGGAACAACAGTGGCATGTCGACGCAAGGTTATATCCGAAGGAAGTGAGGGAGCCGTCGGTGGGTAGCTTTCTTCTCCACGCTCTCCAAGTGAGGATCGACCATTTGTTTGGAATGCAGGACTTCCAGTAAGGGGCGGTGAAAGGGGAAGGCGCTCCGACACCTCTAGCCACAATTCTAGCCGAAGCAAGAGTGAACTCGCCTCCTGCGGTCGGGGACCACCGAAGTGCGCCAGCGACGTCTCTAACCATCAAAGGTTTCGCGATGCTTTGACCTAGGAGAATGTAGCGCCAATTCGCCGATGCTCTACTGTTAGCTATTACAGTCGTTGGGTTGGAGTGTTGAAAGTATCTTTCTTTCATGAAATAAGCCCAGATTGAATTCTCCGTGCGAACCTTCTACCACAACTTCATGGAGCAAGCAGCCATAATGTACGCTAATCTGCTGAAACCCAGACCACCTTCGCTGGTGGGTTTGGCCATGGTGTCCCAGCTAGCCCAGTGGTGATTGTCTTTGCCGTCACTGTGACCCCAAAAGAAATTGGAAAGAAGGGACTCTAGCGCTGATAATACCTTCTTCAGGGGGGAGCAAACCGCCATGGTGCATATAGGAATAGAAGAAAGCACATGCTTGATAAGAATTATCGTTTCTCCCGGGAAAAGGGTAGCATTGTGTCATCCTTCTATTTTGTTTCTGACAAGACCTTCAAACATGCCCAAATTAGATTTATCGTAAACCAGTGGGCATCAGAGGTAGGTGAATGGCGAGTAGGCTATGGCGAAGGAGGTCAGATTGGTGAGAGTCTTAGAGTGGTTTCTATTGCTTTGTGGTGGGTTTATATGACGCTTTTGTTTGGGTTCACCCTTTGCCCAGAGTATCTGGTGTATCTCTCAAGCGTTCTATGGACCGCCTCTACCGACCCTAAGTCCCCCGCCAAGAAGATGAGAATGTTGTCTGTATATGCTAGATGCGTGATCAAGGGACAACCGGTGGTGGTATAGAAGTGATAGAATCTGGAGGTATTGGCTAGGCTGTTCAGATTTCTGCTGAGAGCTTCGGCCGTAATGATGAAGATGGTGGCGAAAAGAGGATCTCCTTGTCTGACCCCTCGGCTTGATTTGAAGAATTCGGCCGCTTGCCCGTTGATAATGGTGGAGAACCATGAATTGCTGATGGATCTGAAGATGATGTCAATCCATGATTTGGAGAAATCGAATGCCTTGAGCACCCATATCATAAATTGCCAGTCCAAACGATCGTATGCTTTCTCTATGTCCAGCTTGATGGCCATATTTCCTCCTCTGGAGGGGAACTTCAAGCACGTGATCATCTCTTGGGCTAGAAGGATGTTGTCTGTGATGTTATGCCTTTGGATGAAGCTACTTTGTTCTTCTGAGATAATCTTGGGTAGGAGGGTGGACATGCGAGTCGCTATTATCTTAGAAATTATTTTGTTGGTGAAAGTGCAAAGGCTGATGGGGCAGAAATCTTTGAAAGTCTCCGGGTTGTCTTTCTTAGGGATGAGAATGAGGTTAGCATAACAGATGGATTTGGCGTATCTCGCTCCCTGAAAGAAGGCAATAGCCGCTTCTAGGAAATCGTTGGCGATGATGTCCCAGCAGGTGCGGAAGAAAACCTCAGAGAACCCGTCGGGCCCGGGTGCACTGTGCTCGTTTAGAGCCCATACCGCCGCCTTGACTTCTTCTGCTGTTGGAGGGACTTGAAGCTTTTCGTTCTCTCTATTGCTGATCATGTTAGGAATCTTGGACAGGAGATTGACGTCTTTGAGAATGGCGTCTTTGGGGAATAATCTGGTGTAGTAGTTGCCGGCTGCCTCCTGTATTCTCCTTTGATCTTTTAGGAGTAGGCCGTTGTCATCTGAAATTTGATGCAGATTCAATTTGTGTCTCCGACCTCTAACGCAGGAGTGGAAGAAAGCCAAATTTCTGTCTCCCTCTATGTCCCAAGCCAGCCTGGCTTTTTGCATCCAGAATTCGGTCTCAACCTTCAGTCGAGATTTGAGGATAGCCCTGATAAGGTTAAGTGTGGTACAGAACTCCTGTGTTTTGTTCAAGGCGAACAGAACCTCCGTCCGAGTCACGTCTTCCTCCGCCTTCTTGATTTCTTAGAAAATGTTTCCGAAAGCGTTCTTGCTCCAGGTTGCCAGAGCTCTTTTAGTAGCTTTGAGCTTAACGGCGACACGAAGTAGGGGGTCTGGTTCTGTGGATGCTCCCTAAGTTGTCGCAACGATGTTCCTGAATTGCAGATGTAAGCTCCATAAGTCCTGGAATTGGAACGCTTTTTTGATTGGATTTGGATTGCTGCTAATTTCTATGAGAAGGGGAGAGTGATCTGATTCTGTGGTGTTGAGGTGGGATAGGTTGGAGATGAGGCCCGTGTCGGACCAGCGGTTGTTGACCAGAGCTCTGTCCAAACGAGAATACTGTCGTCTGGCCCCTTCATGCATGTTGCACCAAGTGAACTTGTTGCCTGAAAAAAGTAGAAAAGTCATGTGGGCGTTGAAAATAAAGGTGTTGAAGTCGTTCATGGCCGTCTGGTGAGGTGGCCGGCCACCAAACTTCTTCTCTCTAGAAGAAATAGTTTTGAAGTCTCCGACACACAGCTACGGAAGGTTGCTATGAAGGTGGTGCATGTCCGCTAGAGTAACCCAAAGCGCCTTGCGCTCGTAAAGGTCACAACTGTCGTACACTGCAGATAATAGGGATCGGCACTGGAGCGTGGGGTGCTCTATCCACCAAGAGAGCAATTGTCTAGAGTCATGTATGGAGACAAAATTGATGCCGAGGCCGAAGAATATCCAGATGTCGTTGCACCTGGCTACCGCGTCCGGGAAGCCGAGCGTAAGTTTGAGAGCTTTGTGTTTTTTTAGGGATTTTGGGTTCTATGATGACTAAGATGTCTATGCGGTAGATTTTCTTGAGGCTGATGAGTCTGTTCATAGTGGGTTTGTTGGCGAGCCCACGAACATTCCATGTGAGTATGTTAAGCATTGTGTGGGATGGGGGAGGGGGGTTGTATAGATTTGTGGATGATCTTGTGGCCTTGGCCGTGGGCTTTTTGACCTATTTTTTCTTCTTGTTGTTGTGTTTTCTTGATCCTTTCTGGGATGCTATTGATGGGTCTGTCTTGACCTCACACTGTTCGTATGGAGTTTTCTCTGAGTCTATCCCCGAAGTGGGGGCCTCTTTCTCGATCTCACTCAGCACAGAGGGGGTTTATGGGGTCAAGAAAGCATACTTCTGAAGCTAGTTGAAGCCTGTTAGCTGACTCTGCACCCAATATAGCAAGGATGTTCCCTGAGGGTAGAGAGCGTTCCGCCTCTATGGGAGCCGGGGGGGTGTCTCGGACTCCGCGCTAGCCAAGCTCTCTGAGCCCTCGACAGTTGGGTGCTTATCTGAACTCTATTCACTATCCTCCGAGGGAGTGTCTTCTGAAAGGGCGAGAATGCCGAAGGAGTGGTGGAGGTGAATATCCTCTGGAGCGGATGATACATATTCCTGAGAGGATTGGGAGAGAAATGGCACAATTTCCTGAGAAAAATAGGAAAGGATACGAGGGCTGGGTGACGCCTCGTTGTCTGCGCAGAGGTTTTTGGAGTTGGAAAGGGGTATGGTGGGCGTAGAGGGTTGGACGTGTGCCTTCTTAAGGGTCGGTGTCTTGCGGGCGTCTGGCTTCCTCAGTTCCGGGTGGGCTTTGTAGCATTTTCTGGTGAGGTGTCCTCTCAACTGATAGTGCTTGCAAAAAATAATGTTGTTGTCATACACCAGCGCCTGGGTGTGTGCTCTATCCCCGAGTTGGAGCTCGATATGATCAGGAGGGTCGGAAAACAGATCCAGTTCTACACATATCTTTGCGAAGTTTCCTTTGAAGAGGTTTCGAGTTTCTTCCGCTACAGCCACTAGGGATCCGAAGGAACTGGCTATCCTTTTGAGAGCCGCCGGGGCGAAGCAGACTAAAGACAGGTTGGGGAGGGTGATCCATGCCGATATTATGGTCGAGTCGACCTTAGGGTCAAAATTGGGAGATCATTTGACAATTTTCACACTATGTGCTTCAACGGTAGTGGTGCCTTTCGCCCAAACTACAAAGTAGTCCTCTGCTGAGGAGAGGTAGAGAAAACAGTATTTTGGGTCCAGTGGAGCCACCTGGTAAGCCGAGACGATCCCCCATCTGGCGATGGCCTTTTTAACAATGGTGAGCTTCGGGCAACCCGTCTGGAATTTTAAGACAAAGGTCTTCGCAAAGCTGTTGGCGAGGGATGATATCTCTTCAGGGGAGAAAGGGATCGGGATGGTCTGGCCCGCAGACGAGGCCTAGAACTCGACGTCGCAGAGATCGATGTCTTCTAGTGGAGGGTCTGGGCGAGATATGCGATCTGGCCTTAAGGTGTTCGCAAATGAAACCGACTTGACGGGACTAACTGCCTGAGCAGGGGGAGGCACTACAGGCTGAGGTGGGGGGGAGGGGGCTGAGGCGTGTTGGCCTGAAGCACCTGACCTACTGCTCTGCCGAGCGGAGTCCTTAGCAGTGGAGCTGCTAACTTCGGGGGGAAGGAGGGTCTTGCGACGCTGGCGTATGCGCCCAATGAGGGTCTTACGACGCTGGCGTATGCGCCCAAGGAGGGAGACGCATAGGGACTGCCAGACGCCTGGTATGCGCCCAATGAGGAAGGCGCAAAGGGAACAGAGGAAGGCGCATAGTGAGACCGAGCGGGGGACGCATGGCCCGGCCCACTTTGGACGGGCGCAGATGGGCCCGTAGAGGAGAGCGCATAGCCGGACTTCTCGGCGGGCGCAGAAGTGCAAGTGCCCTGAGAAGTGGGCACTGAACAGGGCGCATAGTCCTGCCCGGCACCGACGCCTAGGCCAGGAGCAAGAGGCGTATAACTCTTCTGCGCCGAGTGGGCGCATGCCTCGTCCTCTTGGACTTGGACGCATGACAACCTCTCCGCGAATCCCGGGGGGAGAGAGGACCTGATTTCGAATTCAAATTCGAATTCAAAATCGGCCGAAACACGGAGGAAGAAGGGCGGGAAAGCACGGATCTCTTGGCCAACGGATCTTCGCTGTCGACTCGGGGACATCGGAGAGGGGGCTACACCCAGGGCGGCCGGAGGTGCCGGGTGAGAGCCGGACGGCCAGCTGAGCTTACGAGCGGTCCCCGTCGGAGCAAGGCCTACGATGGCCAGCTGCTCCGGCGTCCAGCCCGGAGCAGGGGGACTGAGCGGAGGCTGACCACCTGGGGGAGACACGTCGATCCGAGCTGGGCGGCCAGCGGCAGTTGGTATGAGATGGCGAGGGCAGGGGAGATATGGGTGTCGGGGGCTGGATAGGCGGATGAATACCGTCTACTGCGACGACGGGCCGGCCGGGACCGACCGCACGAGGCCGGGCTGGCGGAAAGCTCGGGCGGGCGCGGGAGGACTGCGGGAGGGGGGAGGAGGAGCCAACCTGAACATCTGTTCTTTTTATTATTATTATTATTATTATTATTATTATTATTATTATTATTATATATATATATATATATATATATATATATATATATATATATATATATATATTATTATATATATATATATTATTATTATTATTATTATATATATATATATATATATATATATATATATATATATATATATATATATATTTATATTTATATTTATATATATATATATATATATTGGTTTTGGTATAGGATAGTAGCCTATGGATTAGTTATTTAGTTAGAAATAACCTATAAGCCTAGCTAGGCAAGGTTTGACTAGCAAGTTGACCACGTTGATGAAAGTCAACTGTGGGTCAAACTAGACATATAATTGACTCAAATGAACTTAAAGGGACTAGTTAACTTAAGTTTGACTTAAATTTAGAACATTTGACTAGTTGACTTAGGTTTGAGCTAGTTTGACTGGATTGGTTGACCAGAGTTGACCAATAGTTGACTTTAACCTAGTTTGACTTGAATGGTTGACCAAAGTTGACCAAGAGTTGACTTTGACCTAGAATGGCCTAGAATCTTTTAGAATGCATTGTAAATTTCTTTTAGTTCATATTAGACACATTGTAACCTGTGTTGCTCTAAATGGGACACTGTGACTCCAGTTTGGACATCTACTCTCATCAGTTGTTCAGGTTATCAGGCGAGTACATTCTCTGACCGTTTTATACTTGCTAGGAATTATATTCTTGTTATAGACTAATTTACTTGATGTTGACACGATGTTATCACGGATTAGTACGATATAGATCTTTACATGAGATGTTATCCCCCTCGGGTGCATCGAATACATCATGTCATGTGCTTTTCACGAACATCATGTATTCTTTGGACTCTTATTATTCATATACACTCATGTTGTCACGACCCGCACCCTAAAGTAAGGGCACGAGAAGTGGGTACGTCCAGCCTACGCCGCAGTGTCGGCGGTAGAACGCTGTCCTAGGTCAGAACATCTAACAATATAATGCTAAGCAGTTTATACTCCCTGAATGGGGGTGACATAGCAGAATGTAAACTCAATCACGACTAAGGAAGAAGAAGCACGATATGATATAGAACTCAAAGGAAATACAGATGATCAAAATAGTCTAAGTGTCTAGGATAACATCTCAGCAATATCCAGAAATATAAGTCTCAACTACTGAATATGAAAGAATATATACAATCCAGATCTCAAATGACAGAAATAGTAAAACCTAGACTAAACTAGTCCCAAGACAACATAAGTAAGATAAAGCCTAACTAAACTAGTCTAGGCAGTAGGGGTAATGTCATCAGCTAGAGCTGGGTCCTCCTTAGAGTACAGCTCACAAGTGTTGTTTAGGGCTGTCCCATAGAAGGTGTCAACACCAGCCTCATCCTCATCCTATGTAAACATTCAACGGTGTCCAATCAGGACGGAGCGAGCACAGTACATCTCAACAGTTCATAGCAGGTTAGAAAATATAATCATACAGTAAAGTAAGATACAGGAACTAAAAGAAAGTACAAAATGTAAACAGAGAGAGAACTGTAATAGAAATATCTACTATAAGTAGAGAACTAACAGTGGCTAGTGAGTCAGAGTACAATATAAACATGTGAATGGCATAGGAGATTCTGATAAGACACTACGGAGGTGATCATATGAGATACTACTTGGGTATTATTCATATGTCTACTTCTACTCCTCGTACCCCCAATCAATACACAAGGATCCAGCCAGGTTATGTTATGATTCCATGCAATGGCCCACAAGGGGTGATACATGGTAGGCCCAAAAATGGGTGATTCTAGAAATGCCCATAAATGGGTGATTCAAGGAAGACTCTGTGATCATAAAAGTACTTGTCAAAAGTGATCAATGAATCATGAAGCATAGTGATACACAATGTAAGTGAAACGCACAGAACATGTAGTACCCGATGCTCCCTGAGGGGATAACATCTCAAGAAGGCATCCATATAGTACTAATCCGTATGACTAACGTGACAGTATCAAGTAAAATAATTTAAAGCAGGAGAATAATTCTAAACAGGATATGAAATGATCAGAGAATGTACTCGCCTGGTATCTGAGTGTCCGGATGAAATGTACTGTCCGAGGAGAGGTGTCTGGCTCCTAATCAGAACAGCACAAGTCACAACAAGTCTACAATGATAACAAGATGCAATTCAATGCATTCTAAATGAATCTAGGTCAATCTAGGCCAAAGTCAACTCTTGGTCAACTCTGGTCAAACTAGGTCTAATAAGTCTAAATTAGGTAAATCTAGCCTATACTAGTCTATCAAGACTACCCAAGGCTATACAACCCTATACTAGCACCACAACTCAAACCAAGACACAACAAGTCATCACACACATAGGGTAAACATATAAATATATATAGATACATACACATTACATATATATACATTACATCACACTACCTAGTACACTATACATATATATATACATTACATATAGGTTATAGTACATATACATTAGGAAATCATCACATATATATATAGGCTACCTACATTATATATATTAACTATATATATACATTACATATATGCATAGAGAGAGAGGTAGGAAGACTAACAAGTGTGTGTGTGAGTGAGGTGCACAGAACAATGAGTGTGTGGAGAGCATGAGTGAAATGGAGTGTCAAAATAGTGAAGGGTATGTGTGCATTAGTTGACAGTGAGTGATATTAGGTAAATCAGTGAGTAGGTAAATTCTGGAAAACACATGACAGTGAAGGAATCCTGGAAAAAAATAGTGAGCATATTAGAGTGAACTCTGGAAATCAACCTATAGGTGTCAAAAGCTCATCAAAAGCTCCAAAGTGGGGTGTTCCTCTTGATGGCCAAACTTCACCAAATTGTTAACAAACTAAAAATAAATTAAACACACAGCAAGAATACCTAAATTAGAACCTATTGCAGTTAGTTTGAGGGAAAAAGGAATTAAATTGGATTTTCTATGAATTTCTAAAGATGGAGCATGCCTCTCTTTCCAAATGTGAACTTTCTAAAGGAGGCTAACCTAATGGAAGAGATTACTTATAGGATGAATCCCTAGGTGGGATGGCCGGCCATGCTAGGGTTAGGGTTAGGTTTTACATGTGTTGGGCTTTGGGCCTCTTTGGCTTAAGTTGCTAATTAATGGTTTCAAAACCATAAGTCATGGCTTATGACTAAAAGCCTCTCTATTCTAACTTAAATTCTAAATGACCTATTAGGAATTAACTTAGTGTTAGGTTAAGGTCACATGACCTAATCAAGTCACCACCACTAGGGTTAGCATCTAGGTTAGGCTCCAAAGTCAACACTAGTCAAAGTCTAGAATAACCCTCAAATAAATTATACTAAAAATCACATAAATTCTAATAAATCTCAATAATTCACAATAATTCCAAATAAACCCCAAAAATTCAAAATGACCAAAATACCCCCATACTAGAAATGTGGTAGTAAAAAATCTACCCTCCTTAAAGAATTTCGTCCTTAAAATTGAAAGGCGAAATGCAACTGATGAGAAGGATAGAAAGTATACCTCACGGTCCAAAAAGATATAGGTATCGCTCGCGCATCTCATCCTTCCGCTCCCAGGTAGACTCTCCTGGAGAATGATGCCTCAATGCGACGCGTACCAAGGGTATCACCTGGTTCCTCAGAACCTTCTCCCGTCGATCCAGTATCTGGTTGCTCTGGATAGCTGAGAGAAGGTCCAACCTCAATCTCTGAATGATCGAGCACATGGCTAGGATCAGCCATGTACCGTCTCAACTGTGATACATGGAATACGTTGTGGACCTCTACTAGTGCAGGTGGCAAGTCCAGCCTGTAAGCCACGTCGTCGACTATTCCCGATGATAACGAAAGGGCCGATGAAGCGCGGGCTAAGCTTCCCACCTCCACCAAAACGTATCGTACCACGAGTCGGAGATATCCTCAAGAAAACCTGGTCTCCAACCTAATCACAAGCAAGGTCTCAAATTTACTATGATAAACAAACATGATCAAAATCACAAACACAAACCCTAAATCTAATCCTACTCTAATCTGTACCTCAAACACCAACGGCCTCCGGTGGCTATCGACCCAGTACCGATGTATGTCCTGCGCCACGCGAAGTCTATCCCTGATGAGCTTCACCTTCTCGGCTGCGTCAACAACCATCTCTGGTCCAGCAAAGCTCGCTCACCAACATCATTCCAAGATAAGGGTGTACGACACCTACGCCCGTACAGAACCTCGAAAGGTGACATCTCAATGCTGGCCTAAAAACTGTTATTGTAAGCAAACTCCACCAAATGTAGATGATCCTCCCAGGAACCTCCAAAGTCTAAGACGCACGTCCGCAACATATCCTCAAGCGTCTGAATAGTCCTATCTGACTGTCCGTCCGTCTGGGGTGGTATACGGTACTAAACTTGAGCTGAGTGCCCAAGCTAGTCTGCGGACTCCTCCAGAAATGGGAAGTAAAGCGACTATCCCAATCCGAGATGATGTTGACCGAAATCCCATGAATCCTGACTATATGCCGCATATACATCTCCGCAAGCCTCTCTGTAGACGTACCCACCTTGAATAACAAGAAGTGGACCGATTTGGTCAACCTGTCAACGATGACCCAAATCGCGTCTTTCCCTCCTGGTGTATGCGACAATCCAGATATGAAATCCATAGTGATATGCTCCCACTTCTACTATGGAATGGGCAATGGCTGCAATAATCCACCAGACCTCTGCCTCTCCGCCCTGACCTGCTGATAGACCAAGCACCTAGCTACGAAGCGAGCTACCTCCCGCTTCATCCCGTACCACCAAACATGCTTCCTCAGATCTCGGTACATCTTGTTGGCACCAGGGTGTATAGAGTACTGTGATCTGTGGGCCTCCGACAGAACCTGCTCCCTGAGATCTCCGCTGGGCACACATAACCTGGAACCGTGCCGTAAGGTACCATTCTCTGCAAGAGAAAACTCGCCATCCAGCAATCCTGCTCGAACCTGCTATCGGAGACACCGCAGAGCAACGTCCTTAAACTGTGTCGACTTGATCCTCTCCACCAAGTCTGACTGAATCTGCAGGCCCCATAACTGCATCTGCACTCCGGGCATGATCACCTCAATCCCAAGGCTCTCCCAAGTCTGCAAGCAAGTGCTGATCCATAGTCAAACACATGGCCGTCGGATACCTACTCAAGGCATCGACAACCACGTTGGCCTTCCCTGGATGACACTGAAGTGATATGTCGAAGTCTTTTATCAACTCTAGCCATCTGCGTTGCCTCATATTCAACTCCTTCTGAGTGAGCACATACTTTAAGCTCTTGTGATCTGTAAAAATCTCTACCCTATCTCCATACAGATAGTGCTTCCACAACTTCAGAGCAAATATCACTGCTGCAAGCTCCAGGTCGTGGGTAGGATAGTTCTTCTCATGGGGACTTAATTGCCTGAAAGCATAGGCAATCACCTTCTCATGCTGCTGTAAGACGCAACCCAGCCCCTTCCCTGAAGCGTCACTATAAATAGTGAATCCTCCTGATCCTGAAGGTAATGTCAGAATCGAAGCTGTCGTAAGCTGCTTCTTCAACTCATCAAAATATGCTTGACACTCCTCTGACCAAACATACTCAGCATCCTTCCGGGTCAACCGAGTCAACGGCTCTGCAACCCGGAAGAAATCCTGCACAAATCTCATATAATATCATGCCAGCCCCAAGAAAGTGTGGATCTCTGCCACTGAAGTCGGCGCTTCCCATGCCTCAACTGCTATGATCTTCTTGGGGTCAACTGAGATCCCATCTCTAATCACCGCATGCCCCAAAAATTCAACCCGGTCCAAGAAGAACTCACACTTGGAGAGCTTCCCATAAAGCTTCTCCTTTCTGAGAGTCTCCAGCACTATCCTCAGATGCTTCTCGTGCTCCTCCTCAGTCTTGGAATATACCAAGATGTCGTCAATAACACCACCACAAACTTGTCCAAGTACTGGTGGAACACCTTGTTCATTAGGTTCATAAACACTGTTGGTGCATTGGTTAGCCCAAACGGCATAACCAAAAACTCAAACTGCCCGTACCGTATCCTAAAGCGGTCTTGGGAATATCCTCCCCTTCACCTTCACCTGGTGATATCCTGACCTCAGATCAATCTTGGAAAATACCCGAGCTCCGCTCAACTGGTCAAAAAGATCATCGATTCGCGGTAGTGGGTATCTGTTCTTGATCGTGAGGTTGTTGAGTGCCCTATAGTTATTACACATCCATACTGACCCATCCTTCTTCGGCACAAACAATACCGGTGCACCCCATGGCGACGAACTCGAACGGATGAATCCCTTGTCCTGTAGCTCATCCACCTACTTCTTCAGCTCCACCAACTCACTATTGTTCACTCGATAGACGTGCTGAGAGATGGGTTCCGCTCTTGGAAACAAGTCTATCGAGAACTCTACATCTCTGTCTAGTGGCAATCCAAGCAACTTCTCTGGAAAAACATCCATATACTCTGCTATCAAGGGGTGTGGAATCGTCTGCTCCTCAACCGAGACTCCGCAGAAAATCCTGATGCTCTGCTCCACCTGACATCTGTAGTACTCGAACTCTAGGCTCCCCCGGCACTCTGAAGAGAACTCTACCCCCTCTGCAATCAATGCTGGCGTGGTGCCTGCTCAACCAATCCATACCGAGTACTATATCGTAGTTCGGCAATGGCATTACAAGCAGGCTCACCTCTGACTCACGGCCTCCCAGAACAACACTCTGACCCTTACAAACATCACTCACGGGGATAATGCCACCTCCGGTCGTGATCTTGTAAGTCCAAGGCAATGATTCAGCTATGATACCGTGTCTAATCGTAAATGATACTGATATGAAACTATGCAAAGCACCGGAATCGAATAACGTAAAAGCTGGACTGGAGTCGAGAAGAACCGAACCTGCGATCAGCTCTCCTATCACCTCTGTATCCTCAGCCGCCATGGCAAAAGCTCGCCCCTGCTGTCCTTCTCTGGCCTGCTGCTGGTGCTGAACGAACCTCTGTTGCTGTGTCGGCAGGGCTGGTCCCCTCTGTTGGCCTGCTGGAGCCCTGGCTCCTCCTTTCTGAAGTTGCTCGTGCTACGAGACACTCCCTCATCTGGTGGTCTGCTGAACCACATATCAGGTACTTGCCCAGTCTCTTTCTACACTCGTTCCACCCGTGCCCTGGCTTCTTGTCAATAAGCACAGCTGGTGGCATGCTGCCTCGGTACCTGCTGCTGCACCATCTGCTGCTGATGCTATACTAGGATGATGCCTCGGCTGCTGAAACTGCTACGGCTGGAATCTCTGCTGCTGATGCTGAAAGTGAGGCCTCTTGGCCTGGCCTCCGCTGCTGCTGTCCCCAATAGGGTCTCCCCCCTCTTAAGCCTCAGCTCAAGATCGTCCTCAAGCCAATAAAGCTTCCGTCGAATCTCTCGAAAGTGGCATCCCTATTGTCCTTGGTCAAGGACTTGACTTCCTTAACCAGACCCTTTCGAAACCTCTGGACCTTCGCTGTCTCGCTCAATCCCTCTACGAATCTGTCGAGGCGGCCGAACTCCCCAGCGTACTCTTCTACTGACAGGCTCCCCTGAACTAAGCTCTTGAACTGTGACTCCAAGGCTCGGAGCACTGAATCTGGAAAGAACTTCTTCTTGAAGAAGCCCTTAAACTCCTCCCAGGTCTGTCCAGCTACCCCCATCCTGGGGTCTGACTGATACCAGGTGCGAGCAAGATCTCGCATCCGGCTTAGCTACTGCCTCTATCTGGAGATCTGCCGGTATCCGGGCCAGGCGAAAGATCTCCTCTATATGCTCGATCCACTCGTCAGCATATAAAATCCCGTCTGTCCCCAGGAAGTCTCTGGGGCGCATCTTTTAGAACTGCTCTATCCCAGGTGTCCTCGGCTGTTGGACTGCTGGTCGAGCTGCGACTGTCATAATGGCCAACTCCATGCTCCTGGCCTGCCGGGTCTGCTTCACCTCCATAAACTGCTGGAAGTAGGCGAACATCTGTGCTGCATCCACGTATCATGTAGGCGGCGGCTGCTGGAAAGGCACCTCTGGGATGACTGGGTCTGTCACTACCACTTTTCTAGCTTGAGGGTATATTGGTCATTTTTGAAATTTTAGAATTATTTGGAATTATTATTATTATTATTTAGATTTATTAGAATTAATATGATTTTTAGTATAATTGATTTTGGTCCTATAGTTGACTTTGACTAGTATTGACTAGGAGACTAACCTAGAGACTAACCTAGGTCATGGACTACTTGGTTAGGTTAAGTAACCCTAGCTTGACCTAAGTTAGTGAGGATTAACTCATTAGAATTAGTTTGGGGAAATTAGAAGTTAGTTTGATTAAGGAATGGCTTGTGAAATCACAAGTCATTATTGTGACTTAAAGCCTTAAGGCAAAACCAAACACTAGTGAACCTAGCCCATTCCAACCCACTTGGCTGGCCATTAGGTCACCCCCCTCTATATAATCCCTCCTAGAAATTAGGACTAGCCTCCATTGGGATTATTGCAAGTTTGGAAAGAGGTGAGTCTCCATCTTCCTAAATCATAGAAAATCCACTTCAACTCTTTTTTCCTCCAAATCAATTGCAATAGGACCTAATTTTATTATACTTGTTGTTGTTATTGAGAGATTTCAGGGAATACACAATTTGTGGATATTTTGGGAGCTTGAGGAACCATTTCATTTGGGGCTTTTGTGAGGATTTGACATCAATAGGTATATGCCATTCCTCACCATGAATTTACTGTTTTATTGCATTACTAGGATGCCCTAGCCCTAACCTAATAGTAGGATTAGCTAACCCTAGAATTTGAGTCCATTACGTGTCCGTATCGGACACGTATCAGCACGTATAGGAATATATTCGACGAAATGCCCCAAAGGGCATTTCGACCTAATTTCTGGATTATAATTAAATAGGAAAATAGGATTAGACCTTGCTTATGCATTTCTATTGCACTGAGCACGATTTAGCGTCGTGTCGAGTCGCACGGACACGCGGACACGCGGTCGCACACACGCGCACGCTGGCAGGATTATGCCCTGCTACTCGGGCTTGATTCCGAGCTGGACACGCCACTTTGTCTCACGAAATTTGACACACGTGTCATGTCCATGACTGACACGGGGTTCCCCAAGTGGTTCGAGCTCTCGTGTCATGTCGGACACGTATTTACGTGTGCACTGTGCGTGCAATAATTGAGGATTCGAATGGGTTAATAGCATGTACACTGACAGGTTCTGATACATTCCGATACTTAATATTTTCAGTGTATTCCTAACCATTTAATTCCTGTTAAATGATGTTTCTCACTATTAAATATTCTCCCCCTACATGTTTATAGTTCATGTTTAGTTCAATATTGCATTCGAAATTGGCTTTTGGGTGTGTTAATAGAAATTGGCATGTGGAGTTGTTTCGAATTGATGTTAAACTGGAAAAAACTGAATTCATGATAAACCTGAGATTCTTCTTTGCTTTTAGCTGAGATTTGTTGAATTATTTTGAATGGGATTGGCAATGTATGGGTTGTAATATAGCTAACTGAGATTTTTATCCCATTTCATTCACTAAATAGAATTGATTTCCTATCTCCTTTCCTTAACTGAATTGGAATGGGGTTTACTGTAAACTGTTAGCCTATAACCTGAGAATTGGGTTCCTCATTTTAAAACCTGAGATTATGATCATTAACATAATTTCCCATGCCTTGTAATGTAGTTCAGTATTTAGATGGGGAGAATAGTTATCTATAACCTGAGATTCATTCTCTTAACCTGAGAATGTACATCCCAACCTGAATTGAAATTGTTTGAACTGATTTCCTATTTTTCCTGAACTGTTTCTTTGAACATGGCTCACTGATTTTTATACATTACCTCACTGTATCCAGGATTCCTGCAATGCTGATTCCCTTTCCTGTTTCATATTGATTTGTATACACACACACCTCCACCACATTGCATTTCCTGTACACCCATAATCCTGTTATCACACACACCCAAGTGTCTATGCCACCGCACTGTTTTCACATGCCTTAGCACACTGTTTATTCTTTTCAGTTTTCACATATGAACATGCCACTAATTTCTTAATATTGCACACTGTTTTCAGATATCACTCATGCCTCACTCTCACTCATGACACACACACACTTGAATATGATGTGTCCCCTCTCTCTTTTCATATGTATGTATATATATATATATATATATATATATATATATATATATATATATATATATATATATTGAGATATGTATATATATATAGGGTTCCTATATATATGAGTGTGAGCTAATATATATATGATATAGTGTATGGGTGATATGTGTATAGTGGCCTATAGGTTATGTATTTTCTAGGTTACATTATATAGTCATATCAATTTGTGTATTATTTTAGGTATAGATATATTGTCATGTGTGTAATGTTATGGTTTGGTTGTTAGGGCATGATATTGCCTAGTAAGCCTAGATTAGTCTTGTTAGAACCTAGAATGGCTTGTTAGACCTAGAATAGACTAGTTAGACTAGTTAGACTAGTTTGACTTAGGTTTGACTTGGTTGACCTAGTTTGACTTCTAGGGTTGACCAGAGTTGACCAAGAGTTGACTTTGGTCTAGATTGACCTAGATTCATGTAGAATGCATAGTAGTGCATCTTCTTATCATTCTGGACTTGTTGTGACTTGTGTTGTTCTAATAGGAGCCAGACACCACTCCTCGGACAATACTTTCATCTTGGACATTCAGTTAGCAGGCGAGTACATTCTCTGATCTTTTCATACCTGTCTGGACTATATTCTTGCTCTAGATTACTTTACTTGATGCTGATACGTATCTTCACGGATTAGTACTATATGGATCCTTTCCTGAGATGTTATCCCTCTACGGGTGCATCGGGTATTTCATGTTCATGTACTTTATCATGTGCATCAGGTACTCCTTGTACTCATACTAGTTCATGTATTTACATGTTCTCATGTGCTTTCATGTACTATCATGTGCCTCATGTACTACTCATTACATGAGTTCACGTATCTTTAGCTGTATTCATGTGCCAATAACGTAACTTGAATGGATCCTTGTGTATTGATTGGGGCGGGGTGAGTAGAATTGGTTATGTGATCATTATCCCCAGTAGGTATTCATGTGCTTCTTAGTTGTATTCATGTGCTCCTAAGTCGTTTATATAACCATATTGTACTCTAAAAACTTAGCCACTTACAGTCTTTACTTATCATGTATTTACTTTCAGTTACAAAATATCTCATGTTTATGTGTACTTCCTTTTCAGCACTTCCTGTATTTTACTCTATTGCATGTTTTATACTCCTAACCAGTTATGAACTGTTGAGAGATATGTGCTCGTTCCCGTCCTGATTGGACATGTTGAAAATTTTACAGAGGACGAGGAGGAGGCCTGCTTAGACACTTACTATGGGACAGCCTTAGAGGACACTTGCGATCCGGACTTCCAGTCGGATCCCTTAGTAGTAGAGACAGTTGCTCCATAGATAGTTTATCTTATTTCATTGTATTTGGAGTTGAGTTGTATATATTTTGGATTTGTATTATGTCTGGATGATTGGAGTTTATCATAGACACTTAGCTTCTCTCAATTTGTACTCCTGTGGATTTTAGATCTTGCATCTTTATATCATTATATCTTTATCCTGTTCTACCTTAGTTGTGATTGAGATATATTTCTGTTATGTCACCCCCATTCGGGGAGTATAACTGTTTACCTTCAACTGTTAGATGTTGTGACCTAGGACAGCGTTCTACCGCCGACACTGCGGCGTAGGCTGGACGTACCCACGTCTCGTGCCCTTACTCTAGGGTGCGGGTTGTAACACGTTTTTAGTGGTGGCCCATGCAGGTCCAGGTTAGAAATGTAGTGGTATTCGAACTAGAATATCACTGCAGCCTGTAGTAGGAATTAGTATATTTTTGAAGGTACTCAATCACACTAGGAAAAACTCCTTATCAGATTTCGTATATCTATTTTGCTGCTTATTGTCTTCCTTAGAAATTTTAACTATCCTCCTTTGATATTTCGATAAATTCTCAGTAATTGTTTCTTGTTTGATCTGTGTCCCAGGATGGTTGAGACGCGATCGCATCGTCCTGGACTGGGAGACGCTGGAGAGGGGTCTAGCACCTTTCGACCTCAGCAGCAGCCAGCTCCCGGTGCCATAGGGCCAGTGCAGCCCTCGGGAGTCGGTGTTTCTGCCACTTTTGGAGGAGCACCTCCACCAGTCAGGAGGCCGGTTGTGATTCCTGAGATCCTTCTACCGCAGCAGCCTCCTCCTGCGGGGATGATAGATGCTGCACATCTCTTCTCCTTCGTGGAGAGGATTCTTGAGTCCCACCAGCAGCAGCAGACGAGGCAGACTACAGATTTCAGGCAGGGGATGGATGAGGCACACCAGTTGGTTCGCACTACAGTCGAGATGATCACAGCTCAGGGGACCCAGCTGCAGCCCCGTCGGAGGGAGAAGGATATTCAGGACTTCAAGAAGATGCATCCTCGGGAGTTCTTCCGCACAGAGGGCATCCAATATGCAGACGACTGGATAGAGCATATCGAGGAGATCTTCAGGCTGGCGGAGATACCAGCTCGACTCCAGATCGAGGTGGCGGGTAGTCAGATGCAGGACTTAGCCCGTGCATGGTATCAGACAGATCCCAGTGTAGGAGTTGAGGGCCAGACTTGGGCCCAGTTCAAGGAGCTGTTTAAGGAGCAGTTCTTTCCTGATGCTGCCTTGGAAGGTATCGAGGCACAGTTCGAGGGTCTGGTTCAAGGGAACCAGACGGTAGCTGAGTATGCTGCAGAGTTTTGTAGACTGGCCTATTTTATAGATGACTTGACTGAGAAGAAGAAGGCGAAGAAGTTTTGCCGAGGTCTGATTAGAGAGGTTCGGTCGCTGACTAAGAGCGACCGGAACGCCACATTTGCTGAAATATTTTCTGGGGCCATGGCGGCGAAGGACGACCTAGGGCTGAAGCAGAAGAGGGGTCGTGACTTCCAGGGTGGTAGCAGCAGTCAGGGGCAGGCCAAGAGGCCTCACTTCCAGCCTCAGCAGCAGAGGCCAGTTCAGCAGTATTAGCAGCAGGGTTGAGCACCTTTTCAGCAGGTACAGTACCAGCAGCAGAGAGGGCAGCAGGCACCCCGTCAGCAGCAGGTAGTCGTTTGTGCCTTCTACAAGAAGCCGGGGCACATGATCCATGAGTACAGGAAGAAGCTAGACAAGTGCCTTCTTTGTGGTACGGGAGATCACCAGTTGAGGGATTGCCCTGGGTCTTTTGGGCGAGGAGCTCAGGAAGGTGGAGCCAAGGCTCCAGCAGGCCAGCAGAGGGGGCCACTGCAAACCCAGCAGCAGAGGTTCCAGCAGCACCAGCAGCAGGCACGAGATGGACAGCAGGGGAGAGCTTTCGCCATGGCAGCTGAGGATGTCGAGGCCATCAGAGAGCTGATAGCAAGTTCGGTTCTCCTAGATTCCCTTCCAGCATTTGCACTCTTTGATTCCGGGGCTTCCCACAGCTTTGTGTCAGTATCGTATGTTATTAGACACAGTCTGATTTCTGAACCATTGCTAGGACCTACAAGATCATGACCGGGGGTGGGGTCATCCTCGTGAGTGATGTTTGCAGAGGGCAGAGCGTCATATTGGGAGGCCGAGAGTTGGGAGTGAGTTTACTGGTCATGTCATTACCGAACTACGATATAGTATTAGGTATGGACTGGCTGAGTAGACACCACGCCCGCATTGACTGCCGAGGGGGTAGAGTTTTGTTCGGGGCGTCAGGAGAGCCAGAGTTTGAGTACACCCAGCGGCAGGCAGAGCAGGACGGCGGAGTCTTCTGTGGAGCTTCAGCTAAGAAGCAGGTGGCTCCGTATCCCTTGATCGTAGAGTTTATGGACATGTTTCCAGAGGAGTTGCCAGGGCTTCCACCGGACAGGGATGTAGAGTTCTCGATAGATTCGGTTCCCGGCATGGAACCGATATCTCAGCATGTCTATCGAGTGAACAACAGTGAATTAATGGAGCTGAAGAAGCAGGTGGATGAGCTGCAGGACAAGGGCTTCATCCGTTCGAGTTCTTCTCCTTGGGGTGCACCGGTACTCTTCGTACCCAAGAAGGATGGGTCGGTATGGATGTGTATCGACTACAGGGCACTTAACAACCTGACGATCAAGAACAGATACCCACTGCCGCGGATCGATGATCTCTTTGATCAGTTGAGCGGAGCTCGGCTGTTCTCGAAGATTGTTTTGAGGTCAGGTTATCACCAGGTGAAGGTGAAGAGGGAGGATATTCCCAAGACCGTTTTCAGGACGTGGTACGAGCAGTTTGAGTTTTTGGTTATGCCGTTTGGGCTAACCAATGCACCAGCAGTGTTTATGAATCTAATGAACAAGGTGTTCCACCAGTACTTAGACAAGTTTGTGGTGGTGTTCATTGATGATATCTTGGTATATTCCAAGACAGAGAAGGAGCACGAGGAGCATCTGCGGATGGTGCTGGAGACTCTCAGGAGGGAGCAGCTTTATGGGAAACTCTCCAAGTGTGAGTTTTTCTTGGACCGGGTGGACTTCTTGGGACATGTGGTGACTGAAGATGGTATCTCAGTTGACCCCAAGAAGATTGTAGCAGTTGAGGCTTGGACAGCGCGGACTTCAGTGGCAGAGATCAAGAGTTTCCTGGGGCTGGCAGGATATTATAGGAGATTTGTGCAGGATTTCTCCCGGATTACAGAGCCGTTGACACGGTTGACCCGGAAGGATACTGAGTTTGTTTTGTCAGAGGAGTGTCAGGCAGCTTTTGATGAGTTGAAGAAGCGGCTTACGACAGCTCCGATTCTGACATTGCCTTCAGGATCAGGTGGATTCACTATTTATAGTGATGCTTCAGGGAAGGGGCTGGGTTGTGTCTTGCAGCAGCATGGGAAGGTGATTGCCTATGCTTCCAGGCAATTACGTCCCCATGAGAAGAACTACCCTACCCATGACCTGGAGCTGGCAGCGGTGATTTTTGCTTTAAAGTTGTGGAAGCACTATCTGTATGGCGAGAGGGTGAAGATTTTCACATATCACAAGAGCTTAAAGTATGTGTTTACACAGAAAGATCTCAACATGAGGCAGCGCAGATGGCTAGAGTTGATGAAGGACTTTGACATCTTACTTCAGTATCACCCAGGGAAGGCCAACGTGGTTGCCGATGCCTTGAGTAGGTATCCGACAGCCATGTGTTTGACTATGGATCGGCACCTGCTTGCAGACTTGGAGAGCCTTGGGATAGAGGTGATTGTGCCCGGAGTGCAGATACAGTTATGGGGCCTTCAGATACAGTCGAACTTGATGGAGAGGATCAAGGCGACGCAGTTCGAGGATGTGGCTCTTGGGTGTATCCGAGAGCAGGTTCGTGCAGGGTTGGTGGATGGCGAGTTTTCACTTGCAGAGGATGGTGCCTTGAGGCACGGTTCCAGGTTATGTGTGCCTAGCGGGGAGCTCAGAGAGCAGATCATGCAGGAAGCTTACAGATCGCAGTACTCTATACATCCTGGTGCCAATAAGATGTACAGGGATCTGCGAGAGCATGTCTGGTGGTACGGGATGAAACAGAAGGTGTCCCACTTCATAGCTAGATGCATGGTCTGTCAGCAGGTCAAGGCAGAGAGGCTTGCAGAGTTGTATATGAGGCAGATAGTCAGGATTCACGAAGTTCCCGTCAGCATTATCTCAGATCGGGATAGTCGCTTTACTTTCAATTTCTGGAGGAGTCTGCAGACTAGTTTGGGCACTCAGCTCAAGTTTTGTACTGCATACCACCCCCAGACGGACGGATAGTCAGAGAGGACTATTCAGACCCTTGAGGACATGCTGCGGACGTGCGTCCTAGATTTTGGAGGTTCCTGGGAGGATCATCTACATTTGGTGGAGTTTGCTTACAATAACAGTTATCAGGCCAGCATTGAGATGTCACCGTTTGAGGCTCTGTACGGGCGTAGGTGTCGTACACCCTTATCTTGGGATGATGTTGGAGAGCGAGCTTTACTGGGACCATAGATGGTTGTTGACGCAGCTGAGAAGGTGAAGTTCATCAGGGACAGACTTCGTGTGGCGCAAGACAGACATCGGCACTGGGCCGATAGCCACCGAAGGCCGCTGGAGTTTGAGGTACAGATTTAGAGATAGGATTAGAAGTAGGTTGTTTTAATTTTTGTTTTGATTGTTTGATCATGTTTTATTTTTAGTAACTTGAGACCTTGCTTGTGATTAGGTTGGAGACATGGTTTTTCTGCGGATATCTCCGACTCGTGGTACGATACGTTTTGGTGGAGGTGGGAAGCTTAGCCCGCGCTTCATCGGCCCTTTCTTTATCAGCGGGAGAGTCGGTGACGTGGCATACAGGCTAGACTTGCCACCTGCACTAGTGGGAGTTCACAACGTATTCTACGTATCACAGTTGAGACGGTACGTGGCTGCCCTAGCCATGTGCTCGATCATTCGAAGATTGAGGTTGTACCTACTCTCAGTTATCCAGAGCAGCCTGTGGAGATTCTGGATCGCCGAGAGAAGGTATTGAGGAACCAGGTGATACCCTTGGTACGCGTCGCATGGAGGCATCATTCTCCAGGAGAGTCTACCTGGAAGCGGGAGGATGAGATGCGCGAGCGGTACCCCTATCTTTTTGGACCTTGAGGTATACTTTTCTATCCTTCTCAGCAGTTTAGTTTCGCCTTTAATTTCGATGACAAAATTATTTTAAGGAGGGTAGATTTATCACTACTACTTTTCTAGCTTTAGGGTATTTTGGTCATTTTTGAAATTTTGACAATTATTTGGAATTATTATTATTATTATTATTATTATTATTATTATTATTTAGATTTATTAGAATTAATGTGATTTTTAGAACAAAGGCGGACAGTTAAAATTCAAAAGAATCAATTGACAGTAAGGATTTATATGGCAATAATAGAGTTTTTCCTAATATGATTGAGTACCTTGAAAACTAATGTCCTATATCCTACTGCAGACTGTAGTGATACTCTGGTTCGAATACCACTACACTTCTAGTCTAGACCTGCATGGGCCACCACTAAAACGTGTCACGACCCGCACCCTAAAGTAAGGGCACGAGAAGTAGGTACGTCCAGCCTACGCCGCAGTATCGGCGGTAGAACGCTGTCCAAGGTCACAACATCTAATAATATAATGCTAAGCAGTTTATACTCCCCGAATGGGGATGACATAGCAGAATGTAAACTCAATCACAACTAAGGAAGAAGAAGCACGATATGATATAAAACTCAAAGGAAATACAGATGATCAAAATAGTCTAAGTGTCTAGGATAACATCTCAGCAACATCCAGAAATATAAGTTTCAACTACTGAATATGAAAGAATATATACAATCAAGATCTCGAATGACAGAAATAGTAAAACCTAGACTAAACTGGTCCCAAAACAACATAAGTAAGATAAAGCCTAACTAAACTAGTCTAGGCAGTAGGGGTAATGTTGTGACCTAGAGCTGGGTCCTCCTGAGAGTACAGCTCACAAGTGTCATGAGAGTACAGCCTAACTAAACTAGTCTAGTCCCAAAACAACATCAGCTAGAGCTGGGTCCTCCTGAGAGTACAGCTCACAAGTGTCGTCTAGGGCTGTCCTATAGAAGGTGTCAACACCACCCTCTTCCTCGTCCTTTGTAAACATTAAACGGTGCCCAATCAGGACGGAGCGAGCACAATACATCTAACAGTTCATAGCAGGATACAAAATATAATCATGTAGTAAAGTAAGATACAGGAACTGAAAGAAAGTACAGAATGTAAACAGAGAGAGAACTGTAATACAAATACCTAATATAAGTAGAGAACTAACAGTGGCTAGTGAGTCAGAGTACAATATAAACCTGTGAATGGCATAGGAGATTCTGATGAGACATTACGGAGGTGATCAGATGAGATACTACTTGGGTATTATTCACATGTCTACTTCTACTCCCCCGTACCCCCAATCAATACACAAGGATCCAGCCAGGTTATGTTATGATTCCATGCAATGGCCCACAAGGGGTAATACATGGTAGGCCCAAAAATTGGTGATTCTAGGAATGTCCATACATGGGTGATTCAAGAAAGACTCTGTGATCATGAGAGTACATGTCACAAGTGATCAATGAACCATGAAGCATAGTGATACACAATTTAAGTGAAACGTACAGAACATGTAGTACCCGATGCTCCCTGAGGGGATAACATCTCAAGAAGGGATCCATATAGTCTAATCCGTGTGATCAACGTGACAGTATCAAGTAAAGTAATTTAAAGCAGGAGAATAATTCTAAACAGGATATAAAATGATCAGAGAATGTACTCGCCTGGTATTTGAGGGTCCGGGTGAAATGTACCGTCCGAGGAGAGGTAACTGGCTCCTAATCAGAACAGCACAAGTCACAACAAGTCTACAATGATAACAAGATGCAATTCAATGCATTCTAAATGAATCTAGGTCAATCTAGGACAAAGTCAACTCTTGGTCAACTCTGGTCAAACTAGGTCTAACAAGTCTAAATTAGGTCAATCTAGCTTATACTAGTCTATCAAGACTACCCAAGGCTATACAACCCTATACTAGCACCACAAATCAAACCAAGACACAACAAGTCATTACACACATAGGGTAAACATATAAATATATATAGATACATACACATTACATATATATACATTACATCACACTACCTAGTATACTATACATATATATATACATTACATATAGGTTATATTACATATACATTAGGAAATCATCACATATATATATATATATATATATATATATATATAAATATATATATATATATATATATATATATATATATATATATATATATATATATATATAGGCTACCTACATTATATATATTAACTATATATATACATTACATATATGCATAGAGAGAGAGGTAGGAAGACTGTAGAAGCATGGAAAATATCAGAGTAATGGTCCATGCGGCTCTGGGAAGAAAGCCCATGCGGCTCATACAGGAGCTGCCTTATGCAATTCAAAGAAGACTCTCAGTCTCATGCGGCCCGGGAGTGTATGCGGTTCAGCAGGAATATGCGGCCCGATCGACGCCACATCCCCCTTGGGATCCCTCCCTACAGTTGGCCATTTGAGTAGTGGCCTCATTTAATGCCCTGACACGACTCGACAACCATGACGGCTCTGACATAAAGCGTCATAATGGTTCTGCCATAATGACAGACTCTTCGGGAAAAGAGGAAAATCTCTGACCCGATCCGACAGAAGTCCTAGATTGCCACGTGGCACATCTCATACGGCTTAAATGGAGAACAGCTCCATGCGGCTCAATAAGAAGTCATCCTATATGGCCAAGCAGAAATCAACCATATGCGGCCCACCGAGAGCCCAGTCCCTGCGGCTCAATACAACGCTAGCCTATGCGGCTCGTAGAGATTATGCATGTGCGGCTCATTGAGAGATCATCCCCTGTGGCTCCATAAGGCGTTGTCCTATGCGGCTCATGAAGATTACCTCCCTGCGGTTCAGGTCTTGCCTATCCTATGCGGCTCTGGCAGGCCCCACAACTAAAACACGTGGCATCGGATCAATCAAGGATTTAACCGAATCTCAACAAATATATCTGACGTCATCCTCATAATTACCGAGATCAAGGCATATCATTTATCATAAAGCCAATAGGACACGTGGCGAGTAATCGGACATTGGTATAATCCATCATGAAGATTTAAAGCAGTTAACATTAATTGCTCACAAGATTCGGTAATATCCGCATTAATGGCCTAGATTCATTGTAATCAGGATCAAGGGTTCAGATAGATTGAAGGAGCGCCGACATTCCAAACAAATGATCATTAGCAAACCCTAATGATCATACCCCACTATTATAAATAGCCAGCATCATTTCTCTGCAAGAAGAACCGGCAACAAAAAGAATAAAAAAATACAGAGCCAGAGAGAAAATACACAGAGAGAGAGATAGAAGCCAGGAGAGCAACAGAGGAGCAAAAAGAGCCCTTCTTCGTCAACGCCAACCATCTTCACGCAAGGAGCCAAGGATGCATATCGATCGTCCAAGGAGTAAGGCAGGGCTGCCGTCGCCTTCCCGAGCCTCTATCATCACCCCCCAGAATCTAAAATAAACAATTGTACTTAGATTGCTGTACCTAGGTTTTCGTCCCTAGGCTTTCTTTGTACAAGCGAGTTTGTATTGTGAGTCTAAGTTCAGTCCTCCGATAATTGTTATGTACCTTTACAATCAATGGCAAACACGATGGCGACTCTGCTGGAGACTAACTTCTCCACGGCTGAGGAGTTGGTGACGCAATCGGATGCAGCCAAACTTGGCTCCACGCAACAAAAGATGGTCGTCCGCTTCGATCAACAAGCGTTTGAAGAGATGCTCTCCGAAGGAAGCGCTGGCCCGGTCCAGAAGCGCACCCGTACGACAAAGGCTCGCAGAGAGTGGAGGCCAAAATCATTTGCTCCTCCCCAAGCCCCCGACGGTGTACCCTCTGTTGCTCAAGACGGCGAGAAGGACTCTTCTGCGGTCCCACTTCAGACCGTAGACAACTCTGCTGTCCCCAAGTCCGGCAGAAGAAAACACTATGATGCTGGACTTGCAGGGGCAAAGAGGAACTCTACGCGAACTGAGCCGCATAGAGGCGCTAGCCGAGTGAAAAAGTCTCATACGACCACATCCGCTAGCCGCATGGACAAAGCCCATGCGGCCACAGTCGCTAGCCGCATGAAGAAGAATCATGCGGTCACATCTGGCAGCCGCATAGTTTATGCAGCTACAATCGCCAATCACATGGATGAAACACGTGAGGCTACAGGAGTCAGTCGCTTGCAGAAAATCCATGCGGCCACTATTGCCAACTGCATACGGCCAGCCTGCACGGTCGTGACTCCTAGCCGCCCAAAGACAACTCATCCGATAGCAGAAGACGACCGCATGCAGGCAGCCTGCACGGTACCCACCTCTAGCAGCATAGCGTCCGTTCCACGCTTCTCTCGATCGGTCTTCGACCGTCTCTCATACGGCCCCGACCCTGATGATTCTCTGTATGATAAGCCAGACTCTGTGGCATTCAACTTGGACTCCTCCTATTACGCACCCACAAGTGCTAAAGGGAGGAAGTCTAGGGCAGCGCGGGCTCATCGAGCCCAGTCAGCTGTCCCAACATCTGACTATCGGAGCATCCCGTTGTCAGAAATTACATCGATGTGTTCGCCTGGAGCTATGAAGACATGCCAGGGTTAAATCCTGACATCGCTCTTCATAAACTCAATATTCGGCCAGATGCGAAGCCAGTCAAACAACAACAGCGACGCTTCCGCCCCGGCATCATGGACGCGATCGAAGCTGAAGTCAACAAACTAATAGCCTGCGGCTTCATTCGTGAGGAGCAACATCCCGATTGGGTCGCCAATATAGTACCCGTCCTCAAGAAGAATAGGAAAATTTGAATCTGCATCAACTTTCGCAACCTGAACGAGGCATGTCCCAAAGATGAATTCCCCCTTCCTATTACAGACATCATGATCGACAATACCTGCGTCTTTGAATGCATGTCATTCATGGATGGCTTCTCGGGATACAACCAAATCAAGATGTCTCCCGACGACGAAAAGCATACATCATTCCGAACACCAATTGGCACGTACTGCTATACAGTCATGCCTTTCGGTTTAAAGAATGCTGGCGCCACATATCAAAGAGCTATGAGCATCATCTCCAGAGACCACTTACGCAAGACGGTGGAGTGCTATGTTGATGATATAGCCGTCAAGAGCCGTAGCAAAGGAGACCACCTGCAGGATCTAAGGACGGTATTCGACCTAATACGCACGCACAATTTGAAGATGAACCCTACGAAGTCCTTCCTGGGCGTATCCAGCGGGAAGTTCTTAGGCTTCATCATCACTGCAAAGGGTATCCATGTAGACCCCGAGAAGACAAAAGCAATCATGGAGATGGATCCCCCGAGAAGTCTCCGCGAACCCAGAGGCCTTCAGGGAAGGCTAGCTTACATCAGAAGGTTCATTTCCAACCTCTCCGGGCGATGCCGACCATTCACGCACCTCATGAAGAAAGGAGTCTCATTCGTATGGGACAAAGAATGCCAGCGTGCTTTCGATAGCATCAAAGAGTATCTGTCAAATCCTCCAATCTTGGTAGCCCCAGTCCCTGGAAAACCATTTCTGCTCTATGTACAAGCAATGGAACACTCTCTCGGTGCTCTGCTGGCACAGAATAACGATGTAGGCCATGAACAGGCCATATATTACCTCAGCCGAATGATGATTGGGCCAGAGCATCGATACACCGCTGTGGAGAAGGAATGCCTTGTCCTGGTATTCGCCATTCAGAAAATGCGACACTATATCACCGGACAAATGATACAAGTGGTCTCATGAGTCAACCCTCTAAGGGTCCTCATGACTAAACCAGGGGCACTCAGCTTTCGACTCGCTACATGGGCAATATTGCTGTCCCCTTATCATATGATCTTCGTCCCCCAAAAGGCAGTCAAAGGTCAAGCCCTGGCAGATTTCTTGGCAGCCCACCCAGGCTCGGAGTCCTCCAGGATATACGAAGAGATCCCAGATGAGGTCGTCGACTCGCATACAACCTCTCGCAAAAATATATGGCGAATGTTCTTCGACGACGCTTCAAGGACCGGACCAAAAGGCAATATAGTCGTCGGAGTCGGGGTAGTGCTAATCTCTCCTTCCGGATTGGTGATTAACCGCGCTTATTCCCTCACTGAACCCTGTTCTAACAATGTGGCCGAGTACAACGCTCTGGTCATTGGCCTCCAACTTGCAAGAGAGCTGGGGGTAGAATACCTTAAAGCGTACGGCGATTCCCAACTAATCGTCAATCAGATCCGGGCTTCGTACGAGGTCCGCCCTGAAGACATGATCCCTTATCATCAAATAGCGATCAATATCATCTCGACATTTGAGGGGTTCTTCATCGAGCACGTCCTCAGACTCCGAAATATTGAAGTCGATACCCTAGCTGGTCTCGCCGCTTCCCTAGCAGTTTTGAATTATGATCGACAATCAATAGAAGTGATAGGCTATGAACTGGTCTGTCCCAAAAACAATGTGCAACTCGTTGCAAGTTATTCTGCACAGACGATCGATGATGCCCCAGATTGGAGACAACCATTCATCGACTTCGTCGTCTACGACATCCTGCCTGAAAACCCAAAGGAAGCCACTTCCATCAGAAGGCGTTCTCTCAGATTCTTCTACGATACAGAGACGAAAATGCTGTATCGCCGCTCCTATGACAGATTACTGCTTCGGTGTCTGTCAAACGCAGAAGCCAAAGAAGCCGTACGAGAAGCCCATGACGGTGTTTGCGGGGCCCACCAGCCTGGCCCGAAACTGTAAGACCGCCTTCGCCGAATGGGCTACTATTGGCCCACAATGGTGGCAGATGCGATAGATTATGCTAGAAAGTGCAAAGCTTGCCAAGTCCACGCGGACTTCATCCACCAACCATCCGAATTTTTACATCCGACAGTGGCGTCCTGGCCATTCGAAGCATGGGGAATGGATATCATTGGTCCAATCACCCCACCTTCCTCCCGAGGACATCGCTTCATACTTGCGATCACTGATTACTTCTCCAAGTGGGCGGAAGCTGTCCCACTCGCAGAAGTTAAAACTTCAAACGTGATCAGCTTCCTTAAACACCACGTCATCTACCGCTTTGGACTGCCCCGAAGGATCATCCATGATAATGGTCCGCAGTTTACAAGCCACGCATTTTATCGATTTTGCGATAAGCACCGTATTCAGAATATCGCCTCGACACCGTACAACCCGGCAGCAAATGGGTTAGCAGAGGCGTTCAACAAAACAATCATCAAACTGCTCAAGAAGTTCGTCTCCTCCAACAAGCACGACTGGAACGAGAAGCTCGGCGAGTGCTTATGGGCTTATCGTACCACGGTCCGAACAGCCACCGAAAATACACCATTCTCCCTGGTATATGGGAGTGAGGCAGTCCTCCCCTTGGAGACACAGATCCCCTCACTACGTGTCGCCCTCACACATCAATTGACAACCGATGATAACTACCGACGTCGACTACAAGATTTAGAGGCCTTAGATGAAAAGCGCCTCCTAGCTCAGCAAAGGATCGAGCTATACCAAGCACGCATCTCAGGAGCCTTCAACAAGAAGGTCAAAATCAGAACATTCCAGGTAGGCGATCTCGTCTTGGCAGTCCGGAGGCCAATGGTCATGACTCACAAGACCGCCGGTAAATTCCAGCCAAAGTGGGAGGGCCCATTTATCATTGAGACGGTATTCTCCAACGGTGCTTACCGTCTTGCAAAGCAAAATGGAGACTTGCTCATGCTGCCCGTCAACGGCAAGTTCCTGAAGAAATATTATGTCTAAATGACATTCGCTACAAAGTCTTCGAGTCATGTACCCGCTGGTACCACTGAACTCACACCCTCAGCATTTCAGATTATCGAGTCATGTACCGGCTGGTGCCACTGAACTCACACCCACAACATTTCAAGATTATCGAGTCATGTACCTGCTGGTGCCCCTGAACTCACCCCCACAACCCCTTCAGATTATTGAGTCATGTACCCGCTGGTGCCGCTGGACTCCCGCTTTCTCAAAATGTTAATTTACCAAGTTATGTACCCGCTGGTGCCTCTGAACTCACATTCCGGTCACTCTTTCAGATAGTAAGTCACGTATGATTATACCTCTGAACTTTCTTCCCGGAAGAGATCTTCCCTCATGATCCAATACCCGCACTCCTAGTGCACAAAAGGGGTAATCGATCCATAAATTTTCGAAAACGGACATGTCCTCACTACCTCTGAGTCATTTTCACTTCCACCAAAAAAATAAACCGCCCCTCACATAGAACTTCTACGTTCTCTGACCTCTGAGTCGTTCTATGTACCCCCTCTTCATTGAGCCCACTCCTGCCATGTCATCATTACATCTGAGTGGGAAGGCGCCGTCGAAGAAACCTTCATGCTTGCCATGTCCACATTACCTCTGAGCAAGTATGTCGGTCTCCTTTTCGACTTATTATCTGTACCTACAACCGGAGTACGACAAGGATAATAGGTCCGCAAAATGTCCGCTGTTGACCACGAATATCTTCCGTGAAACCTCCCCTGCCATGTCCTCATAACCTCTGAGCAGGAAGATTCTACGGTAAAACCCTCATGCTTGCCATGTCCTCATGACCTCTGAGCAAATATGCTGGTTTTCCTTTCACCCTATTATCTGTATCCCGAACCAGGGTACGCCAAGGATAATAGGTCCACAAATATTCCTTCGCTAAGCTTCTTAGCATAAATCCACTACCCCCACCATGCCCCGGGAGCCCAGCTGCCCTACGGCATTCCTTTTTTTTAAGCACCAAGAACATCCATGACCACTTTGCCACGGCTGTTCCGGACATCCTGTCGAAACTTGTTATCCGTACCTAAAACCTAGGTACGCCTTGGGTAACAGGTCCACAAATAATCCCCCAGCAAGTCCAATTCCACAGACGCCACAAGTACAAGAAAGAGATGATAAGTTGAAACAGGCTCATTTATTCAAAATTTAACGTACTACATCATTTGGGGATCACATCCCTTACAAAAAAAAAGAGAAAAAGAGAAGCAAAAGAAAACAGAAAGCTGATCACTGCTCTGGGACACATAACGCCCTGAGACGGTCTGTCAGCAAAACAACCGACCGCTCAAACCTCTGGGAGGCTCGACGCTCTGCCTCGTGGGTCAGCACCGCCTCATCCTCCAGATGAGCGTGAGCCTGCCAGTTATCCTCAAATTTCTTAAAAGCCCGCTCCAGGCTATCGGAAGATCGGGAAACCTTCTCAGCCTCCCGAACGATCGACTCCTGCTCCGCCTGAGCAGCCTCCAGCTCTGACTCTAAAAAGGACAATTGCCTTTGGAGTCCAAGAATCCGCTCCTTCATATCAGCAATTCCACGAGAAGCGGACTCTTTCCGAGCACGGCAAGCCTGACTCCTACGACCCAGCCGGTCATACGAAGCGGAGAACTTATCAAGGTCCCCCCGTACAACTGGTCCAGCAGTATCTCGGGCTAGCTTAATCCTATCCCGAGCAGCAATGAGGAAGCCACGCTCCCGCTCAATCGCAGCAGGCAAGCCCGCCTGTCGTATCGCCAGTAGTTGGGTCACAAGCTGATCAGCTTCTGTCAGCTTAGGTTCCAGCAGTGCAGCCAATCCCACCCCGCCAGGAAGGGACTTCAGGGTTGCAATTTGACCCTGAGCGCACCGAAGAGATAGAGAAAATAGGGTCCCCCGTCCTATGGCAGCATCTACGCCCCTGTTCAAATGACGATAGAAGCTGTCGACCACGTCCTGCGTCGCCTCGTTCAGGGTCTCCGTAGAGGCCGGTGTCAATGGGAGCATGGCTGGCAGCACTGAAGAAGACGCAACAGAATCCGCCGCTCCTGCTACGAGAGAAACCAGCTCCGCACGAAAGGACGCTTGAACAGCGGCCAACTCCTCTTCGGCAGCTTGTAAAATTTGAATACTCGGCAGGGTCGAGAGGTCAGCCTCCGGAGCCGTATAATCTGTAGAGGATGAGGTAGAGACCATCGCCAACCCCATTCCCATCGGCCCAGAGTTGGCAGGAGGCTCCTCGACATGAGACGACAAAGAAGGGGGAACGCTCCTTTCTTCCGTATCGCGGCAGGCCGAGCCTTCCCCAAGAACATCCACGGTAGGAAGTAAAGGGTCAGGACCTGCAGGGCCAAGGCAACCATGAATCGATTTGACCCGGAGAATATGTTGATAGAGCAAATAAGCCCCCTCACTAGTCAATATCTGGCTTATCTTACCAGTGGAGGAGTGCGAAGGCCGAGATTCACCTGCAGCCATCATAGCCCCTTCACCAACAGCCCCCGAGTCAGGTACAATAGACTTCTCCGCCCTTGCATCCTCGGGAGGGGGCGCACCGAGATCAGCATCGCACTGCTGAAGATCAGCGGTTTCAGGGACGGGTCCAAGGAAACCGTCGTCACCCCGGGCAGAGGTTTCAGCAACCTGGGAGCTTCCAGCCACCGCTGAGAGAGCACCCGCAGAAAGGATCGCGGCGCACACGCCGCTAATCAAAGCAGCAAGGGCCGGATCAGCTACAGGGGAAATAGACGATTTAGGAAAGGACGGTTCACCAGACATCTACAAAGAAAAGTAATTAAGTCATATCTTCGGAAAAGAAGAAAACTACAACAAAGAGAAAGCTCCGACTTACCTCTGGAATACCGTCTACATCCTCACCCCTCTCCGTGATAAGCAGTCTACGGGGACCGACCGCCGCTCTCTTTACAGAAAAAGTTATCCCTCCGCCCGTAGACTCACGCCTGCCTCGCTTACGTGAGGGACCAGGCATGACGGGCGGTAGTTCTACCCGTACCACCTCCGACACAGATGGTAACTGGTCCACTGCCTCATCAAATACAGCCGACGGTTGATCCGTCATCATCTCACCTGCCATGACGGAAGGCTGACCCGCCATTGTCTCGTCACCCGAAGAAAGGGAGTCCTCGTCGTCCCGCTCGTTGTCTTCCCTAATTGTGTTGAAGGACTCGGAATCGGGAAAAGGAACTCTATTCGTCCCTTTCTTCTTTGTTCTCGACGTCGTAGCCTTCTCCGCCAGGCGAGTGCCCACAATAAAGCTAGTCCTCGAGTCAAAATCAAGGGAAGGAGGATTCGCCGTAACATGATATAGGGCCGCCATATGCAGGATTTCCCCTATCACGTTTGCGGCAGGGACCACGAAGCTAGTCCGAGTATGACAGGTGTCATAGTAGCTCCATGCCCTAACACCGTCAAGAATGGTACCTTCAAATCCCAGGTGAGAACAGGGGCGCCCGAGGAATAGCTGACTATACCCAAATTGACGGGCAAACCTACTAGGCAAGTAGGGCTCCAAATACACAGTATTGCGATTCCGGTAAACTAGATGCGCCGGGCGAATGTTACGCAGCCAGAAACGCATCTTTTCAGGCAAGAAATGAGGAGGTCCAACCCCATCAACATGAACACTCCTCACCTCTTGATCGGTGAAACGAGGAATGGATACGAAGAAATTATACCCGTCCACTCTCGCCAGCATTCTTCGAAACGCCGGCATGGTACTACATTCCCAAGGCTGATGGCGATACTTGAAAAGAAATGCGTCGTCATCTGTAACGCCATCTCCCGTTCCAGGTCTCATCAAGGACTGATAATGCAGCAACAGCCATCCCAGTAAGTAATGATAAGGCAATTCTACACGTTCAAAGTCCATTGCCACGTCACGAGCAATGACCTTGGACGAGAAGGCGCGGAGACCATGCTAAATACTGCACACCATGGCAGGAAGAAGAGCCAGCCTGACCCCAAAGGCCAACTTTATGGCAGGAAGATTGAAGTGGTGACTAATCCTCTTAATAGAACCTGCCCCTCCTGAGACCACGCAGTTGCGCAGCCATACCATTAGAAACCCGGCCAAGAGTGCCTTCTCTGACAGCCGCCGGGTACCATAACAAAAGTAGCTGAAGGAGTCAATCTGGCTCCCGAACCGGTCATTTTTGGACCTCGACCTCTTAGCGGTCGACACCAAGTCCTCTACTTTCCTAGGAGTCAGACGGTCTCGGGAAGTAACCCGGCCAGCCGCACTAAATTTGAAGAGGTACGAGACCCAAGATTTAGTATGGGGAGAATCCCCTTTCGAGCTGTCGTTTTTCTGGATAGTCGTTCGGCGACAGGTGCTATGATGGCACAATAGTTCTTGATACACGGCGACGAAACCGGGGAATCGTCGATCCAAATCTTGGAGCTCCTCATTAGTCGGAGTGTACACCTCGAAGGGTTTATCCCCCCTGGGAAGCTTGGAGACAGCATACATCTCGTGAAGAGCAAGCCCCAGTTCTCCGACAGGGGTGGAAAAGGTCCCCGTCCGATGATTGTACATCTCCAGAAGGGCCATGAATAGTGGCTTATTAATGGGCAAACCGTGGCTGGTCCCCCGGATAGCATCATAAAGGTTGACTCCCCGCAAAAATTCTTCGTGCTTCCGTAGAATCCATGAAGTCAGATTAGCCCACGGAGGAATGGGGTGTAACCAGCTCGGCAGTACCAACCTGCCAACAGGATAGGATCCTTTGCGAGCAAGCTG
This sequence comes from Iris pallida, assembly GCA_029216955.1. Taxonomy (NCBI): domain Eukaryota; kingdom Viridiplantae; phylum Streptophyta; class Magnoliopsida; order Asparagales; family Iridaceae; genus Iris; species Iris pallida. The sequence goes on along the minus strand of JANAVB010040018.1, from coordinate 9,494,893 downwards.
ATTCAGGAAGGTATCAGCCTGGGAGAATGAAAAATTAGGATCGGGGGTGTTGATAAAGGTACCCGGAACTAACCCCATCACGGACCGACTGGCCGGATCTTTGACCGCACGCACTGACCCAGTGGCTCGGTTATAGCGGATGTTACCCACAAACATCCCCAGTCGGGTTGGAGTGAGGGTGTCCAGCATCTGCCTATCCAGAACGATCATATTGAACCACTCAAAAGGGAAATGGCGCTTCAAAATAGGGATATGAATTGGCATCCCGTCCAGGTCAAAATCCCAACTCTCGGAAACATCCAGCACTCGGGAGTTTTCTACAACCAACGCATCCCCAAAGAGGAAGACCGGTTTCAGATACTTCCCCTCAGGCTGCCCGGAGCTTATCATGTCACCAAGGAATTGAAAAGATTGAACCCTGATAGCATTTAGTCGCTCCAAAGGTTCGTCAATAAGTAGCTGTTCGGACACTTGACGAACTAAGTCATCCCGATGTACGCCCGAGGCAAACTGACGCGAGCCTACCATGAGTTCCCCCGCAGGATTCACTGGCAGATTCACTGGAAAAAAAAAGCAAAAGAAATAAGTCAAAAAGATAGCTGAAACACAAAAACCACATGATACTTATGCGGCCCAGTATAGCCTCACGCGGCTCGGTTCAAAGAAGGTTTATACAGATCAGTTCAAATAAGCTTATGCGGCTCAGTTTAAAAAAGAGTCCATGCGGTCCACGTACGAAGAAGCTTATGCGGTTTCGTTCAAAAGGAACTCATGCGGCTCAGTGCAGAGGAATTTATGCGGTTCGAAGGAAGTGAATGCGAATATGGTCCGATTTGAATAAACTTATTCAGCTCAAAAAAGCTTATGCGGCCCTGCGAGGATAAGCTTATGCGGTCCAACGAGGAGGAGCTTATGCGGTTCAGTTCGAAAATATGCTTAAATGGCTCAGTTGGAAAGAGCTCATGCGGCCTTGATAGAGAAGTTATGCAACCACTCTCATGCCGTTCAAACCTGGGTCATACCCCATGCGGCCCGAGCATAAGTCGGACACACAGCATGCTTTGGAATATAGGCTCGTGCATAAAATATGCGGCATAGCCATGGTAGTTCATATTAAGGAATCCTACCAGCAATAGGCGGGTGGACGTTAGGGTGAAAAGCAGGCACGCCAGTCGGCGGAGGAGCCGCCACGTTCGCCGCCGCAGCCGATGAAGACGCGGCCTTCTTGCCCTTCGCTGCCGCAGAGGATGATGCGGCCTTCTTGTCCGTAGCAGCAGCAGCCTTCTTGGGAGCCATTGTCGATCGATGAAGGAAGAAGACGAAGAGCAAAGTCGGCGACAGAGAATTTGAGCAAAGAGAGAAGGTAAAGAAACCCAAGGGGACTAAAAGACTCTTATTTATAGGCGAAAGAGACCCATAAAACGAACAAACATCTCGGATGACGCCTCGGATTACGCGCTGCTTCAAAAGATAAAGGCAAAAATGCTTCGGTCAAGGCATAATCGACCCTTGGGATCCTCCCCCAAAAGACGGCGTTAATTCAAAAACGAATCAAGAGCATTTAATGAAGATTTGCACACGTAGTCAGGACACGTGGCAAAGAGCCCATGCGGCCAGATGAGTCTATGCGGCTGAGACACTTATGCGGCATGAACGGGGCCATGCTTCTTATTCAAAGTGTTTCAATTTTGCAAATTGAAAACTTTGAAGGGGGTCCTGTAGAAGCATGGAAAATATCAGAGTAATGGTCCATGCGGCTCTGGAAAGAAAGCCCATACGGCTCATACAGGAGCTGCCTTATGCAATTCAAAGAAGACTCTCAGTCTCATGCAGCCCGGGAGTGTATGCGGTTCAGCAGAAATATGCGGCCCGATCGACGCCACATCCCCCCTTGGGATCCCTCCCTACAGCTGGCCATTTGAGTAGTGGCCTCATTTAATACCCTGACACGACTCGACAACCATGACGGCTCTGACATAAAGCGTCATAATGGTTCTGCCATAATGACAGACTCTTCAGGAAAAGAGGAAAATCTCTGACCCGATCCGACAGAAGTCCTAGATTTTCACGTGGCACATCTCATGCGGCTTAAATGGAGAACAGCTCTATGCGGCTCAATAAGAAGTTATCCTATATGGCCAAGCAGAAATCAACCATATACGGCCCACCGAGAGCCCAGTCCCTGCGGCTCAATACAATGCTAGCCTATGCGGCTCGTAGAGATTATGCATGTGCGGCTCATTGAGAGATCATCCCCTGCGGCTCCATAAGGCGTTGTCCTATGCGGCTCATGAAGATTACCTCCCTGCGGTTCAGGTCTTGCCTATCCTATGCGGCTCTGGCAGGCCCCACAACTAAAATACGTGGCATCGGATCAATCAAGGATTTAACCGAATCTCAACAAATATATCTGACGTCATCCTCATAATTACCGAGATTAAGGCATATCATTTATCATAAAGCCAATAGGACACGTGGCGAGTAATCGGACATTGGTATAATCCATCATGAAGATTTAAAGCAGTTAGCATTAATTGCTCACAAGATTCGGTAATATTCGTATTAATGGCCTAGATTCATTGTAATCAGGATCAAGGGTTCAGATAGATTGAAGGAGTGCCGACATTCCAAATAAATGATCATTAGCAAACCCTAATGATCATACCCCACTATTATAAATAGCCAGCATCATTTCTCTGCAAGAAGAACCGGCAACAAAAAGAATAAAAAAATACAGAGCCAGAGAGAAAATACACAGAGAGAGAGAGAAGCCAGGAGAGCAACAGAGGAGCAAAAAGAGCCCTTCTTCGTCAACGCCAACCATCTTCACGCAAGGAGCCAAGGCTGCATACCGATCGTCCAAGGAGTAAGGCAGGGCTGCCGTCGCCTTCCCGAGCCTCTATCGTCACCCCCCAGAATCTAAAATAAACAATTGTACTTAGATTGCTGTACCTAGGTTTTCGTCCCTAGGCTTTCTTTGTACAAGCGAGTTTGTATTGTGAGTCTAAGTTCAGTCCTTCGATAATTGTTCTGTACTTTTACAATCAATGGCAAACAAAGACTAACAAGTGTGTGTGTGTGTGAGTGAGGTGCACAGAACAATGAGTGTGTGGAGAGCATGAGTGAAATAGAGTGTCAAAATAGTGAAGGGTATGTGTGTGTTAGTTGACAGTGAGTGATATTAGGTAAATCAGTGAGTAGGTAAATTCTCGAAAACACATGACAGTAAAGGAATCCTGAAAAAAAAACAGTGAGCATATTAGAGTGAACTCTGGAAATCAACCTATAGGTGTCAAAAGCTCCTCAAAAGCTCCAAAGAGGGGTGTTCCTCTTGATGGCCAAACTTCACCAAATTGTTAACAAACTGAAAATAAATTGCACACACAACAAGAATACCTAAATTAGAACCTATTGCAATTAGCTTGGGGGGGAAAGGAATTAAATTGGATTTTCTATGAATTTCTAAAGATGGAGCATACCTGTTTTTCCAAATGTGAACTTTCTAAAGGAGGCTAACCTAATGGAAGAGATTACTTATATGGGGGAATCCCTAGGTGGGCTGGCCGACCATGCTAGGGTTAGGGTTAGGTTTTACATGTGTTGGGCTTTGGGCCTCTATGGCTTAAGTTGCTAATTAATGGTTTCAAAACCATAAGTCATGGCTTATGACTAAAAGCCTCTCTATTCTAACTTAAATTCTAAATGACCTATTAGGAATTAACTTAGTGTTAGGTTAGGGTCACATGACCTAATCAAGTCACCACCACTAGGATTAGCATCTAGGTTAGGCTCCAAAGTCAACACTAGTCAAAGTCTAGAATAACCCTCAAATAAATTATACTAAAAATCACAAAAATTCTAATAAATCTCAATAATTCACAATAATTCCAAATAAACCCCAAAAATTCAAAATGACCAAAATACCCCCATACTAGAAATGTGGTAGTGACACATGTGCTCTCATGTACTCTTATGATCCATGAGCTTCATGTATAAACTATCCATGTACACTCATGAGCTTCATGTATAAACCTTCATGTGTAATAACATAACCTATCTAGATCCTTGTGTATTGATTGGGGGTATGGTAGAGTAGAAGTGGTCATGTGAACAATTCCAAAGTAGGTAATCATGTGCAAACTCTGTAGCGTAGTCATGTGCAAATTCAAGCCGTTCACATAACCATCTTGTGCTCTAAATCACTTAATCACTTACAGTTCTTACTTTTCCATATTTATATTTCCAGTTTACTAGATATCTCTTTTGCGCTTCATGTTTATTTCTTACAGTTTTTATGTACTTTATTCTATAACATGCTTTACATTTCATGTCATGATATGAACTGTGTGAGAGATATGCATTCGTTCATGTCCTGATTGGACATGTTGATAAAATTTTACAGGTAACTAGGAGGATCATAGCTAGCCTAGAGGACACTAGTAGAGCTTGGAGTAGATGTCTAGAGTTTTATTTATCTTATTTCTCGTTTGTCTTGGAGATGTATTTTATTTTAGATTTTGAGATTTTGTGTTTGTTAAACACTTGACTTATTTATTTTTGGTTGTATCCCTCTTGTGGATGTTATCTATTTCATCGTGTTGATTATCTACCTCTACTTTTGTGATTGAGATTGTATCCTTCTGAGATTGTCCTCTATTTGGAGATTATATCATATAGTATTAGTTGTGATTGTGACCTAACAGCGTTCTACCACCGACAATACGGCGTAGGCTGGACGTACCCACTTCTCGTGCGCCTACACTGGGTGCAGGTCCTGACACGTTGATAGGTTGACCAAATTGGCCAACTTTTTGCCTTTTAAGGTAGGTTTGTCTACGGACAAACTAGCCGGATGTATGTGAGGCAGATCGTCAGGTCACACAGGGTTTCTGTAAGCATAATCTCGGATCGGGATAGTTGTTTCACTTCTCACTTCTCACTTCTGGAGGAGTTTGCAGGCTAGCTTGGGCACTCAGCTCAAGTTCAGTATCGCATATAATCCTCAGACGGGTGGGCAGTCGAAGAGGACTATTCAAACTCTCGAGGATATGCTTTGTACCAGTGTGCTAGAGTTTGGAGGATCTTGGGGGACCATCTCCATCTGATAGAGTTTGGTTACAACAACAGCAATCAGGCTAGTATAGAGATGTCACCATTTGAGGCTCTATACGGTCGAAGATGTCGCACTCCCTTGTCTTGGGATGATATTGGAGAGAAAGCTTTGCTTGGCCCAGAGATGGATATGGATGCAGCGGAGAAGGTCAAGCTGATTAGAGATAGACTTCGGGTGGTGCAAGACAGACAACAACATTGGACCGATATCCACCGGAGGCCTTTGGAGTTTGAGGTATAGCTTTAGTTCTTAGATTGTAATTGCTTGTGACCATTTGCTTTAGAATTTGTGTTAACGTCTTGTTTTTTGATAGATTGACAATATGGTGTTCCTGAGGTTTTCTCTAACACGAGGCATGATTTGCTTTGGTGGAGGCGGGAAGCTTAGTCCACGATTCATTGGACCTTTCACCATTCTTAAGAGGGTTGATGCAGTGGCCTATCGACTAGACTTGCCACCTACATTAGAGGGAGTTCATAAAGTGTTTCACATATCTCAGATAAGATGGTACGTGGCAGATCCTAGTCACGTATTGGATCACTCTGAAATAGAGGTGGGCCCGACTCTCAACTATCCAGAGCAGCTAGTAGAGATTATGGATCGTCGGAAGAAGGTGACCCGGAACCAGGTTATCCCCTTGGTTTGCGTCGCATGGAGGCATCACTCTCCGAGTGAGTCTACCTGGAAGAGGGAGGATGACATAGGCGAGTGATACCCTTATCTCTTCGAGTCTTGAGGTATTGTTTTTCTTGTCTTGGTTGCATTCTTGTGCTAGTTTCGTCTTTTTAACTTTGAGGACAAAATTATTTATGGAGGATAGATTTGTCACTACCATAATCCTAGATAGGATATAATTTTTGTCATTTTTATATTATTAATATATTGTGTAAATTTATTTAATTAATTATAGTGATGGTTGCATTTATTAGTGGACTAGTCTATTTATTAGACCCTTGATTAGTGAAACCGATTAGACTTGTCATGACACTTGGACCAACACATTAGGCTAGCCTCATTTAGACTTATTTGTCATTTCATGTCATGAATAGGGATTATATTAATTACCAAACTAAATTAAAATCTTTCTTAATTAACCAAACCATCATGACAACATGAGAGGGCATTATGGTCACTTCACTTGACATGGAGAGGGGTCACTATGGCCAGCCCTAGGAGAGAGAGAGAGAGCTCATTCATTTTATTCCTCTATTTGAGCACATTTCCCAAAGCTTGGTGCTCTTCCTTAAATCCTTTCATTCCTCCATCAACCTTCCATCAAATCATTTCCAATCCTCTCCTACTCTTCATCCAAGGAGTCTAGAAGCTTTAGAAGCAAGGATCACAAGGAGTAGGAGCTTGGAGTAGGAGTTTGTGTCCTAACCGTGTCTGAATCGTATCCACCGGGCTTTGCATTGGGAATCCATCTCCCAATAGGTATACATCTAACATCTCCCTATTTCTAGACTCTAATAAATGCATTGCACCATCAAAAACCCACCCGTTGACTAGGCGTACCTATAGGAGGAAGAACTAGGCTCTAATGACCCTTTGGGTGAAAGTTACATAGAATTTTTGTGCCATTTTTTGAAAATTCCGAAAATGGTGCACCAAGTGTTTGTCATTTGGTTTATTAGGCTAAATTGACTTGTATTACTTGTGTGTGGTTAGATATGTGTCCACAAATGGATACAAGTAGGTTGTGTCATGATATTCTAGGACACGGAGTCAGTTTGGAGGTTTTCTCCTCCGGTACTTGTGGCACACATGTCCAATTTCATATGACACTTGACACTAGCTATGTAGCTATGTATTGCTATAATATAATATATATATATTAGACTTGCTCATGTGATATTATATATATATATATATATATATATATATATATATATATATATATATATATATATATATATATATATATATATATATATATATATATATATATATATATATATATATACATATATAAAAAAAAATAAAAAAAATATATATATACATATATATATATATATATATATATATATATATATATATATATATATATATATATATATATATATATATATATTAGAATTGCTCATGTGATTTGGTATGATTCGAATAAGCTTTGGTATAGGCATCTTAGGCGTATCACAAGTATATCGTAAATTAGTGCGATACGGGGGTGATGCACACAAAGTGTTTGATTATTTGCATATGTGCATGTATGTGTGTGTGTATATGGATAAACACATGTAGTTATGTGTGTATGTGTCTATATGGTTATATGTATGTGTATATAGATATACACATAAAAAGTGTGGCTTGTAGTGTAGTGTGTGTAATTTGGGGTATCTATGCATATATGTGTGAATGTGTGATAGGGAGTGTGCGCACATGTGTGCCTTGTGTGTTAGTCAATTAGCTAGTTTGATAGGTGAATTGATAAATAGATTGATAGTTAGATAGCTAAAGAGGGATTGACAGATAGAGAGGTAAAGGTGTAGAGGGGATGTTGAACTAGCAGTTATAGCTCTGTATACTGCTTGTAGGCAGCAAGATTTGAAGGGAATTTCTCTAACAACAGTGTATGAGACTAGAAAGTAGAAGTAACAACAGTATTTACTAATGTGGTTGTACAAAACAGGTAACAGAAGCAAGAGTGAAAACAGTAGCAGTAATTCACTGCTATGCCCAGGCTTAATTAGGCCCCCTACACAGGAGGTAGTTTACAGGATAACAGGGGAGAGAGAAGCAGTGGGATGTAGCAGTAGGGAGAAGGAATGAGAGGACTTGGCAGCATGTCTTGTCGATGTGTCTGTGCAGCAGTAAATATGAGGGGTGACTAGGAAATTCAGTAGCAATCATATAGGAAGGCAGTAGCAATAGCAAGTAGCCTTAGTAGTAAAAAGTAACAGTAGCAGTAGCAGGAACAAATAGCAAATAGGAAAGATAGTAGCAGTAGAAGAATAAGTTAAACAGCAGTTTAGGGGTATCCTAGTGTCCAGATGTCTGTGTGTGTGTCTGTGTGTGTGTGTATGAGTGTTGTGTGAGGATCCTAGTATCTAAGGTGAATAGGTAATAGGACATAAGGTTGTAGGTAATGATGGAGTAAAGGTAAGAGGTAGGAAATTGGGTATTACCTAGGTAGTAGAGAATAAGGTAAAGTATAGGTAATTTGAGTATAGATAAGGTATTACATTGTTAAGCCTATTTATGTAAAATAGGTAGTACATAGGGTATTGGCCTAGTATTGCCTAGTATAGGCTAAAATATATTGGTATGACAGACAAGGTATGGACCTAAAAACCTAGGTATGACCTAGTTTTGTCTAGTGATGACTATTTTGACCCTAAAAGTCAACCTTTTAGGTAATTTGACCTAGTTTGACCTCTATGACCTAGAATTGACCTAGAAATCATATTTCACTTTAGATATCAATGTTTGCACACCAAAAAACCAATCAACATTGATATTTCATATTTATGTCTTTGTGACTCCACTTTGGATGTCGATCTACACATGTTGCTCACGGCAACATGCGAGTACATTCTCTGACAGTTTTTGTTATCTTGATGACGTCCATGATATCAGTTTGTAGTGTTATACTTGATTTCTGACACGAGAGTACACGGATTAGTATATCTTGGATCCTGACATGCGATGTTATTCTTTGTATATCTTGGTGTACTTGTGTAAGCCTTGTTATTATTGTACTTATATGGACACCGAATCCAAAGGGGTTAGCTACCCTCTCAGAGAATCCTGTGTCGTAACGTACTATGGTCAGATCCACTATACTAGTCGAGGAGTAGGAAGGTATTAGTATATTAGATAATCATATCAAAAATACTTGTACATAGTTGTAACGCCCTAGTCCCAAAATATATTTGACCAAGTATACGAATACATGCCAGCAGCACGTCACCAATGGGCCAAACCTCATAACAGGCCCATTAACAAAATGCTTAAGCTGTAAATCATGATAATATCCTTGAAACATAACACAGTCCACAGGTATATAACGAAACACATCCAGATAATAACAGTCCACAAAGATATCAAGTCCAATAAGAATAATATAACAAACATCTAGCAATAAGAAAGATAATGTGTGTGCGGGTAAAAGACAACCCAAAACCACAGAAAAGAGAAATAAAGTAATAATCAACTACAAGTCTGCTAAAATGATAGAAAATAAAGTAGCAAGTCAGACTAAAGTAATAACATGATCACGAGAAATCCTTAGTCACTATCTCGTCCTCATGTGATGGTACGTCTCTGGCCTCAGCTCCTGAACCATAAATCTCAGGGTAGTCTTAATCTTCGTCTAAGCTTGGGAAATAGCCACGTCCTCAGGGGACTAGTAAAGTACATAATATACATGATATGGTATAGATATGAAAAATATGATCTAAGGCCATCTAATATATCCGATCGATGTGCTATACAAGTGAAAAAAATTCCTAGAATATCATACCTCTCCATTGAGGCTCACAAGCTCCTCAGCAGGATACTGTCCCCAGTACCGTGTCGTGGGACCAAGGAAAATCAATCACGATAGCGATAAAACCTCTACTCTTCTATAGAGCTAAAGGCCCACCACAATAATAGGCCACAAGATAATAAGTCTGATACTGTAGTCAAGTTCTCCCCAACCCCATGGTAACTATCCAGGTCAAGTCCATACAGTCATTACTATAACAACAGCAACAACAATGAACAATCTAGAATATTGCTACGAAGTCAATGCTACGAATAATCATGTAAACCTCGTATCATGTATGTGTCTGTATCCAATGGTCATTTGTGTTAATAGACATGTCAGTTATGCACGTAATGCCTAATGTCAATACTCGGTGTCATTATCGTTACATCGGTACCCATCTTCGAAATGGACATTAAGTATCACCGTTCCTACGTCATGCAAATGTTAACAAATAAACAACAAGAAAAGAAAAGGAACAATCTATAACCAAGGCAAGGTACACTTGCCTGTAACCGTTGTCTGAGTGTATGCCTGACCAACTCCGTTGTCTTCGTTACTTCCTCCAAGTTTACCTATAATAATACACTATTATTAATACTCTATCCCGACTTACTACATATAGACTATATTAGTTATCTATACCCAATAGTCGTCATAATGTCAGTACAATACTATACAACAAATATAGTGCCTAACTTTATTATAAAAATAATCTACAACTATTATTAAACAATAGTTTACATAATCTACAACTAACTTTCTAGCCAAATTGAATCCAAAAAGTCAACTAATGAGTCTCGTGTGCCACTTGCAAATAAATAGCACATGGGAACTCGTTTGGATGGCACACCCTAGACATGTGCATCATAGACTAAAAGTGGATCAAAACCATATATTGGGTCAAACGGTATATAGTTATGTTGAGTCCCGAACTTAAATTGGAAGTTAGGTCTAAAAGTATGGTAGATGATCATAATAGCCTAAGTTGATACGAAGTTGTGCGAAGTCAAAAAAATATTGGAGAACAAGTTTGGATGGGACATGATAATCAAATTAAAGATGAACGTATATAGAATTCAAATATGGAATTAGATATGAGAAATCGATATTTGTTGTATTTCAAAAATCAAAGCTACAGAAAAGTACTACTAGTCATTATTGACTTAAAAATAATTTAATATTAAAATATCCAAATAAATAATTAAAAATAAATTCTAAAAATTAGGGGGCTTACAACCTACCCACCTTAGAAAAAATTTTCTTAAAATTAAAATAACACTACCATGTAAAATCTACAACATAGGAACAATTAAGCTAAATCTTACTGGAATCTGCAAATAGATGTGGATATCGCTCTCGTATGGAATCTTCTTGCTCCCAAGTAGATTATTCCTGAGAATGGTGCTTCCATGCAATCCAAACCAATCTAATCGTCTGCCCTCTAAGTGTTTTCTCGCTAGTATCCAAGATACCAATCGGCTCCTCCATGTATGACAAACATGGTCCTACGGGGACCTCACAGTGATCGACCACATGGCTGAGATCAGTCACATACCTCCTCAACTGTTGAGACATGGAATACAACATGCACTCCCTCTAATAATGGAGGCAATGCAAGATAATATGCCACCTCTCCTATACGATCAATGATATTAAACAGTCCAATATACCTTGGACTCAGTTTCCTTCTACTCCCAAATCTAATGGTACCCCGAGTCAGTGAAATCCTCAGAAATACATGCTCTCCCTTCTTGAATTTCAATGGTCATTGATGCGTATCTGCACAATGCTTCTGCCGTTCTTGAGCTGAATAAAGATGACTCTGAATCTGCTTCACTTTCTCAACTGTCTGCGTCACTAATTCTGGTCCACATATCTGTCATTCTCCAAAGTCGTTCCAACATATAACTGGTGATCTATACTTTCTTCCATACAGTGCTTCATATGGTGCCATCTGTATACTAGCTTGGTAACTGTTATTATAGGAGAATTGCACCAAGTGCAAATGGTCCTCCCAATAACCTCCAAAGTCTAACATACACATACTCAACATATTTTCTAGTGTCTAAATAGTGCACTCCGACTGACCATCCATCTCTGGATGATACGATATGCTAAATGAGCCTTATATCCAAACTCTCATGCATACTTCTTCAGAAATATGATATGAATCTAGAATTTATGTATGAGACTATACTAACTGGCACTCCATGGAGTTTCACAATTTGCCTCATGCATAAGTCAGCTAATATCTCGGTGGATTGTCCTACTTTGAACGGCAAGAAATGTGCCGACTTCGTGAGTCTATCCACAATCACCCAGACTGCATTCTTTCCGCTGGGACTCCTCAAAAATCCAGTAATGAAATCCAAAGTAATATGCTCCCACTTCCACTGAGGGATAGAAAGTGGTTACAACATACATGCGGCCCTCTGATGCTCTACTTTCACTTGTTGCCAAATCAAATACTTCGTTACAAAGCATGCAATCTCCCTCTTCATACCATGCCACCAATAGTATTGTTTCACATCTATGTACATCTTAGTACTTCTGGGATGTATAGAATAAATATAAGTGTGTGCCTCATTCATCAACTCCTACCTCAATTATCCATTCGGAACATCTAGGCGATTCCCGTACCTTAATGTCCCATCCTCATGAACATGTGGTGTGTTGTCGCAGGCACCAAAAAATAAAACCTTACTCTTGAAATTGTATGTAGTAGAAAGAGTAAGGATCGATCCCACGGAGAGTAATTAGTATAAATTTTATGCTATGTGAACAAGGATTGGGGGAGAGAGTTTTGAAAAGAAAATTTAAGAAGAGCTAAAGCAATTAAAGTATTAAAATCAATCAAGGGACAAATATTGGTCTCAGTGAACATTCACTATTGGAAATCATAAAATTTGATCATTGATGCAAGCATACATTAAATCATACTTTGAATATTTATCGTTGGAAGTATCTTCCTATCTCTCTTAGGCTTAGTTAATAAGATACAAGCGACCTAATTAACTTTACTTACTAAATAATCTAAGACAAGCGCTATAGATTTAATCTAGCAGTTTCTTAAAGAACAAAGAAATCGATAAAGCAAAATAATACAAGCACAAGCGGTTGCATTTAATTTTGTCAAACGTTTTTCTCCTAAGATCTAATAAAACAAAGCAGTTTATTAAATCTTGGTTGCTTCACAAATTAGAAATATCAAACTATTACGGATTTGATATCTAATTTAGCGGTAGATCGAAATGAATAATAAACTAGTAGGCCTCCTAGTAATTAAACAAAACAATCATGAAAGTTGGCACAGAAAAACATTCAATATTCAAAGTATAACTCAAATATATAAAGCAATTTAGATCTCACAAGTTTACTGATTCCAAGGCTTCTGTACACTTCGACCAACAAGACTTCTAGCCGCACATGTTCATCAAAACTTCAAAAGAAAAGTTGGAGAAGAAGAAGAAGAGTTGTGTTGTGTTGTTTCTTCTCATGATTTCTACCCCCTTTTATACACCATAAATTAGTTGTGTCAAGCCCACAATATCTCCCCACATATCATCTAAAAGTTACAACTTCTCAAACTAAATAGAATAAGTCATAGAACAAGTAGGAACATGGTTGTTTTGGTTCCTATTTTTGTTCACAACATCTTTGACCCAACTTCAAGTCTGATTTCGTCCATGATGCAGCTTGATTTGCAAAATACACAAAATATAAAAGTTTTAGCCCTGTGTCTTAGCTTGCCAAAACTTTTTGAATCACCTCCATTGCTTTTCAGATGAGAAAGTTATCCACATTTTGGTGAAAGGTGTCAAAATTGTCCAGAATTGCATTTTAGCTCCATTTTGCACATAGTGTCTCCAAATTCATCCTACAGCAAAATATAAATATAATGAGTACCTATAGTCATAAAATGAGCATAAAATGATAAACATTAAGGGATAAAAATATAACATTTTACGTTCTCATCAAATACCCCCACACTTAACTTTTGTTCGTCCTCGGACAAAACTCTTATTTATTTATTTTCAAAACAAAAATCAAGATTGTAATGTCATAAATAAAGAATAATCATGCTCTTCAAAACTCATAACATATCATAAAAATATATTCTTAAACAACTTCTAATTACTTAGTAAGTAATTTAATTTAAAGATAGAGTAAACTAAATTGGTAGACCCTCACGGGAATAAACACTCAACTCTTGTATATTTGAAGGGTATGTGTTTCGCTCAAATTTATTCCAACAGAAATGATCTACCATAAGCTTGCATATCTTCTCATTCTCCACCACTTGGATCACATACATAACACAAATAATAAGGACTTTTTATGGGTTGTAGCGGGGCTTAGGATTAAGGTAGGATATATTTTGGGAGTGTAGCTCAAAAGCCATCAAAACTAGTGGAGCAAAAATAATTTAACTCAAGCTCGCATATATAAAATATATAAAACTAATCACCCCATTTAGCTTCTTCAAATTGACCTTAAAGCATTCAACATAGCCCTTTATTGGAATTGGAGGAAGAATTATGAAAATGAATATCAAAAATAAATTCCTCCATCACTTTTTTTTTCATTACTTCTTTCTTTCTTTCGTTCTTTTTCTCATCATCTTTTTTTCATTTTTTTTCTTTTCATTTTCATCATTTTTTTTATGATGGAACTCAAGAATTTGAAAATAAAAATATGTAGCGAAACAAGAAATTCAAATACCCCCACACTTATTTTTATACACCCATACATATCATAATGCTCCACTAGTTTTCTGGCCTGGGTAAGGATTTATTTTTATTTTTTCAGGTTAAAGCTTGTAATATGGGTTCACAAAAATAGAAGCAATAAGGCTCAAAGGGGTTCAACCAAAGGAAAAATAATTTTAGGGTAGGCTATTTGGCTTATGTAGCGTACAATAAAGATGGCCTTAATCATATTCATGTATGCATATGTCGATGTGACCTCGAAGAGAATCTAAGCAAGTTCTAGAGAAACAAGTCCATGGAAGAATAACACTCATCAAAGAAAATAGTAAGACTGATGTGTCAGTCTAAAGGCTCCAAATCTCACCGGCTTTTGTCTACCAAATTTAGTCACAACCATCCTCAAGGAAAATAACTATACTAATTAATTCTAAATTGAAAAGAGTATTTATTCAATCTTGTTATGAATTTTTCAAACTCAGTTGAATCTTGTTCATGGCATATACAACAATAAATATTGAAAATCACAAAAAAAACTTTTTTTTTGAAAATAAAATAAAATAAAACTTTATTGAAAACCACAAAAAAATACTTTTTTTAAAATCGAAAAAAACTAAAATTGCTTACAATAATTTAAATCCTCCCCCATACTAAAATTGACATTGTCCCCAATGTAAGCCTAAATGCAAATAAAAGAAAAAATAAACAAAAATAGAAATGCAAGAATAAGAACAAACTTCCCTAGGGTTGCCTCCCAAGCAGCGCCTTTGTTTAATACGTCGTTGGCTCGACTTTATGCACACTTGACATAACTATGAAAGGGTTTCTCATCTTGGATAGAGGCCTGTAAAATAGATGGTAAATGCCAGTTGTTAGAATTTGATAATGCCATATAAGAAAAGTTATATGACTGTTGCATTTTTTGAAATTTATTCAATGCTAATACAGCTTCCTGCAAATTAGAACTCAAAGATAACTCTTCATTCCCTTTCTCAACATGCTCACCGATGGCAACTTCCAATCCATCTTTGCCATCAAGTTTAAAAATTTCTTGTCCATTTGGTACTACGTTGTCATTAGGAATGTTCGTGTCTGCAACGCTGTTGATCTCTTCTTCTTGTTTTGACGATGTAGGCACTTTCTTTACTAGGTTGTCAACCTCTTCGTCATTTCTCAAAACGATTGTACTTATATTTTCTTTTGGATTTATTATCATTTGAGATGGCAGTTGTTCCAAACTTTGTGCCTCCAGTTTAGTAATTATTGTAGCCATTTGGCTCATTTGATTGTTCAAACTTTGGATGCTGGCCCTCGTCTCCTGTTGAAATTGAAAAGTATTAGTGGCAAGAGACATAACAATATCTTCTAAAGACATAGCAGAATTAGAAGTTTGGTCCAATTGTTGTTGACGAGGGTATGGTTGCTTGCACTGTTGGTAACTTAGGCAATTTTGAGTTACACTGGACTCGTCTTCAAGTATTGGGCACATATCAGTTAGATGCCCTTCTATTAAACAAATATCACAAGCCATTGTTGTTTGCATGTTACCACCTACAACCATTTGATGAACAAGAGAAGTTAAACTAGCATTTTGTTGTTCAAGAGAATAAAACCTTACTCTTAAAAGTATATGTAGTAGAGAGAGTAAGGATAATAAATTTGGTGTGCTGTTGCAGGCACCCAAAAAAAAAACCTTACTCTTTAAATTATATGTAGTAGAGAGAGCAAGGATCGATCCCACGGAGAGTAATTAGTATAAATTTTATGTTATGTGAACAAGGATTGGGGGAGAGAGTTTTGAAAAGAAAATTTAAGAAGAGCTAAAACAATTAAAGTATTAAAATCAATCAAGGGACAAATATTGGTCTCAGTGAACATTCACCATTGGAAATCATAAAATTTGATCATTGATGCAAGCATACATTAAATCATACTTTGAACATTTATCGTTGGAAGTATCTTCCTATCTCTCTTAGGCTTAGTTAATCAGATACAAGCGACCTAATTAACTTTACTTACTAAATAATCTAAGACAAGCGCTATAGATTTAATCTAGCAGTTTCTTAAAGAACAAAGAAATCGATAAAGCAAAATAATACAAGCACAAGCGGTTGTATTTTTGTTAAACGTTTTTCTCCTAAGATCTAATAAAACAAAGCAGTTTATTAAAGCTTAGTTGCTTCACAAATTAGAAACATCAAACTATTACGGATTTGATATCTAATTTAGCTGTAGAACGAAATGAATAATAAACTAGTAGGCCTCCTAGTAATTAAACAAAACAATCATGAAAGTTGGCATAGAAAAACATTCAATATTCAAAGTATAACTCAAATATATAAAGCAATTTAGATCTCACAAGTTTACTGATTCCAAGGCTTCCGTACACTTCGACCAACAAGACTTCTAGCCGCACATGTTCATCAAAACTTCAAAAAAAAAAGTTGGAGAAGAAGAAGAAGAGTTGTGTTGTGTTGTTTCTTCTCATGATTTCTATCCCCTTTTATACACCATAAATTAGTTGTGTCAAGCCCACAATATCTCCCCACATATCCTCTAAAAGTTACAACTTCTCAAACCAAATAGAATAAGTCATAGAACAAGTAGGAACATGGTTGTTTTGGTTCCTATTTTTGTTCACAACATCTTTGACCCAACTTCAAGTCTAATTTCGTCCATGCTGCAGCTTGATTTGCTAAAAACACAAAATATAAAATTTTTAGCCCTGTGTCTTAGATTTCCAATACTTTTTGAATCACCTCCATTGCTTGTCGGATGAGAAAGGTATGCGCATTTTGGTGAAAGGTGTCAAAACTGTCCAGAATTGCATTTTAGCTCCATTTTGCACATAGTGTCTCCAAATTCATCCTACAGCAAAATATAAATATAATGAGTACCTATAGTCATAAAATGAGCATAAAATGATGAACCTTAAGGGATAAAAATATAATATTTTACGTTCTCATCAACATGCAAGTCCACTACTAGACGTATCATTATATACAATAAATCCTTTCGATCTAGAAGGAAGCGTCAAAATATGTGATGTGGTTAACCTCTTCTTCAATTCCTTAAAAGCCTTCTGATAGTCTTCTGTCCACTGAAACTTCTGATCCTTACGTGTCAACCGTGTCATCGGCTCTGCAATCCGTGGGAAATTTTCTACGAACCTACGATAATACCCGACAAGTCTGAGAAAACTCCTAACCTCTGCAACAAATATCGGTGTCGGCTATGACTCCACTGTAGCTATCTTTTCTGGATCAACTGAAAGTCCTTCTCCCGAGATAATGTGTCCAAGGAAAGGAACTCTATCAAGATAGAATTCACACTTGCTAAGCTTGGCATACAATCTCTACTTCCTCAAGGTCTCCAGAATAATATGAAAATGTTCTTCATGCTCCTCGCGACTCTTAGAATACACCAGGATGTCGTCGATAAACACTACTACAAATTTATCCAAAAATGGGTGGAATACCTTATTCATCAAGCTCATAAAACTGTCAGCACATTTTTTAAACCAAACGGCATAACCAAGAACTCATATGCCCATACTTGGTTCTGAAAGCTATCTTCGGCATGTCTTCTTTCCTCACTTTGATCTGATGGTATCCGGTCTGAGATCTATCTTCGAGAATATACAAGTTCCATACAACTAGTCGAATAGATCATCAATGCGTAGCAAGGAATAATTGTTCATGATTGTTATATCATTAAGGCTCTGTAATCAATGCATAAGCGAACTGATACATCCTTCTTTGGCATAAACAAAATAGGCACTCCCTACGACGATATACTAGCTCTAATAAATTCCTTGTCTAAGAATTCATCAACTTTCTTCTTCAGCTCTTCTAACTCCATCGGCACTAACCAGTACACGGATGATGTGACAGGCTCTGCCCTTGGTATCAAGTCGATGGTGAACTCTACTTCCCGATCAGGGTGCAAACCGGCTAAGTTATTAGGAAATACATCCATAAAATCTGCTACAATTTTCGAATACTTAACGTCGCCTTCAGCTATATGTACTTTAAGCATAGGTATAGTACCATGTTTCCTAGCTCCAGAAAGAAACTCAAACTCCAGTTGCCGAAGTAGCCTGAAGCTAACTCGTCTAAGCCGGCAATCCAATGTAACATGGTATTGTCTCATCCAGTCCATACCAAGTACAATGTCAACCTGGCATGAAAAAGAACAAGAATTGTGCTCGCATCTCTCTCCCACAAATAACTACCGAACAAGCTCTACAAGTGTCACTAACCAGAATAATACCACCTTCCGTCAGTATCTTCATGACCTTAGAGAGAGGTGAGGTCACTACTCTTTTTGTGGCCACGAAGCTAGCAAAAATGAAGGAATGCAATGCTCCTGAATCAAACAATGCTACAGCATGTAATGAGGCTACTAATATAATACCTCCTATAACCTCACCTGCAGTCTTCTCCTCCTCCATGGTCATGGCAAAGGCATGTCCACAACCATGTACTGGTGTTCTCTACTGCTACTGAGCCTGCTAGAATACGGTTGTCTGGGGTGGCAGAGGTGGCCTCTGCTGAAAACCTCCTGGTACTGGTGGTCACATGCCTCCAGCTCATGCCTGTGGTACTCTCGGTGCCGGAAGTGCTGGCCACGGTGGCTGTGGAGCTGGTCCTGGTACGTCCCTTCGGCTCTTTCGGCAGTCCTCTGTTGGATACGGATTCGAACCATAGAGTAAGCATAATCCCAATATGTGTGCAATACCTCACGATATGTCCCTTCTTATCGCAGTGGTGCCAATCGGGTAGTAATGCTGCTGGTGCCTGGACGGACTTAAAATTTCATCGTGGGTTTCTTTATTGGAACTCTCTGTTGGGCTCTGGCTGGTACATATAGCCTCTTCATTCCCGACTCCCTCTAGTGAACTCGCTCTAAACACCGTGCCGTAGTAAGAACTCTAGAATAAATGGTAGGCACTGCATCTCCGATAAGCTATTGTAGTCTATAACTCAGACCTTCATAGAATTTCTCTGCTTTTTCCTCCTCCATCTAAATCAGTGTAGGTACAAAATGGTTTAGTGTTAGAAACTCAGCATTGTACTCTTCGACAGTCATTTTGCCTTGTACGAGATGTAGAAATTAACTTCGAAGCTCTGCTCTAAAGGTTGCCGGGATATACATCTCTTGGAAAAGTTTGGAGAACTCCTTCCAAGTGACATTATCCGGGCCAACCCTTCTTTCTTCTGTAAGCCACCAGTGGTGTGCATTGTCGATCAGTTATATCCTAACGGCAATCATCCAACGCTCTTTCGGTATTTCTACTACCTCCAACTGATATTGAATGTTGGTTAGCCACTCATGAACCTCTGTGGGCACCTCCTTGCCCGAGAATTGAACTGGTTTCAACTGACAAAAATAAGCAAGTGTCCCCGTCGATGGTCGTCGGGCTGGTGGAGTCACTTACTCCAAAGCTGGTATGATACGATCCTCCATGTTCTCCGCCGGTCCTAGTTGAGTCTCCAATTGGATCTGTTGCTGTACTTGTATCAATATGTAGAAGGTCTGGAATAACTGTTACAGATCTATATTTTGTCCATGCTGGGGAACATCATCGGCGACAACAGTGGCAGTTGTGGCATCAGTGGGATATCCTCTCTCCTGAACCTCGGTGGGTGCGAAGCTGCTAGATTTCCTAGTTGGGTAGATGAACCTCCAACTGGTGGCGGGGTCGAGTCGACGTGAGTCACAACAGCAATCTGTGGTGTAACCACAGGATTCTCGTTGTTGGCTTGTGGGTCCATTATACTGCACAATAAAATAAAACTTATAAGCTAAGAGCAGATGGTATGAAACAAGATGCATGATAAGAAATAAATTTTGAAAGCGATGTAGAGATCAAGGACGTGTAACAATAAAGGTATATGAATGAGATCCTATAGCTCTTGCCATTCCTATTCGTAGGCTCACGTCGGTAAAGTAACGTAACCGAAGTGATTTAACGTAGACCTTCATGGGCCGACACAAAAATATGTAACACATGTCCTAAAATACATAGGATCAGGTATACGAATACATGCCAGCAGCACGTCACCAATGGCCCAAACCTCATAACAAGCCCATTAATGAAATACTTAATCTGTAAATCATGATAATATCCCATAAACATAATACAATTCATAGGTATATAACTAATCACATCCACAAAATAACAGTCTAAAAAGATATCATGTCCAATAAGAATAATATAACAAATATCCAACAGTAAAAGAGAGAATGTTTGTGCGGGTAAAAGACATCCCGAAAACACAAAAAAGAGAAATAAAGTAATAATCAACTACAAGTCTGCTGAAATGAAAGAAAATAAAGTAGCAAGTCAGACTAAAGTAATGACACGATCACGAAAAATCCTATAGCACTATCTCGTCCTCCTGTGACGGTACATCTCCGGCCTCAACTCCCGAACTGTAAATCTCAGGGTAGTCTTCAGCTCCGTCTAAGCCTGGAAAATAGCCAATTCCTTAGAGGACTAGCAAGGTACATAATATATATACTATAGTACAGATATATAAAAAATATGATCTAAGGCCATCTAATATATCCGGTCTATGTGTTATACAAGTGAGAAACTTTCCCAGAATATTAGACCTCTCTACTGAGGCTCACAAGCTCCTCAGCAGGATATTGTTCCCAGTACCGGGTCGTGGGACCAAGGATAATCAACCATGATAGTGATAACCTCTACTCTGCTACAGAGCTAAAGGATCACCACAATAACAGGCCACAAGATAATAAGTCTGATATTGTAGTTAAGTTCTCTCCATGTCAACTCCATACAGTCATCATTATAATAATAACAACAACGATGAACAATCTAGAATACTGCTACGAAGTCAATGTTATGAATAATCATGTAAACCTCGCATCATGTATGTGTCTATGTCTTGTGGTGTCTATGTCTTGTGGTCATTCCTGTCAATGGACACGTCAATTATGTACGTAATGCCTAATATTAATACTCGATGTCATTATCATGACATTTCGAAATGGACACTAAGTATCATCGTTCCTACACCATGCGAATGCTAACAAATAAACAACAAGAAAATGAAAGGAATAATCTATAACCAAGGCAAGGTACACTTGCATGTAACCGTTGTCTGACTGACCAACTCCAGTGTCTTTGTTACTTCCTCCAAGTTCACCTACAATAATACACTATTATTAATACTCTATCCTGACTTACTACATATAGACTATATTAGTTATCTATACCCAAGAGTTGTCATAATGTCAGTACAACACAATACAATAAATATAGTGCCTAATTTTATTACAACTAATATAAAATAATAGTTTAAATTCTGAAAAATACTTATAAATATCTTTATATTACCAAAAAATACTATTTCAATGGTGGAAACTCATGCACAATAGGTCTATGTCGATAATATGTCATTATTACCACATTCGACCTACTAGTTGAGCCCCGAAACAATACTTAATTAAAAATATAAATTTTGGAAAAATATATAAATTAGTAAATATAGTTTTTTAACATCATACCTTGCACAATAAATTATTTAGTAAAGTTATATGAAGTATCAAGGCTTTTGGATACAAAGAACATATGATTTTCAGAGTTACGGTGTTACAGCAAATGTCAAGAATTTTATGAAATAATAAATAAACTCAAAACTCATAAAATAGATATGCGTTGGAAAGCTCTTGATGTCTAGTTTCTGATAAAAAAATATTAGGAAGATCTGATCTGGCCTTAGATAGGCAAAAATCCAATCGAAACAGATCTGGTCTATTCTGGATACATTATCGTAGAACTGATGTCGCAGACAAACCACTTGGAACTGTATGATCCAGCGATCAGAGATTAAAATAGACACAAGAGGTAATTTTATTTTTGGTTTGAATTCAATCGGATGAGAAAAAGAAAATAAAATACAATCTAGAAGTCGAATAACCTGCTCTGACTTTCAGATTTCTCTTCAACGAAGTTTCGGCCCAAGAAAGTGGCGTGCACCTCTCTAATGGTTGTGAGATGACTTCTACGCTTGCTAGGGTGGAGAGAACATCGAGGAGTCACGAGAGTGGTGGTGATCAACACAAAATTCAAGGAAATAGGGGTGATGGGGGTCGGCCTTGTGCTTATAGCCATCGGCCTAGGTGCTCTCGGGTTGGGGTATGTCACGCGCGTACAGGGGCTATGTGGGGGTATTGGCAGCAATGTGGAGGGGATTAGGGTTTTTTTAGGTTTTATATAATGAGGTTTTGGGCTTTGGTTTGGACTAATTTTGTTAGGATTTGGCCCCTCAAAGTATAACTATGGTAATGGGTTTCCTAATTTAGAGAGTTGTTTGAACAGGATTTATTGCACATGGCTGCAATTTAATCACTAAAAATTAATTAAATATATGTTTAATTTATTTTAGCAACCTTATATAAGATCTAACAAGTGGGTTAGGGCTGGCTAGGTTAGGGTCCGAATATATTTTTTTAGTCAATTTGAACCCCCAAAAAAGTCAACTAATGAGCCTCATGTGCAACTTGCAAATAAATAGCACATGGAAACTCAATTGGATGGTATACCCTACACATATGCATTATAGACTAAAAGTGGGTCAAAACAATATATTGGGTCAAATGATATTGAGTTATGTTGAGTCCTGAACTTAAATTGGAAAGTTAGGTCTAAAAGTATAGTAGATGATCATAATGGCCTAAGTTGATACGAAGTTGTGCAAAGTCAAAAAATTATTGGAGAACAAGTTTGGATGGGACATGATAATCAAATTAAAGGTGGACGTGTCTAGAATTCAAATATGGAATTAGATATGAGAAATCGATATTTGTTGTGTTTCAAAAACAAAGCTAAAGTAAAGTACTACTATAGTCATTATTGACTTAAAATATAATTTAATATTAAAATATCCATATAAATAAATAAAAATAATTAAAAATAAATACTAAAAAATTAGGGGGCTTACAACCTACCCACCTTAAAAAAATTGTCCTTGAAATTAAAATAACACAACCATGCAAAATCTACAACATAGGAACAATTAAACTAAATATTACTGGAATCTGCAAATAGATATGGATATCGCTCCCGTATGAAATATTCTCGCTCCCAAGTAGATTATTCCGAAGAACGGTGCTTCCATGCAATCCAAACCAATCTAATCGTCTGTCCTCTAAGCATCTTCTCGCTAGTATCCAAGATACCAACCGACTGTTCCTCGTATAACAAACTGGGTCCCACGGTGATCTCAGAGTGATCGACCATATAGTTGCGATCAGTCACATACCTCCTCAACTGTTAAGACATGGAATACATCATGCACTCCCTCTAATGATAGAGGCAACACAAGACGATATGCCACCTCTCCTATATGATCAATGATATCGAATGGTCCAATATACCGTGGACTTAATTTTCTTCTACTCTCAAATCTAATGGCATGCCGAGTCGGTGAAATCCTCAGAATATATGCTCTCCCTCCTTGAATTCCAATGGTCGTTGATACGTATCTGCCCAATGCTTCTGGCATTCTTGAGCTGCTTGAAGATGACTTCTGAATTCGCTTCACTTTCTCAACTGTCTGCGTCACTAATTCTGGTCCACCTATCTGTCGTTCTCCAAAGTTGCTCTAATATATTGGCGATCTACACTTTCTTCCATACAATGCTTTATATAGTGCCATTTGTATACTAGCTTGGTAACTGTTATTGTAGCAGAATTCTACCAAGTCAAGTGGTCCACCCAAGAACCTCCAAAGTCTAACATACGCACTCTCAACATATCTTCTAGTGCCTAAATAGTGCACTCCGACTAACCATCTATCTCTGGATGATACGATATGCTAAACGAGCCTCATACCCAAACTCTTATGCATACTTCTTAAGAAATGTGATGTGAATCTAGAATCTCTGTACGAGACTATACTAACTCTCACTCCATGGAGTTTTACAATTTTCCTCATGCATATGTCAGCTAATATCTTGGTGGACTGTCCTACTTTGAACGACAAGAAATGTGCCGACTTTGTGAGTCTATCCACAATCACCCAAACTGCATCCTTTCCAATGGCACTCCTCAAAAATCCAGTAATAAAATCTATAGTAATGTGCTCCCACTTCCACTGAGGGGATAGAAAGTGGTTGCAACATAAATGTGGTCATCTGATGCTCTACTTTCACCTGCTGGCAAATCAAATACTTCGCTACAAAGCGTGCAATCTGTTAGCCCAATGATTAGATCGTGTTTTTGAATATGGCTAATCAGTTAAGTTTAACATAATGATGTCACTAATATTCATATACTCACTATCATGTTGCTACTTAAACTTAGCATTGTCCTATATTATGTTGCCATGCTTGTATCGTACTGCAACATATTTTGCTCGCCTAATATGTATTTGTAGACATGCAGTAAGCATGATCAAACCATGATATAGGCAGTGAAGAACTAATAATGGACCAAAGGCGGCATCATACAAAAGATTTCTCTGAACCGCCTAGCGACCTATCTGGGGCCTCGCATCGAGGGTTCCGCTGCTGTCAAGATCAGTATATTTATATACTCACTATCATGTTTCTAATGTTCATATACTCACTATAATGTTTCTTGATCTGTATATCTTTGGACGAGTGCTGTCAAGAAAAAAGATGTCTTCAGGTCTGCTCAAATATCAGAAGAAATGTGTCATCAAAGGGCTCCTGGTTTTTCTATTAGTTTTAAGTCTGTAATCTTTAATTTATTTAGTCTAGGAGAATGTGTACGTTGAGTCGTACTGTGTCATCTCAACCCCTAGACATATCTCTCCAAGCTCTATCATACAAACAGACCAATTCCTGAACCAAACCAAACCACCATAGCCCATTGATAACTTCTGTCCCAAGGGAGACAGAGTTCGGGCCGAACTCTGTCTAAGGCAGAGTTCGGGCCGAACTCAGTCTAAGGCAGAGTTCGGGCCGAACTCTACCTCCTGATTTTTAGCACCCTAATTTTTAGGGCCTGCTTGATACAAGCTGTCCAACGTTCAAAAATTTGAATTCTTGGGACAGAATTCGGGCCAAACTCTGCCTCCCCAGCGTAGTATAAGTAGAGCTTGAATTCTCTCATTTCAAATCATCTCTTACCTTCAAATATTCAAGCATTCTAAGCTCTACTACTCCAAGCCTCATTCTTCCATATCTCCTAAGCCATAACTCTCCTTAGTCCAAGGTGCTCAGTGTGATATCAGCTAGAAGTTGTGTGCAAGAGTGAAAGAAAAATTACTTGGATAATTCCAAGTTTCGTCATCTGCGAATCTGTAAGAAGTTGACGTGCTCTTCTGAGTAAAGGCACGTGGTTGTAGGGTATTTCACAAATAGTGGATTTCAATCCTGAGCTAGAGTTCTCAGGCCTGGACTAGTCCTCCACGATGGAAACCAGGTTAAGACTGTTGTGTTTGCGTATGCTTTTCTGATCTCTTTTATTTTCGCATTAATACTCTGATTAATTATTCTATTGGTGAAAGAGTTCATTTTTATATGGTTATTATCGACACAAACTCTATTCACCCCCCTTTAGAGTTGCCTACATGTTTTTCACAATCTCTCTCTTCATACCATGCCACCTATAGTACTGTTTCAGATCTTTATACATCTTAGTACTTCTGGGGTGTATAGAATAAATAAAATTGTGTGCCTCATTTATCAACTCCAAGTTCAATTCTCTATTCGAAACATATAGGCGATTCTCGCACCTTAATGTCCCGTCCTCATGAACATGCAGTCATGTCTACTCTCCAGCCTCTGTCATTTCTCAAAGCCTTTAAAATCTTGCATATGTAGGCAAAGCTGCCTTGATCCTATCCACAAGTGATAATTGTACTTTCAGATTAGCAAGTACCCCTTGATGTCCCAGCATAATGACTTCTACTCCAAGTTTTTGAAGATTATCCAATAATTGTAGCTGAACTGTCAAGAAATATGAAGTAGGCTTCCTATTGAAAATGTCTGATACTATGTTTGTCTTGCCAGGATGGTACTGCAAATTTATATGATAGTCTATCATGAGCTCAAACCAATGCCTCTGCCTCATATTCAACTCATTTTGTGTGAAGACGTACTTTAAGCTCTTATGATACGTAAATATCTCTACACGTTTCCTGTAAAAATATTGCCTCCATAGCTTTAATGCAAAGATCATTGTTGTTAACCTCCATATCATTAGTAGGATAATTCTTCTCATGTGCCCCAATTGCCTCGATGTGTAGGCTATGACCTTTCTGTGTTGCATCAAAACATATCCAAGTCCACTTCCTGACGCATCATTGTATACAACGAATCCTTCAGATCCAGAAGGAAGCATCAAAATATATGATGAGGTTAACCTCTTCTTCAATTCCTTAAAAATCTTCTGATAGTCTTCTGTCTACTGAAACTCGTGATCCTTATGCGTCAACCGTGTCATCGGCTCTGCAATCCGTAAAATATTCTCTACGAACCTGCAGTAATACCCAACAAGTTTGAGAAAACTCCTCACCTCTGCAACAAATGTCGGTCGGCCAAGACTCCACTATAGCTATCGTTTCTCGATCAATGAAAGTCCTTCTCTCGAGATAATGTCCAGGAAAGGAACTCTATCAAGACAGAATTCGCACTTGCTAAGCTTGGTATACAATCTCTCCTTCCTCAAGGTCTCCAGAATAATACAAAAATGTTCTTCATGCTCATCACGACTCTTAGAATACACCAGGATGTTTGATAAATAGTGCTACAAATTTATCCAAATATGGGTGGAATTCCTTATTCATCAAGCTCATAAAAACTGTCTGCGCGTTGTTTAAACCAAACGGCATAACCAAGAACTCATATGCCATACTTGGTTTTGAAAGTTGTCTTCGGTATGTCTTCTTTCCTCACTTTGATCTGATGGTACCCGGTCTGAGATCTATCCTCGAGAATATACAAGTTCCATGCAACTAGTCGAATAGATCATCAATGTGTGGCAACAAATACTTGTTCATGATTGTTACACCATTAAGGCTCTGTAATCAATGGATAAGCGAACTGATCCATCCTTCTTCGGCATAAACAAAATATGTGCTCCCCACGATATAGCTCTAATAAATTCCTTGTCTAAGAATTCATCAACTTGTTTCTTCAGCTCTTCTAACTCCTTCGGCGCTAACCTGTACACGGATGATATGACAGGCTCCGCCCTCGGTATCAAGTCGATGGTGAACTCTACTTCCCGATCAGGTTGCAAACTTGGTAAGTCATTAGGAAATACATCCACAAAATCTGCTACATTTTGGATACTTAACCTCGCCTTCAACTATATGTTCTTTAAGCATAGGTATAGTACCATGTTCCATAGCTCCATGAAGAAACTCAACCTCCAGTTGCCGAAGTAGCCTAAAGATAACTCGTCCAAGCTGGCAATCCAATGTGACATGGTATTGTCTCATCTAGTCTATACCAAGTACAAGGTCATAACCCGACATGAAAAAGATCAAGAATTGTGCTCGTATCTCTCTCCCACAAATAACTACCGAACAAGCTCTACAAGTGTCTTTAACCGGAATAATACCAGCTCCCGTTAGTATCTTTATGACCTTAGAGAGAGGTGAGGTTGCTACTCTATGTGTGGCCACGAAGCTAGCAAAAATTAAAGAATGCGATGCTCCTGAATCAAACAACGCTATAGCAGGTAACGAAGCTACTAATATAGTACCTCCTATAACCTCGTATGCAGTCTTCTCCTCCTCCATGATCATGGCAAAGGCATGTCCACGACCATGTGCTGGTGTTCTCTACTGCTACTGAGCCTGCTAGAATACGACTGTCTGGGGTGGCAGAGGTGGCCTCTGCTAAAAACCTCCTGGTACTGGAGGTCATATGCCTCCACCCCCTGCCGATGGTGCTCTCGGTCCCGAAAGTGCTAGCCTCGGTGGCTGCAGAGCTGGTCCTTGTACGTCCCTTCGGCTCTTTGGGTAGTCCCGTATTGGATGCTGATCCGAACCATAGCGTAAGCATAATCCCAATGTGTGTGCAATACCTCACGATATGTCCTTTCTTGCCGCAGTATAGATGGCCTCTTCATGCCCGACTCCCTCTAGTGAACTTGCTCTAGACGTCGTGTCGTGGTAAGAACTCCAGAATAAGTGGTAGGTATTGCAGCTCCGATAAGCTATAGTAATCTATAACTCAGACCTTCATAGAATTTCTCTGCTTTTTCCTCCTCCGTCTAAATCAATGTAGGTACAAAACGGCTTAGTCTTAGAAACTCAGCATTGTACCCTTCCACAGTCTTGTTGTTTTGTACGAGATATAGAAATTAACTTCTAAGCCCTGCTCTAAAGGTTGTCGGGATATACATCTCCAGAAAAAGTTTAGAGAACTCCTCCTAACTAACATTATCCGGGCCAAGCCTTCTTTCTTCTGTAAGCCACCAGTGGTGCGCATTGTCGGTCAGTTGTATCCTTTCGGCAATTATCCAACGCTCTTTCGGTATCTCTGCTATCTCCAACTGATACTGGATGTTGGTGAGCCACTCGTGAACCTCTGTGGGCTCCTCCTTGCCCGAGAATTGAACTGGTTTCAACTGACAATAATCAGCAAGTGTCACGACCCGCTCCCGAATAATCGGACACGAGTCGAACATGCCCAGCCTTTGTCGATGGACACGACGAAGTAAGCTGTACAATTCTAAGGAAAACTCCAAGATACAAGATACATAAACAACATAGTTGCTATACACGTTCTCAGAACAGATCTTCACACTCTATCAAGTCAAAACAATATCATCCGGAGACAAATTCGGTAACCAGAATAAAATTATACAATCCTGAATACTCAATACAATATACATGATACAAACTCTAAATAAAACTAGAAAATGATCTAATCTAGAGCACTGCAACTCTAAGTCCATCCTGAACACAACTCCACCATCTTCGGGCTCTGGCCCAAGGTGGTACAATATCATCAAGCACACCTGCAACGTATCCTGTCAGGAAGAGAGAAAAGTATAACCCCGACAAGAAGCACTAAACAATGTAAACTGAAATGCATGAAGAAGAACCACATTATGAACTAGTGGTACAAGACAGGAACATGAAAATAGTGGTGCATAAATAACGATGAAACTAAAGTACCAGATCCAGAATAATGTACTATACTATTAGTCTAACATGCATTTGAAATAACTATCAGAATATGTGACTGGCTGGGGTAGTACAGGATACAAGAGCACATGAATAATGGTATGGCTTAGAGTCCCATGTGCACGATGTGAGACCTAAGCTATTAGTCAATGCCTAGCTAATATAGGATTGGTCATATATCTGTAGTATTTCTCCACCCAATGTACAAGTAAAGAACACTGAACAATAAACTATGAACAATGAACGATGAACAATGAACAATCGTGTGTACAACGTGTCAATATGAGAACATGAAGCAAGACAGAAATATAGAGTAAAGGGTTCGAGTCGGTGTACTTGCCTTGCTCTGGGTGATCGGGAAAAAGGGAAGATCTGACTGTCTACCTGATGTTGCAAGTTGGTTAGGTACAATTCACTATTGGTTAGATATAAATAACTACAATTAACTGGATTACTAGCTAACTATCCACTTAAGACTAATTAGCCTTACTGTAGGATAATAATAATTAATAAAACATATAACCTAGCTATCCTTAAATAGATTAAGCAACCACATAATCTAAAAAACATTTAAAAATTATTTAAATATAACACTACTTACCCAGTTAATGATGACAATTAAATATAATTATTTATAAGCAAGAATTTACCAAACAACTATTGATACGTAAGAGTAACTTCTACATGTAATGTAAATAATCCCTTCACCAATATGACCTAAATTAGACCACCACCAAAATTATCTTCCCTACATCTTTAATAGGCTCAATCAAAACAACCATTTATAGGCTATACAGTTAAGTCTCGACCCTTCTAATACTAAGCTTAACTTCATGGATTCAATCTCACAACCCATCTCATTTACTCACCAAAGTAATGAAGGTCCAACCTGCATCCCTTATTCACTTATGCAGAATAAACATGAATTAGGCACACCCAATGATACATCTCGGTAAAACATAATAAAATTCAAAATCTACTAATCTACCACAACTCCAGTACAGTTTAATATACAAAACAGGGCCAACTCAAATGAATTCAAACTTTAAACCAACGGCTAAATGAAATCCTTCCAACAGCCACACACACACATGCTCAACCCCACCCGTTCTTCAATTCAAGTCCTAACTTCAAATTCCAAGTCATCCTTATCTCGGCACATACCAACGGACACGTACGGATTGGTTTGACACAAACAAATCACTATTTGGATCCAATTTCCCCTCCAGGCCTGGCCGATAACTCCATTAGTTCTAGATACGCCACAACATCAACATACTCAAGAAGTCAATTCAATACCTGAGGAGAAAGATTGTTTCTAACTGCGAGATTACTCCGAGAAGTCGGACATGTCTCTTCGAGTCTGATTCAGCAATTGAAGCCCTATGAGGCATTTCATCGAACAAGAACAAGGCATCACAAATTGAGCGAGCAGTTAGTTAAATTTGAATCTCTCAAACATAGAAAATTAGAAAATCACCATACTAAAATCTAATACTCACAGTTCAATCTAATACTTTCTACTACCTCCCACAACCGATCCTTAATTCATCTAGATCGTTCAAACTAAGAACAGGGAAAAACCACGCTTAAAATTTATCTACGCACATAGTAAAATTCAGATTAAATCCACGAAAAGAACTCACCAGATCCCATAGTCAGGGTGGAAAACCGATCGATCCGACAATTACCAGATCAAATTCTCTGACACTGACACCAATGTTTGGAAAATTGATCGATCTTCTGGCAGAAACTGGTTGATCCAACCAGATGCTTCCGATCTGTCCTTGCAAGCAATCAAAAGAGAAGAGGATGAATAAGAGGTGAACGACTTCTAGAATTGAACAGGTGCGAGACAAGAATTCATAATGCTTACTAATCAATTGGGGAAGAATCGATCCTTCGTCGAAAGAGATCAACAATTCAAAAATGCTCGAGATCTTACAATCCACGAAAATGGAGAGAAATCAGAAATGAACGAGTTCCTTATGAGAATTCGAATGCTCACCTAAACGAAGGCACGAACGAGAGCAATGAGTCCGTGGAGAAGAATCGTCAAGAAATAGAGATCCCCACTGGAAAATATCACTTCGTCATCGTCGTCCTCCTCCTCGCTCGCTGAGGACAGAGAGCACCGCCATGGAAAAGGACGCTCAGCCGTCGGAGAAGGAGACCTAGTCTTTGCTGCTGGAGAGAGAAAACCTCGCCATCGCCATGGCCGATCAGGAACTGAAGCTGGAATTTGTGTTCGGGAAGAACTGATAAGGAGGAAAGAGAACGATCAGAATTTATGGAAAGAACGGAGCTCGGCTCTGTGTGAATTGGAGTAGTAAGGAAAATATGAAAGGGAGAGAGAAATTGAGTGGTTTAAATAGAAATTGAAAGTTTGTTAGGTTGTTGGAAACTTGGATGAGGGGTCAGATGGTTGAAGGGAAAAATATAACAAAATTTCAAATTATATAACCAACATTCCTTTGACAAGCCCAAAGTGAATTGGGCCCATCATCAAACCCAATTAATTGTTTAACTAGAGAAAATAGAAGATGCAATCTATGACCTATAATAAGAGCATACTAGAATTAAAGAAAAATCATAAATCTCTAATCAAAGGTTTAACCAAAAATTCATTCACATAAAATATGCCAACTTAATTTTAGGAAGATAACTTTCTCAAAATAATAATTATTCTCCAAAATTTTAAAATATCAGGAAAGTAGTATAATTTATAAATTCCGGGAAAGCGGGGTTACACTCTGCTCTAAAGGTTGCCGGGATATACATCTCCTGAAAAAGTTTGGAGAACTCCTCCTAGCTAATATTATCCGGGCCAAGCCTTCTTTCTTTTGTAAGCCACCAGTGGTGTGCATTGTCGGTCAGTTGTATCCTGACGGCAATTATCCAACGCTCATTCGGTATCTCTGCTATCTCTAACTAATAATGGATGTTGGTGAGCCACTCGTGAACCTCTATGGGCTCCTCCTTGTCCGAGAATTGAACTGGTTTCAACTGACAAAAAATTAGCAAATGTCCCCGTCGATGGCCGTCGGGCTGGTGGAGTCGCCTTCTCCAAAGCTGGTAGGATATGATCCTCTGTGTGCTCCGTCTATCTCTGTTGTCGCTTGCACCATTACGTAGAAGGTCTGGAACAACTGTTGTGGATCCATATTTTGTCCAAGCTGGGGAAACAACATCGGCAACAATGGTACCAGCTGTGGCATCGGTGGGATATCCTCTCTCCTGAACCTCGGTAGGTGTGAAGCTGCTGGATTTCCTGTTGGGTAGATGAACCTCTAACCGGTGGTGGGGTCGAGTCGACGTGAGTCACTACAGCATTATGCAGAGTAATCGCAGGATTCTCGTTGCTAGCTTATGGGTCCATTGTACTGCGCAATAAAACGAAACTTATAAGCTAGGACTAGATGATATGAAACATGATATATGTCAAGAAATAAATTTGAAAGCGATGTAGAGATGAAGGACATGTAATAATAAAGGTATATGAATGAGATCCTATAGCTCTTATCCTTCCTATTCGCAGGCTCACGTCGGTAAAGTAACGTAACCGAAGTGATTTAACGTAGACCTGTATGGACCACCACAAAAATATGTAACATCACAGTCCCAAAATATATAAGATCAGGTATACAAATACATGCCAGCAGCACATCACCAATGGCCCAAATCTCATAACAAGTCCATTAGTAAAATGCTTAAGCTGTAAATCATGATAATATCCCAGAAACATAATACAATCCATAGGTGTAGAAGCATGAAAAAAATTTAGCAAAGAAGCTCTATGCGCCCAAGCCAGTAAAGCTCCATGCGCCCAGTCAGTAAAGCTCCATGCGCCCAAGCCAGTGAAGCTCCATGCTCCCAGTCAGTGAAGCTCCATGCGTCCAGCCAGTGAAGCTCCACGCGCCCAGCCAGTGAAGTCTCATGCGCCCAAGACTAGCTCCTCCAAAAGGAGGGCACATAGCCTGAGACATGCCTATGCACCCAAACCTGACTCAGTCAAAGCCATGATCAAAACGTGCACCGAAGCATACGGCCACGTCAGTCTCCATGAGCAATCATGCACCGAAGCATGCGGCCACGTCAACACCACGACCAATCCACGATCTTGTAGCCTGTATGCGCCTACATCCTATGCGTCCAAAGAAGGACTATGCGCCCACATAAAAACCAGCGTGTTTCCTCATGTGGGTGCATAACATCGTTCCAGCTCGAGAACGACTATAAAAGGGGGACCACATCCCTCTTCAAAATACAGAACGGAGAGCATTTTCAAGAGCCAAATTGCTGCACTTCTTGCCAGTGAGCCGAGAGTTAGCAATTTTCTTAGGTTTTCTTCCACTTTTATAATCAGAGTGTCAATGGAGTAAAGGAGCAACTGCCGCTCGATCTTCATCGTCTCATTCCCCAGAATTCTTTTTTGTACTCGGGGATCCTCAGCGCAGGATCTCTCAGGCGTAATCATTTGTGGTGCCTTGCGCCAATAAAGAAAAGACTGTATTTTCTTCTTCTTTTTTGCATGTGTCCACAAAAATGACAACTCTACTGGGGACTATCTTTTTCTCTAACGAGGAGGTGGTGACGCAATCCGATACCGACAAAGTGGGGAGTACTCAGAAGATGCTGATCGTAAAGTTCGATCAGCAAACGTTCGAAGAGATGCTCTCGAGGGATAGCTTTACTCCCTAAAAATTAGCAAAGCCAAACAAGTCTCGCAAGACTTGGCTTCTGAAGGCTCGCTGTGCATATCCTGCTAGTGTTATAGCAGATATGCAACTTGAGGACTCTGTCACATGGGCGTATGACTCTGCCATAGAAGTTCCCCAAATGGAGAAGGCTCACACCGTTTTAGGCTCTGACAACCCAGTAACTTCTTCCCTGCACAACCAACAACTGGGTGTTCAACACCCGAGACTTGGCAAAGAAAAACACTACGATGCCAAGAATCGGGGTGTACGACACTCTGGCCAAACCCGACGAGGCTCACAAACGAAGGAGGCAAAACTGGAAGAAAACAGCGCTGCTTTACTAAGCATGCGCCCAAAGCCATGCGCCCAATGGAGTGTTTGGGCGCATAGCCCCAACCAGAATACTTCTGTCTTCAGCAGGCCGGGCATCCAAAGCCATGCGCCCAAGGCTATGCGCCCAGGCTCTCTGGATCCATACTATGCACCCACTTCAAGGAGGCTCAGACATGCTGTCAAGGAGCATGCGCCCAAGGCCAGTTTCTAAGGCCTATGCGCCCACAACAAAAAGGCAGGCCCCAACACGTATAGCACGGGGCTATTTTCAAGGACATCATAGAACTTAGGTGTGGGGGTTGCCCCTGCACGTGAACTAAGTCTGGATGCGCCTACTCTCCTTACGAACCCGCATGCAAAGTTCGGTGATGCATACAACATGGGTTGTATGGCAAAACTCTCTTCCGCTGACTTGCGCGACATGATAAATCATAAGCGTAAAGCGAGGAAGGACATAATAATCCATAGTGCACATCCGTGCACCAGTATTATTATCAACTGTTGTTGCTCCAAAGCAACAAGAGTACCTCGGAGAAAATCTGTGTTTCGACGGCTGCACTTCTCTGACGATGAGAAGCCACTGTGTGTTTCATCCAACATGGCTTCATGGGGTCCCCCTAACGGAAGCCCCAATCAAAGACGGTGGACTACGAACCCAACTTTCTCTCTCAGTTCCGTGAGAAGAAGAAGAAGAAGAAGTCTACCAACAGATGGCCAGCAGGCTGTCACATCTAAAGGAGTTTATATGGGTACTCGGTCAAAGGCAAGGTTCCGTACGGACGACGAAGAATCCCAAGCTGGGGGTAGTATTCCCTCAGAGTCTGAAGCAGATGACCCTCATATTGGGGGTAGCCTTCCAGAGGACGATGATCCCTCTGAATCTGATGGCGACTATCTGCCTCCTCTACCTGAACATGAAGGACTGGTCCACTCGGAGATAGACAGTATCAGCACCAGTTGTACTATTTCTTCTGTTCTTCCTCGTATGTTATCTACATACATGGCGGATGGAGAAAGACCTGAAGAAGTTAGTGAATAGACCAACAAACCGCTAGAGGGTCTTGAAACAGCATTCGCCAAGATCACCGATATGCTTACCAGTATCATGGCGGTTCAAGCTGCTGGGGCTGTTCCTCTACCTCAAAAAATTGTTTCGGCCCACGCTAGTCCGGCTCACAGCAACAACCCTCATTCACTGTAAAAGGAGTATCATTCCGTTGTGCCTCCTCCAAATCTTACAAATGATGGGGGTGGTCCTTCGCCAACAACGCCTGATAACCGTTCAGCTACCGTTTTCCAACACCTGTTCAATCAACATGATGCAATTGATTCCCTGGTCGCTCGTTTTGACACTATCTCACATAAAGATGAGCTTCAGAAGATGGGGATATCTCAACCGTATTCTCCTGAGTAGGAGAACGCTACTTGCCCGCCAAACTACAAGCCGCTGACGCTGAATTCATTTGACTGGTTGACTTTTCCTCGTCAGCACATGACATACTTCAACACGCAAACTCTGTACTTGCCCAGAGATGATCCATTCTTGTCAAAGCTGTTTATTAGCACCTTGCAGGGGGTAGCTTTCGAATGGTTTTGTAGTCTGCCTGACGGATGTATCAATTCATTCAAAGACTTGGAGAGATAGTTCCTCAATAGGTTTTACGAGAGTGGCATGCATGTTAGTATGTCCACCCTCATCGAGACCAAGCAAAGGAGGACTGAGTCTGTCATCGCCTTCATCGAACGCTTCAGGCGGCTAGCACTGAAGATGCCCTTCGGCATACCAGATTCAAAACTTATGGATACTTGTCGACATAACTTCCTTCCTACAGTGAAGTTTTGTCTTTATATACATAAGTATAATACATGGCCTGCTTTCATTGGGGCCGCTGATGCTACAAAAAATGACGTTCCTAACTTGGAACTACTGGGGTTAAAAACACCCAAATTCGAAGATAAGGGCAAGCATCCTCAAACTATCCCTGTTCGTGGGGGGGAAGGAAAAGAAGTCCTGAACGTCGATACATCCAAAGGAGCTTCCAATTCTCAGGGCGCCTCCGACAAGCCCAAGGAGACCTTCTTCTTTGATGAAGATGATGTCATTACCATCTTCCACACATTGGCGAAGGGTAATAAGCTGACATTGCCTCTACCATGACGTCCTACAGAGGCGAGCCAACTCAACGATCCTAAGTACTGTCTCTATCATCAGTACGTGCATCACTCCACCAAGGACTGCATCGTCCTGAAGAAGAAGATACAACAGCTTATCGACAGCCAAGTGATCAACCTCGAAGCTGAAGACAATGTCATATCTTCTAACATGATCTCTCTTCAGTTTGGTGACTTTCTCCCACAGAAGTCCCAGACGGCGTGGTCTCTATTTCCAAGACAATAATGGAAGTCGTCAATCTACCGCCAGCTCGCAATTCAACATTGATCCCGCTCACGACTGAACGTGGTAAGATCATGTGGGTCCATCCGAACCTTGTGCAAGAAGTGATACAGGGGGTAGTACCTCCCAAAGTAAAAAGGGGCAAGAAGTACAAGTCATGCCATATGGTATCCTATCCCATCTACGAGGTTCTATCTGGCAAGACGCATTCGGGGAAGACTTATCTTCGGATGTACGATCCCGTACAAGAAGAAGCAGCACCTCCTCAAGCCCCTGCTGCCCCCACAAGCTCAGAAGCTGGCCCGTCTAAACCTCCAACTACTGACAAAGCAAAGCAGAAGGAGACACGGTTTGACAAGTCTCTGAAGGTGCCAGCTCCCGAAGGCATGGATCGGCCCTACAACTTTGACATACTGGCTCAGCTAGCCAATACACCTTCCAGGTTGTCTCTGTTCGATCTATTGCGACTCTCCAAAGAAATGTGGAAGACTTTAAGTGAGGCATTACAACATGCCGACTCTTACCTCACCGAAGTCAAGGCCCCCGCTGAAGATCCTGTCTCATATCCCTACTGCCACAGTACTATGGAAGTGGTGCCCAACATCACCTTCTCACAGGAGGATATGCTACTTAAAAATAATCGTCATGATAGACCCCTGTACTATACAGGGTACATCGGGGCGATCAAGGTGGACCGTATGCACATCGATCCAGAATCCTCCCTCAGCATCATTCCTAGAAGTCTGCTTCAAATTCTGGAAATCCTTCTGCACAAGCTATCTGCAACCAATACAACTATCATGGCCTTCAATGTTGGTCGAAGCCATCCGCTGGACAAGATCTGTCTCAAATGCCAGATCGGTGATCTCTGAACGGAGGTTTCCTGCTATGTGATCGATGCCAACGTATCCTACAACGTCTTGTTGGGACGTTCATGGATACACGAGAACATGATCATTTCATTCATACTTCACCAGTACTTCAAGTACGTCAACAACGACGGTGTCGTAAGGACAGAATTTGTTGATATCGATCCTTTTAAGGGCATCGAAGCTTACTATAGGGATTCGGTACTTTACCAATCCCAGCCCCCCAAGGATGACGGCAACGAAGCTGACAATGAAGCTGAAGCAAGTCCATCCTCCAATGATGGTCCTCTGATTATCTGAGTCAAAGGGTGTACTACTCCAAAAAGTACTCCGAAGCCTCTCATAATCTGGGTGAAAAAGAAGAACCCTGACAAGGTCAAGCCACTGACCATCACTCTCAGCAAGACACCCCGGGAGGAACCTGCTGATACCCATCCTCCCAATCCTGAAGAATTACCCTACATGGTGAACTCGGCCAAGACTGTGGCTCATCTTCCAGATGATGATCCTCTCATCCCTGAAGAAGAACTTGCGTACTTCCTTAGTAAAGGTTTATCTTTGAATTACTCCGATGTCTATCAATCTGTAAACCACTACATAGATACGATATACGCCCTAGAAAATGGCATAGGACCATATCTCTGCATGCCGGCCACGATGCCTCACCTGCGGGAAAAAGTTTACCCTGAAGATATCCTCTACTTCATCGTTCCAGCCAGAAAGAATGATGAAGAACTAATCATCTTCGGTCATATAATTGGCGAGAGAAAGTTCATCCCAGACTCTACTTCTTCCAAGCCCAACACATAAGCTGACTATGACTCTGGAAAAATACAACTTTTCGGTATAGTTGGCAGGCCAAGAACATTATCCAGAACATGGGATATGACATCAAAAGCGACAAAGGGCTAAATTACGGCCGAGGATGACGGTTGCCAATACGACATTTTGCTCCTCCAGGCACACCCGAGAACTACTATCAACGAAGCGGTGTTGGTTTGGGCTATGTCACTGCTCCAACAACTCCTGAAAGATCAGACGATGAAGCAGATCGTTGTTCTCATTCCTCTTATTCCTCCCTCTGGGACTCAGACTCCAGCATCGGCGACATATTCAAAGCAACTATATCCGCCAACATAGTTTTCGTCGACCAAATTACAGACAATGTCCAATAAATTGATCTTGAACAATGGGCTCAAAAGATGGATACTAGGTGGGAGCTACGCTTCGAACAACGGGAACCACCTATCGAAGACGAAGTCATCCAAGTCAATCTAAGAGATGAAGCATCTTTCAAACCAATCTTCATTAGTAAAAGTCTATCTGGCGATGAACGTCAATCTCTTATACAGCTTATAAGAGAATACATCGATGTCTTTGCATGGGGCTATGAAGACATGCCAGGCTTGGACCCTACAGTCGCCATACACCGCCTGAACATTTCGTCTAAAGCTAAGCCAGTGAAGCAGCAACAACGACAATTTCGACCAGACGTCATGGAAGCCATTGAGAATGAAGTCAAGAAGCTCATTGCCAGTGGATTCATTCGGGAAGAACAACACCCAGACTGGGTTGCCAATATTGTTCCAGTCATAAAAAAGAACGATAAAGTTCGAGTATGCATCGACTACCGTGATTTGAACTCTGCATGCTCGAAGGACGAGTTCCCTCTACCGATCACCGACGTAATGATCGACAATACTTGCGGCTTCGAGCGGATGTCCTTCATGGATGGATTCTCAGGCTACAACCAGATCAAGATGTTCTCCGACGACGAGAAGCACACATCTTTTCGAACACCGTTGGGGTATACTGCTATATGGTGATGCCCTTCGGATTGAAGAATGTAGGGACGACATACCAGCGAGCCACGAACACAATTTTTTGTGATCATTTGTGCAAAACTGTGGAGTACTACGTAGACGATATCGCAGTCAAAAGTCGTCGCAAGGGCAACCACCTCCAAGACTTGAGAACGGTGTTCGAACTAATGCGTGCACACCAACTCAAGATGAATCCAACCAAATCTTTTCTGGGAGTCTCCAGCGGCAAGTTCCTTGGTTTCGTCATCACTTCAAAGGGTATACATCTGGACCCGGAGAAAGTGAAGGCTATCCTCGACATGCATCCTCCAAGAAACCTCAAAGAGCTACGCGCACTAAAAGGAAGGCTAGCCTACACCAGACGATTCATTTTAAACCTCTCTGGAAGGTGTCAACCATTCACTCAGCTCATGAAGAAAGGTGTATCTTTCGTCTGGACTGAACAATGTCAACGCGCATTCGATGACATCAAGGCGTACCTTACAAGCCCTCCAATATTGGTAGCTCCAATAATGGAAAAGCCCTTCTTACTATATGTCCGTACTATGGACCATTCTCTTGGTGTCCTATTGGCTCAGAAGAACGAAGGCGGCCATGAACAGGCAATCTACTACCTCAGCCGCAGAATGGTGGGTGCCGAGCACAAATACACACCGGTGGAGAAAGGAATGTCTTGCACTAGTATTTGCTATCTAGAAGACACGCCACTATGTGTCTGGACAGACTATCCACATTATATCTAAAGTCAACCCTCTCAGAATACTCATAACAAAATCGGGCTCTCTCAATTCCCGTTTAGCTACATAGGCAATACTGTTGACTCCATACGATATGATCTTCGTTCCTCAGAAGGCAGTAAAAGGCCAAGCATTAGTTGATTTCCTAGTAGCTCATTCGGTGCCAGAATCGTCCAAACTCTACGACGAAATCCTCGACGAAGTGGTGGAGTCTAACACTGCAACTGAAGAAATCTCCATTTGGCAAATGTTCTTTGACGGCACATCAAGAACGGGACCTAAAAGAAATATCATGGCTGGAGTAGGTGTCGTGCTCGTATCACCTGATCATCTGGATATACACCACGCATATTATCTCGTGGAACCATGCATCAACAACGTGGCCGAATATAATGCTCTATTAATCGGCTTACAACTGGTAAAGCGACTGGGAGTTGACTATCTAGAAGCTTACGGCGATTCCAAGCTAATAGTTAGTCAGGTCCGAGGGGATTATGAAGTTTGCCACGAAGATCTCATCCCCTACTACAGAGCAACAATCGAGTTGGCGTCTACTTTTGTTGGATTCTTCATCGAGCACGTGCCTCGACTACAGAATATAGAAGCAGATGCTTTAGTCGGTCTCACTGCTTCTTTGACCGTTCCTACCAATACTAAGCAGTAGATCACAGTGTCTGGTCGAGAACTATTCTGTGTGAAAGATGCCTTGCATATTCATCACAGTTACGCAACGAAAACAAGCGTCGATGCTAAAGACTGGAGATTCTCCTTCATAGACTATGTCGTCTATGGAATCCTTCCCGAGGATCCGAAAGAAGAAGTATCCATCCAAAGGCGATCCCTCAGATTTTACTACGATACAGCTACCAAGATATTGTACCGACGCTCTTACAACGGGCTACTGTTACGATGCTTATCAGACACAGAAGCCAAACATGCACTCTGGGAGGCTCACGATGGAGTTTGTGGTGCACATCAACCAGGCCCTAAACTACAAGATTGCCTCAAACGAATGGGCTGTTACTGGCCCACAATGAAAGCAGATGCTGTTGAATATGCAAAGAAGTGTAGAGCTTGCCAGTTCCATACCGATTTTATTCATCAACCTTCGGAGTTTCTACACCCGACGGTAGCATCTTGGCCGTTTGAAGCCTGGGGCATGGACGTCATATGACCAATCAGCCCGCCATCCTCCAAAGGACATCGGTTCATCCTAGCTATAATCGATTACTTCTCCAAATGGGCGAAAGCTATACCGCTCATCGAAGTGAAGACGTCAAACGTGATCAGTTTTCTCAAACATCACGTTATCTACCGCTTCGGCCTACCTCACAGAATCATCCATGATAATGGTCCACAGTTCGCAAGCCATGCATTCTATTGGTTCTGTGATAAGAATCGAATCCAGAATGTAGCCTCTACTGTTTACAATCCAGCGGCTAACGGGCTAGCAGAAGCCTTTAACAAAACCATCATAAAACTTCTCAAGAAGTTCGTGTCTTCAAACAAGCGCAATTGGAACGAAAAGCTCGGTTAATGTCTATGGGCCTATCGTACAACGGCCCGGACTCCAACAGGCAGTACACCATTCTCTCTGGTTTATGAAAGCGAAGCAGTTCTTTCCCTGGAAATCCAGATTCCTTCTCTTCGAGTAGCCCTAGCCAGCGAGCTGACAACCGAAGAAAGCTACTGTCTGCGACTCCAGGAGCTCGAAGCGCTAGACGAAAAATGCTTGTTAGCTCAGTAGCGCATTGAGCTATACCAAGCACGCCTTTCCAGAGCCTTCAACAAAAAATTGAAGGAAAGGATCTTCCAAGTCGGCGATCTAGTCTTAGTAGTGAGAAGACCAATGGTCATGACACACAAAACAAAAGGAAAATTTTAGCCTAAATGGGAAGGTCCTTTCATCTTAGAATCAGTGTATTCTAACAGTGCGTACCGACTAACCAAGCTTGATGGTAACTCGCTCATGATGCCTATCAACGGCAAGTTCCTGAAGAAATACTATGTGTAACCTCTTTTACATAATGTTCACATATGTTCAGTCATGTAAATGTACAGTACAATATTTATATGATTAAAAAACCTATACCCTGGATAATAGGTCCTCTAAATATTTCCCCACTAGAATCATTTTCGTTTTTGACTCCGTCCAAACTCGGTTTGACGAAAACAAGTCACGTCCCTATTACCTCTGAATTGTTTTCTGATAATTATTTCTCCAGTGGAATGATTAAATGTTTTGTCACGTCCACATAACCTCTAAGCAAAGCATTCATCAAGGATAATCACGTCCCTATTACCTCTGAATTATCTACTCTTCCCTAAATGTTATATATCTTTCCACGTCGATATTACCTCTGGTCAGATATAGAACATCCTCTGCTATTACGTCCATATTACCTCTACTAGCAGTTTCATTCAACTTATTATCTATATCCAAAAAAAAATATTCAAATAACTTGAATATAAAATGGATAATAGGTCCACATCACAATTCTCCAGCAGAATACCCACCAAAAAATATTCTTGCTACGTCCATATTACCTATAGCATCGATATTTCACAAAACCACATTCACTTCTGAAAAGATTCTTTATTTTGTACTTAAACGTCTACCAAGAGACAGAAAAAAGGTACAAGAGCCATGACGGCTAATAAAAAGAGTTACAAAATCTATGGAATACACAGGCTATTGATGCTGTCGCTTAGAGCCACAATCTCAGCCTCAGATTTTACAGTAGCTCGGCGTCGTGCCTCTTCTTGACGAGCGGCTTCATCTTCAAAGAGGATCAGACTCTGATGTTCTCCCTCCAATTTTGCCAGCTGTTCTTCTAAACGGCAGAAGTGGTGGCAGTCATGGCAGCCTGGGACAAATAATCCTCCTGTTCAGATGTTGCCGCCCTCAAGTTGGCTTCCAGCTGGGCGATCTCGTTCTTGATCTGTGTAATGTGATTGTACTTCTCAGTGATTTTTGCAGCCAGCCTGTTCTTCGAGGCAGCACGTGCCTCAATCGCAGCATTGAACTGGCCATAGTGGTCAGCCAGCTCGCCGATCTCCTGAACAAGGGCATCCTTCCTTGCCTAGAAGGTAGTCTTCTCCTCCGCAAGAGCCGTCATTAAAGCCTCGTCCTCTGTGCGGAACAGCGATGTCAGGCTTCGCTGTTTGGCATCCCGAAACCTGGCCACCTGACCCTCCAGGTCATGCAGCACCTTCCTCAGAGTGTTGGCCCGCTCC
This sequence comes from Iris pallida, assembly GCA_029216955.1. NCBI lineage: Eukaryota > Viridiplantae > Streptophyta > Magnoliopsida > Asparagales > Iridaceae > Iris > Iris pallida. Next base: position 9,451,363 of record JANAVB010040018.1, on the reverse strand, counting down.
CCGTAGCCAGCCATGCTCTCGAGGGCCGCTACTTGACATTCGGCAATGGCCCTCACAGGACCGAAGGCAGCATTCTGATTTACGACTCCAGGAAGCTTCACTCTTAGTACATAGTAGAAAGATTTGACAACTTTTTGGGCCATCTCCTCATCTTCGGCAGAGGTCGTCGGAGAGGAGGCTTGGAGAGTTTCCTCTGCTTCATGAAGGGATACCTGAAAAGAAGTTAAAATGAAAAAATCCATTCCACCAGAAACCACTCCTGATTATCATGTGTCACGTCCATATTACCTCTGATACCGATAGTCTTTCGACTTGACGCCTGTACCCAACCCGGAATGAAAGTCACAGTGTCAAGATCATAAAACCTATCACGACCATGTTACCTCTATTGGGTTTTGTTTCAAATCTATTACCCGTACCACCGGTGTGCCAAAGGGTAATAGGTCCATGAAAGTATCATTCCAATCTATTTGCTCGCATCTTCAGGTGCACAAAGGGGCAATAGGCCAAACAAAAAAGAGAGAGAGGGGTCCCCCAGCGGGATACCCTTTACACAAATAATGTATTTGGCTCTCCAATACAAGCACCACAGATGCCACAAACAAAGAATAGAGCGAATGCATTCTGTTTATTTAAAATTAGTTACAATCACGGGACTAAATCTCATGAACAAAATAAAAGGTTCTTCATCTCTTCATCTGGATAAGAAGTAAAAGATTTCATTGATGTCCAAAAGAAGGGAAAAATTCGCTACTCATCAGCAACACATAGCTTGGTGAGCCTGGCAGCACCACGCTTTCGTCGAAAAGCAGTTTTATGGCCCTCGAAGGAGGTCATGTGTTGAGCAAGCAAACAAGGTTGTTGAACCTTCGAGAAGCTACACGGAGGAGGGCAAATATAGCATGCTAAAATATCTACAAATGGTGATCTTCTCTCCTCCATATTGTGGACGTCATGGGCCCATCTCTCCAAGAGACCATACCTTCAAAACAACATCTTTAGTGTTGTTTTTGCCTATTTGGAGAACCGTAAAAACAGAACTTTCACGATGACGTCCAACTACCGTCCGACTCTTTGATATATAAAGGCTCTTCCTACCATCTGAGGAAAACCCTTCCAAAATACGAAGAGTCCTGAGCTCTCTGATGTGGGTGTCAAGTGTTACATCTTCACCATGCCCAGAATCACCGATGCCGGTCCTGGAGAAATTTTCTAGCCGGATCCCTACAGAACATGAAAAGGGACAAAGAAAGTCAGACTCAAAAATCTGCAGGAAAAACTAAGTTCTGAAAGCTTTTATGTGCCCAAAGGGCTATGCGCCCAAAGGGCTATACGCCCAAAGGGATATACGCCCGGAATAAAACATACGGGCGCATAACATTCGGACAGTACGTGGACGCATAACATGCCACAGCTTGAGGGCGCATGACATGGCAACATGTGGGCGCATAGCACACCACAATATTGGCGGATGACTTCTGTGGGTGCATAATAATGCTCACAGAAGTATGGTACCTTAGGCGCAAGCGCTCCAACAGAAGAAAAGTCCGACCGTCGTAAATTAACGCTCGAGACTTTATTTTTGAAGCATGCCCTCACCCAAAATCGGGTCCTGGACTGCTGAAGATGCTGCCGTGGGAATAATAAGAGCGAAGGATCAAAACATGAAAAGTGGGAAGGATGAGGGACCTGGTTCACTCAAAAATGATGACCCTGTAGTAATCAAAGAAAGACATGGCTGAACTGGGAACGACATGGATCAACGGTGCGTGCGGCGAGCAAAGAAAGTCAAGGATAGGCGAAAGGAATGGAACTTGAAAATAAGGAAGGGGAGCAGAGATCGAGTAGAGAGGAGCGCAGCGCATGCTACAGCGGAATAGCGGCGCATGCAGTAATTATGAAACACTCGGACCAGGACCTTCTTGAATGGGTGGAAGCTGGCGTCAGGGCTTGCTTAACCGGATACACGGAATTGTTACTCGGCGCAGCCCCCTTGCCCTTCGCGGATCTCTTGGCGACCTTGGGAGACATGGTTCTCAAAGAAAGAAGTCGAAGAGCTTTCTAAAAAACTCAAAGAGAAGGGAATAATGAGCTTTCTCTCTCCTTCAGGGCCAATTTATAGGCTCGGGCCACTTCCTATGCGCCCACTTGTTGTATTCGCCCATGCGACCATTGCGTTGTATGCGCCCACAACGGCCTATGCGCCCATGTGAAGAATCAGCTTCCAGCACACTATACGACTGTCACTTGCTGACGTGGACAAAGTATAGAGGATGGACCGCTTCAAATTCTACCCCGATGAATTTGTAAGTTTAGATTTCGAGGAAGATCTCAACAGTCGTATCTCTCTAACAGGCTGGCCAAACACTATGTGCCCAAAGAGAGAGCCGTGCTATGCGCCCATTGAAGATGATCCATGCTTTTTTAAAGTATTTCAAACTTGTTCAAGTATCGAAAACTTTGAAGGGGGTCTTGTAGAAGCATGAAAAAATTTCAGCAAAGAAGCTCTATGCGCCTAAGCCAGTGAAGCTCCATGCGCCCAGTCAGTAAAGCTCCATGCGCCCAAGCCAGTGAAGCTCCATGCGCCCAGTCAGTGAAGCTCCATGTGCCCAGTCAGTGAAGCTCCATGCGCCCAGCTAGTGAAGTCTCATGCGCCCAAGACTAGCTCCTCCAAAAGGAGGGCGCATAGCCTGAGACATGGCTATGCGCCCAAACCTGACTCAGTCAAAGCCATGATCAAAACGTGCACCGAAGCATACGGCCACGTCAGTCTCCACGAGCAATCGTGCATCGAAGCATGCGGCCATGTCAACACCACGACCAACCTACAATCTCGCAGCCTGTATGTACCTACATCCTATGCGCCCAAAGCAGGACTATGCGCCCACATAAAAATTAGCGCATTTTCTCATGTGGGCACATAACATCGTTCCAGTTCGAGAACGACTATAAAAGGGGGGCCTCATCCCTCTTCAAAACACAGAACGGAGAGCATTTTCAAGAGCCAAATTGCTGCACTTCTTGCTAGTGAGCCGAGAGTTAGAAATTTTCTTAGGTTTTCTTCCACTTTTATAATCAGAGTTTCAACGGAGTAAAGGAGCAACTGCAGCTCGATCTCTATCATCCCATTCTCCAGAATTCTTTTTTGTACTCGGGGATCCTCAGCGTAGGATCTCTCAGACGTACTCGATTTGTGGTACCTTGCGCCAATAAAAAAAGATAGCATTTTTTTCTTTTTTGTGTGTGTCCATAATAGGTATATAACTAATCACATCCACATAATAACAGTCCACAAAGATATCATGTCCAATAAGAATAATATAACAAATATCCAGCAGTAAAAGAGATAAAGTATGTGCTGGTAAAAGACATCCCGAAAATACAGAAAAGAGAAATAAAGTAATAATCAACTACAAGTCTGCTGAAATAAAAGAAAATAAAGTAGCAAGTCAGAATAAAGTAATGAGATAATCATGAAAAATCTGCTGGCACTATCTTGTCCTCCTGTGACGGTACGTCTCCGGCCTCAACTCCCGAACCGTAAATCTCAGGGTAGTCTTCAGCTCCGTTTAAGCCTGGGAAATAGCCAGTTCCTCAGGGGACTAGTAAGGTACATAATATACATACAATGGTATAGATATAAAAAATGATCTAAGGTCATCTAATATATCCGGTCTGTGTGCTATACAAGTGAAAAAGTTTCCTAGAATATCAGACCTCTCCATTGAGGCTCACAAGCTCCTCAGAAGGATACTGTCCCTAGTACCGGGCCGTGGGACCATGGATAATCAATCATGATAGTGATAACCTCTACTCTGCTACAGAGCTAAAGGATCCCACAATAACATGTCACAAGATAATAATTCTGATACTATAGTTAAGTTCTTCCCATGTCAAGTCCATACAGTCACCACTATAACAATAACAATAATATAAATGATGAACAATCTAGAATACTGCTACGAAGTCAATGCTACGAATAATCATGTAAACCTTGCATCATTTACGTGTCTATGCCTTGTGGTCATTCCTGTCAATGGACGTGTCAATTATGCACGTAATGTCTAATGTTAATACTCGGTGTCATTATCATGACATCGGTATCCATCTTCGAAACGGACACTAAGTATCATCGTTCCTACGTCATGCAAGTGCTAACAAATAAACAACAAGAAAGGAAAAGGAATATCTATAACCAAGGCAAGGTACACTTGCCTGTATCCGTTGTCTGTGTGTATGCCTGACCAACTCTAGTATCTTTATTATTTCCTCCAAGTTCACCTGTAATAATACACTATTATTAATACTCTATCCCGACTTACTACATATAGACTATATTAGTTATCTATACACAATAGTCGTCATAATGTCAGTACAACACTATACAACAAATATAGTGCCTAACTTTATTGTAAAAATAATCTACAACTAATATAAAATAATAGTTTAAATTCTGAAAAATACTTATAAATATATTTGTATTACCAAAAATACTATTTTAATGGTGGAAACTCATGCACAATAGGTCCATGTCGATACTATATCATTATTACCACATTTGACCTACTAGTTGAGCCCCGAAATAATAATTAATTAAAAATATTAAATTTTGGAAAAATATAGAATTTAGTAAATATAGTTTTTTAACATCATACCTTGCACAACAAAAAAATTAGTAAAGTTATACGAAGTATCAAGGCTTTTGGATACAAAGAACATATGATTTTCGGAGTTACGGTGTTATAGCAAATGTCAAAAAATTTATGAAATAATAAATGAACTCAAAACTAATAAAATAGGTATGTGGTAGAAAGCTCTTGATGTCTAGTTTCTGATAAAAAAAATATTAGGAAGACCTAATCTGGCCTTAGATAAACTAAAATCTACTCGCAACAGATCTGGTCTATTCTGGATACCTTATCGTAGAATTTATGTCGTGGACAAACCGCTTGGAACTGTATGATCCAGCAATCAAAGATCAAAGTAGACACATAAAGGTAATTTTATTTTTGGTTTGAAGTCAATCAGACTAGAAAAAGACGATGAAACATAGTCTAGAAGTCGAATAACCTGCTCTGACTTTCAGATTTCTCTTCGACGAAGTTTCGACCCAAGAAAGTGGTGTGCACCTCTCTAACGGCTGTGAGATGACTTCTACGCTTGCTAGGGTAGAGAGAACATCAAGGAGTCGTGAGAGTGGTGGTAATCAACACAAAAATTGAGGAAATAGGGGTGATGGGGGTCGACCTTGTACTTATAGCCATTGGCCTAGGTGCTCTCGGGTTGTGGTATGTCGCACACTTATAGGGGCTATGTGGGGGTATTGGCAGTAATGCAGAGGGGAGATTAGGTTAGGGTTTTGTTAGATTTTATATCATGAGATTTTGGGCTTTGGTTTGGACTAATTTGGTTAGGATTTGGCCCCTCAAAGTACAACTATGGTAATGGGTTTCCTAATCTACAGAGTTGTTTGATCAAGTCAAAGATATAGGATTTATTGCACATGGCTACAATTTAATCACTAAAAATCAATTACATATATGTTTAATTGATTTTAGCAACCTTATATAAGCTCTAACAAGTAGGGTTGTCTAGGTTAGGGTTCGAATAGATTTACAAGCACATTTTATTCATATTGATGTTATCATTGATTGGAGAGAAGAGGGTCAAGGGAATAAGGGTTAGCCACTCACTCAGATTAACCTGAGACGAAAAGGAAAAGGACGGTTACGCTAGACGGCACCTACGCAATCACGCGAAATCGCATAAGCAACGAATTAGCACTTTTATCCTTCTATTCGGAGTTCGATATGAAATATGAAGTTCGAAGAACGTATGCAATAAAATCCATCCAAAATATTCACAAAAATGCATTCATAAAACCAAAGCCAAAGAAACAAGTACGGAATGAAAAAACAAAGCAACGATAGGTCCTCCTGACTCATCCGTATAGTCCATCCTCGAGGCACAATCCGTTGAATATGGACTTGATTCTGAAAAAGCCATTTCGTAACAAGAAAATGATCTTAATTCAATCGGTCCCAATCAATCGATAGCGACAATGTTTTTTAATCGCACTACTCGTGAACAAGGAACGGAAAACGGTTGGGACGGGGCACTAAAACACCACAATATCGGCGATATACCGAAAATACCCACTTTGTCTCAGAACCTATTTTGGAATAAACTGCTCTCAAACTAGTATACATTTGGTACATTAAGTGGTATTGCCCCAGACCTAATATACGTAGGACTAGGATACGTAAATATGCCAACTACATATCAAGTGGACTCCAGCCCAGCTCGAATAGATATAAGATGTCTAGAGGTCCAGTCTAATTATAACTAGCAAGTCCACCTATATCTCAATCCATAAAATAGTAACATGAATAGCAAAATAAGAACACAATAGTTGATCAGACCATAATACACTAATTCTAGAATAGATAAATATATTAAAGTGGATCCCCAATAATACATATATCATGAAAAAGCTAGAAGAAGGATGAAGCTTGTAAAATACGAGGCTACAATAGTTCCATGAGTCAATTTAGAAAAAAAATATAAAATAAGGAAGAATATGTTGATAGTATCAACTAAATATACATGATATCCTAGAGAAACAATCACCAACTACTCTTCCATTCTAGCAGCTCAACAAAACTTGGAGAGATCACCAGGTCCTCAGGGGGACATATCAAGATACATAATAACATGCCGAGTGTAACAATAAATAACATGCATAGAAAATAAGAAAATAGACACAAAGGAATAACTAAGACACAAGAATACTAAAAAAATAGCATGCCATAAAGAAACGTAATACTAAACGTGGCTAACAAGTAAATTAAGATAATTCTATAGATTGTAGTCAAGGCAAGCACTCCCAACCTATAGTATATCTCAATTGTAATCTAAGAAAAGCGACTCTTAATCGAAAATGGTCAAGGTAGCTAATCCTAGTATCAATCTTCTCTCCTAAAGGAATACAAAGGTCAAGCCAATCCTATGGACTATATCCAAGCTCCCACTCTATGACATCTCAAGTCAAATCATTGTGGACACAAAAAAAGAAGAAGAAATGATGTCTTTTCTTATTGGCACAAGGCACCATAAATCGAGTACGCCTGAGAGATCATGCACTAAGGATCCCCGAGTACAAAAAGAATTATGGAGAATGGAACGATGGAGATCGAGCGGCAGTTGCTCCTTTACTCCGTTGACACTCCGATTACAAAAGTGGGAGAAAACCTAAGAAAATTGCTAACTTTCGGCTCACTGGCAAGAAGGACCCTTGTTAGCAATCACTCGAATTAAACGCATATTATACGCAAAGTTTTCCGTATTTTACATAAACGTATAATACTTACGTACTTTTGAAAAATTCAGATTTGTACGCAAATTTTAAGCCTGTGGCATTTTAAACGCGTACCGTACGAATTTTTAAAAATTTGGCAAAAAAATGTGACAAAGAAACCCGGCAGTCTTGACTTTTTTGACTCTTGCTGCAATTAGATATTAAGTCTGGCACAATTCTAAAAAATTATCAAAAAAAAAGAAGAAAAAGTCTCACAGTAACCAAAAAATGAAATCCAAGAGTATTTGCACATGTTGCTTGCAAAAATCAAAGGAAAATCGAAAATCCAACATCAGGGCCCATAGAATTTCTCAGTACTTAGCTCTTTTTTTGTAGATTCTAAGTCTAAATTTTTCTTACGTCTTCGTAGTTGACATGGTTATCCCGGCTCTTGGTGGGATTCCTCTTGGCTCTGTCCGCCATGCTCTGGATTCAAGCCTCGTCACCGCAATGGTCAAAAATGCTCAGATGAAGATCAGCCATGACCAGCCTTCGGTGCGGGTGATCGCTATGCTTGAGCAGGACAAAATATTCTTGAATCAGATGATGAATGATGAGAAGTTCACACTCGAAGGGGCACGGAGCTTTAAGAGACCGTACTTCTTATTTGGTGACAGCCTGGGATTTGAGAACGAAGAGACGATATATCTAGAAGACCCTCTGGTAGTTAGTTAAATAACCAAAGGACATGGTTACCATCGATGAAGCGCCAATACCCTCTGTCAGCGTTTACTGATCTAGCTGTGCAGAGACAAATGAAATAGGACATGACCCCTGAACAGCATGGGGTCATTTCTGGCAGGATCCAATTCAACTCTGGCGACCGGAAGAAGGACACTTTCAAGTGTGTCAAGGGCTCCACATCCTACGCCACGAGGGGGCTGCATCCTGGGGCCATAATAAACGATGTCCCGATTGATCTTCACCCTTACGCTGCTAAGACTCTCTCCAACCTAATGTTGTCAAAGAAGGAGCCGTATCTGGGAGGGAAGCTGCGGATGGAGGGTTGGAGATACTCTGTCCTGTTCTGGAGCGGCCTTACTGAATGGGTGCTCTCGACTTACGAGGCCACCCTTGTAACTTTACTTCTTCAAAATTTTGAATAATAATTTTTTTATATATAAATATTTTCCAAGTGTAAATTTTTCCTTTTAAACTTTAGATTTCATTGTCCACCACTATTATTCTTTCAGGCCACTCTTCTAATAGTTTCAGGCCAACCCATAGGTAGTAGACCCGTGTAACGCCCCAGTTCCAAAATACGGATTAGAACGTAATCATGCCAGCTGTATACATACGAAGTATATGGACCCTCGTATATATATACATAAGCTGTAAAATGCAGTAACCAAAGTACTAAATCTCATCCACAAGATAAATACGATATAAAAGCAACTTTGAATTTGTCATGTATACAATCGTTGGGCGGAGACAAATCCACTACCAATAAGTAAGGAAAAATACATGAAAAATACAATGAGTTTGGCGGGCGAAGCGAAGACGATCAAAGCGCAATCATCCTCAAAGAAATAGTGACAATCGTGGCCACGGCTAGAACACCTGCGAAAAACAAGAACACACACACCTGGCGAGATAACCAGGTCCTCAGAGGGACGTAACAAGATACAATAAACATGCCATATAAATACTGAATATAAAATATGCCACAATCAAGGAAAGTGACAAGACACAAACAAGGTAAACTAACCATACTAAAGTGAACATGCAGTTGAGAAACAATCCTTCGACGCATGAGCCCTGGCTGTAAATGGGATATGGTATAGTCCCCACTTGGGCACCAGTGACCTAAGCGCATGACGTTCAAAAATGACAGTGGCCAACCTGAGAGGCTCAACATACCCGTATCTCCAGCGGAGCTTCCGGGTTACAAGGGAAGTGCAATCGAAGCCCATACGTCAGGTATTATCCTCCCCACCCAAATGTCCCTACATGTCGCATCCACGACCATGTTTCTCTACTAACTGCTAAGTCTCCTAACCTGCCTCTATTAGCAGTTAGTCCTAACGCATGCACATGGGGGATCAGCCCACACGCAAGAACCTCTACATGCTATTCATCTCACACATCCTCGTGGTACAACTGTGTCAAGGTGTATGCAATACACTACAGACGGTAGTCCCTTAACTCTAGGTCCATATGCAATCAAAGGATAATAACAATTTAGCTAATATCACTGAACATATAGTAAATCTAGAACTGTAAGAACAGGAAATAAATGAACAGTGATATGTAAATAAAATACAGACAAACTATAAACAGTAAATAATGGCAAGGTATCTTGTCTGGTGTTATGCCTGGTGTGGTACAATATTTTGACAAGTCTTGATTGTCAAATAGCCATGTTCGATGTGTCACGGTCCGAAGTTGCAAGGAATAGAGAAGCACAATTAGCTAAGAGTAAAGGAAATAATTCGAAGAGAGTTTGAGCGAAGAGACGCGTGTCCTATTTTTATAAAATATTTCATAATATATATAAAAAAATAATTCTACGTAAATACTTGAAAATATTTTATATATGTAAATTGTAAAAAAATACATTTTTATTAGTCCAGAAAATTAGTTAAAATAATAAATCTTTTTAGGCAAAATTCTAAGTTGTCATAATATTTTGAATAAGTACTTTGAAAATAAATAAAATAGTTTATGGTTAAACCCTAATTTTTGTCAAAATGTATTTTTGGAAAATTTTAATTACCGAATTTAATAAACCGAATAATAAACTAATAAAAATCATAAAAATAATAAAATAATACTAACAATAATAATAATCAACAATATTAATAATAAAACTAATAATATTAACAATAGTAATAAAACCATAAATGATACTTACTGTTCTTTTAACAGTAATGTATATAATAATAATAACTTATAATAATAATAATAATAATAATAATAATACTAGTATTAATTAATATATGCTGTGAACAGCTAGCTGTTCTCTTCTTTCAAGGTAAAGAAAATAAAAAAAACGAAGGAGATGGAGAGAGAGAAGTAGAGATGTGAAGGAAGGGGTTTACCAAGGGGGTTTTCCAGCGATTGCCGGAGGGTAGGTCGGGGCGGACCGCAGCGAAGGTGGCGGTCGGCACCAGGTCGGCGCGCTTGGGAGCTCGGAGTTGGGCGCGCTTGCGCGGAAGCGGAGGAGTCGGGTCAATTTGGGCGGTGAGGCTTGCCGAGGGGTGCTGGGAAGACTCGATGGCGGCGGATCGGGGAAGTCGGAGGAGGCGGATGAGGGTTTTCAGCGGCGGCGAGGAGAGAGGGGGCGGCGCGATCGGCGGTCCTCGCCGGAGTGGATGGGCGCTGGAGACGGCGCGGGACGCGGTCGCCAACAAGGAGAGGGAGAGGCGAGGAGACGGTCGTTCGAATGGCGACGGCTACGCCAGGCTGGTGTGGGCAGAGCACGGGGGTTGGCGCTGGGTTGGAAAGGAGGAGAGAGGAGGCATGAGCGGATGAGATAGGCCTTCGGCGGGGCGCATTGGCCGACGGCGCGGCGAGGATGCGCGTTCGGTGCTGGTGGCTCTGCGGAGGAATCGACGGCTCGGCCTGGCTCGTGCTCGGCGATGGGGGCGCTCCGGCACGGCGGGGCGGAGGGCGCCGGGGGCGCGAGAGAACGGCATCGCTGGAAGGAGGCGGAGGTGGACCCACCAGATCTGGACGACGCCAGCGGACGCGATCGGCGGTGGTCTCACGCGCTGGGGAACTCCGGTGGTACTCGCGTTGGTCGCGAAGAAAGGGTACGGGCGGACGGAGCGCTTGGCGGCAGAAGTCGAGACAGGGCGGCATGCTGCTCCGGCACGAACGATGGTAATTTTAGGGTTTGATTTATAACTGGTGTGGTTGATGATTATAAACGGGGACACAGACACGGGGACACGATTTTTGTGGTGTTGGAGTGGCGATGGTGGTGACGACGGTGTCCTGCGTGACACGGATAGTGAAGGAAGATGGTGTCCGGTGTGTCGGACACGGGGAGGGGATTTGTATTTATAAAATAAGAATATAGTGGATAAGACACCGACACGATGCACGTTTTGGTTGTGGATGAAAAATTGCTGGAGGAGTACCTCTCCTTTTATAGGAGGTAGTAATTTCCAGTTGGATAGGGATTGGGATTTATTTAAATCCCAATTAGATAATTCATCATTTAATTAAATAGATTTAAAGTCAATTCAACAAAATCCAAATCCAATTCAAATTAAATCCAATCCAAATTAATTCTATACTTAATTTAAAATAATTTAAATAGAGTCAATAAAATCTTTTCAAACTTAAATTACCATATTTAATCAAATATTATCATTAACAAAATTCTAAATATTATTTTCATAATTAAATAAATATGGTAATAATTAATTTCGAAAATTCACGATAAATACTTAAATATTAAATCATAAACTAGTTTTTTTATAAATAACAAAATTTATTAATAATCATATTTTACAGTTCGCAAAATATTAAATCACCATTTTCAAATCACAATTTATTTGTAAACGACAAATAAACTAACCTTTTTTATAAAAATAAAAATATTTATTACCTTTGTTTGAACATGTACTTTCATATATAAAATAAAATTTATAATAAAAATATTTTTCTAAAGTATGTACCTCGACACATATTCGCACTCGTCGAAAAATTACGAACGTAATTCTTGCACGTTACGTAAATACGACAAAGCGACTCATGTGCGACGTATAGATACGAAATACAAAATAAATATAAAATTAAAAAAAATAGTAGAAATTTAGGGGGTTTACATCCTACCCAACTTAAAAGAATTTTGTCCTCGAAATTTAGGAAAAATTAGGGTAGGTAAGGCGAAGGGGATGGAAAGAGTTTATTCGAATAGATGTACGTGATCACGAGAATGCAAACGAAATATTTGTCGAGGAGGCGAGTGACATTTCAATGGCAATGAGTCATTCAATCGACTAGAACAAAATTTTGATGGTTTTAGATTACGATCATGCACATGACAATCGATCAATGACTAAGCTCAATCAACCTTAACATTAACCTTAAAAAGGGACAACCTCATAAGTAGGTAATAATTTTGATATCATCAATATTCATGTAATCTCTCTTATCATAATTTGTTCTTTCCAAAAATTAACTTTCGTTCCACGTTCCCTCAAAACAATTTCGATCCCAATTGTACTCTAAATTCCTCTATCTCGTCCTAGAATTTCAATATTCTTAAATTTTGAATCCATAAATCTCCCTTATGCTAGATCACTTCTATATATATCTTCCCAAGTTATAATTTTCTCTTAAAATTTAAAAATTCCAAAACCTTCAACCAATTTGGCCCAAGTAACAGTTAAAATCTTCTTACTACAAATTTGTATTTATTGGTCAACGTACAATGCATCCATAGGTACCCAAAATAAAATTCTGTCTGCAATGTTCGATAAATCTTGAAAACTAACCGTATACCTTCGTAACTCAATCTTCTATCATCATAACTGAAAATTTTCTTTAATATTTATTAGTCTCTCTCAAAGATTTGAATTCAACAATCTCAGTTCTTGATGGTAGAAATGAAATTTATATCAACTTTCTATTCATAATCATTTGAGAACTTTAATCAAAATATAAAGGTTTCTTTCTTCAACAATTGGTTATCCTTGAAAAATAATATCATCATAACGTCAACATTGTCTTTATCCAAAAATTTGCATCCCTAAATTTTATATATAAATTTTTGTTCTTAAACCACCAAAACTTTAGACGATTCTTCACTCGATGTTTAGTTACCTTAAAACAAAGTTTAAAATTCGGGAAATCTATTTATCCTTGGGTGTTTCGTCAAAACATATTATATCATTCCTTACCTCATATATTTAGATTTATCGCACATTTTCATTCACGTCCAATCTATACCTCATAATCTCGTAATTATCTTAACCACTACATTATTTATCCATGTTGTGGGGTCCTCCAATCTAGCTTCTACTAACTCAAAATTGTCATGATCAAATTACATTTCGCATAAGGGAATCATACAAGGAACAAGGTTGCATAAACAATGGAGAAATCATAGGGAAATATGAGAAAGCAATTTAATTGGAAGGAAGAAAAATAAGTATTGCTAATATTGCATGAAGAGTAAAAGGTGTATGGGTCTAAGTAAATCAAGATAATACAAGAAAATAAAATAACAAGGGTTATGCAGTCAAGATAAAACGCAAGGTTAAGCATTTAACGGATTTAGTAGATCGCAATCAGGCCGAAGATTTGAGTCGAGATTGAGCCCAAATATATATAGTCAAAAGTATTTCGGTACCATGGTATAGGTTATAGTTAGTCCTTATGACCCGAAAGTCGTACCATAAAATAGAGTACAAGGGGAGGTGTTTTAGTAGGACATGATATACCTACATAAAGGTGAGCTCGTCTAGGTTTTGCATGTGACGTTTGTTGGAAGAAAATGTCTAGTGTTGTGCTCCAAATATCAAAGTCACGATAGGGAGCGCCGAATAATCAAAATAGAAAGTGGGTTTTCATAAGGTACTAATTAATGCACAAAAATAAAAGGTTAAAGCACGAAATAAAGGTAATTTATGAAATCTCGTAGATCAAGCTAAGATAAGTTAGAGATACTGTTTCTAGACAGGAAGTAGTCTTATAGATAAGGGTACGGTCAAGGGGATGGTTCTAATCATTTCTAAGTTCCAACAATTAGATGGTCACGAATAGAGATCTAGCTTGGAGGGAAGGTCGAGTGAGTTAAAGATATGTTCATCAGTTTAGTCGATGACTAACTATACTTGTGTATATACAATATCATAATCATAGGTGGTATGGCAATCTAACTAGGGTGACCTTACTTGCTTCTTGGCCCTCTATCAATATGATCTAATCTAAAATTTTCAAGTTCCTCGTAGGTTTTCTCAATAAACTTTCTAAGATACTCCACCAAGATTTTCCAGTCATCTTAGACTGTCAATTTTAATCAAAATTTTAAATCTCTAGTCAATCTCGAACAATCCTCGTAATTCGCAAATCGAATAAATAAATTCATTATTTTTATTTTTTTCCAAACCTTAAACTCATCATTTAATGAGTTTATCAACCGAATTTCATACTACAAAATGGAACATTTAAATAACTCTCGAATTTAATCATATATCCTTCAAATGTGTATATCTAGCTTCCAATAAGTCACACAAAAGTAATTCTCTCTTTTTTTCCACCAAAATTTAAAATATCCATAATCAAGGCCTTAAACTCGAAATCTAAATAACTTTATAAATCATAGATCATAGGACACAATTTTAAATTTTAAATTTTTCCTTTAAAGTTGATTTTATATCTTTCAAAGTATGTTAAACAAAACTTTTTACCATCATCCCTTCAAACTCAAAATTAAATAAACTTATAAATCGTATGACTCAATTTAACAAAAAAAACTCAAGCTCTCAAATAAACCATAAATCATAAACCCTCCATATTCTCTAGTCGTTTACGAAATCATAACTTATAAATTAAAACTTTCTCTAATAAATCTCGAGATAAACTTTATCATATTATAATCCAAATTTGAACTTAATCGTAAATCATGGGTCACAATTTAAAGATGTTACTCAATTCGGTTTCATATCCCAACTAAATCATAAACTATTTCGCTATTTCCAAAATTCATAAATCATAAATTTGTTTTCTGTCCTCTTGTGTATACCACCTTGTAATAGCAAATAAAATTCCAACTATCTTTTGAAAGCAAAAATATGCTACTACCCAACTTGGAATTAACTAATCCTTAAGGTCATATTTCTAGGAAAATTAATGCCTTTATAACTCAATTAAAACCCCAATGCATACTAATTATCCATGCAATCCAGCCATGTGTTTAACCTATGGGCATATACTAGTGTAGTCATCTTACTAAACATGAAACTAAAAATTTACGGTAGAAGGAGTCAAGCAAGATGCAAATCAAGGAGGTCGAACGAGAGTTCGGAATTTGAAGTTAAGAAAGGGAGTCAAATAGGTGGATGAGATTCTAAACTCTAATCCTATATAGCAGGCCCGTTAGGTACAGTCATGTAACCGAAACGGCAAAATCGACCTGCATGGGCCACCACAAAAACATGTAACGCCCCAGTCCCAAAATACGTAGGACTAGAACGTAATCATGCCAGCTGTATACATACGAAGTATATGGACCCTCGTATATATATACATAAGCTGTAAAATGCAGTAACCAAAGTACTAAATCTTATCCACAAGATAAATACGATATAAAAGCAACATTGAATTTATCATGTATACAATCGTTGGGCGGAGACAAATCCACTACCAATAAGTAAGGAAAAATACATAAAAAAATACAATGAGTTTGGCGGGCGAAGCAAAGACGATCAAAGCGCAATCATCCTCAAAGAAATAGTGACAATCGTGGCCACGGCTAGAACACCTGCGAAAAACAAGAACACACACACCTGGCGAGATAACCAGGTCCTCAGAGGGACGTAACAAGATGCAATAAACATGTCATATAAATACTGAATATAAAATATGCCACAATCAAGGAAAGTGACAAGACACAAATAAGGTAAACTAACCATACTAAAGTGAACATGCAGTTGAGAAACAATCCTTCGACGCATGAGCCCTGGCTATAAATGGGATCTGGTATAGTCCCCACTTGGGCACCAGTGACCAAAGCGCATGACGTTCAAAAACGACAATGGCCAGCCTGAGAGGCTCAACATACCCGTATCTCCACCGGAGCTTTCGGGTTACAAGGAAAGTAAATCGAAGTCCATATGTCAGGTATTGTCCTTTCCATCCAAATGTCCCTACATGTCGTATCCACGACCATGTTTCTCTACTAACTGCTAAGTCTCCAAACCTATCTCTATTAGCAGTTAGTCCTAACGCATGCACATGGGGGATCAGCCCACACGCAAGAACCTGTACATGCTACTCATCTCACACATCCTCGTGGTACAACTGTGTCAAGGGGTATGCAATACACTACAGACGGTAGTCCCTTAACTCTAGGTCCATATGCAATCAAAGGATAATAACAATTTAGCTAATATCACCGAACATGTAGTAAATCTAGAACTGTAAGAACAGGAAATAAATGAACAGTGATATGTAAATAAAATACAGACAAACTATAAACAGTAAATAATGGCAAGGTATCTTGCCTGGTGTTACGCCTGGTGTGGTGCAATATTTCGACAAGTCTTGATTGTCAAATAGCCATGTTCGATGTGTCACGGTCCGAAGTTGCAAGGAATAGAGAAGCACAATTAGCTATGAGTAAAGGAAATAATTTGAAGAGAGTTTGAGCGAAGAGACGTGTGTCCTATTTTTATAAAATATTTCATAATATATATAAAAAAAAATTCTACGTAAATACTTGAAAATATTTTATATATATAAATTATAAAAAATTACATTTTTATTAGTCCAGAAAAATAGTTAAAATAATAAATCTTTTTAGGCAAAATTCTAAGTTGTCATAATATTTTTAAGTACTTTGAAAATAAATAAAACAGTTTATGGTTAAACCCTAATTTTTGTCAAAATGTATTTTTGGAAAATTTTAATTATCGAATTTAATAAACCGAATAATACACTAATAAAAATCATAAAAATATTAAAATAATACTAACAATAATAATAATCAACAGTATTAATAATAATAACAATAGTAATAAAACCATAAATGATACTTACTGTTCTTTTAACAGTAATGTATATAATAATAATAACTTATAATAATAATAATAATTATAATAATAATAATAATAATAGTATTAATTAATATATGCTATGAACAGCTAGCTGTTCTCTTCTTTCAAGGTAAAGAAAATAAAAAAAACGACGGAGATGGAGAGAGGGAAGTAGAGATGTGAAGGAAGGGGTTTACCAAGGGGGTTTTTCGGCGATTGTCGGAGGGTAGGTCGGGGCGGACCGCAGCGAAGGTGGCGGTCGGCGCCAGGTCGGCGCGCTTGGGAGCTCGGAGTTGGGCGCGCTTGCCCGGAAGCGGAGGAGTCGGTTCAATTTGGGCGGTGAGGCTTGCCGAGGGGTGCTGGGAAGACTCGACGGCGGCGGATCGGGGAAGTCGGAGGGGGCGGATGAGGGTTTTCAGCGACGGCGAGGAGAGAGGGGACGGCGCAATCGGCGGTCCTCGTCGGAGTGGATGGGCGCTGGAGGCGGCACGGGACGCGGTCGCCGACAAGGAGAGGAAGAGGCGAGGAGACGGTCGTTCGAATGGCGACGACTGCGCCAGGCTAGGGCGGAGCACGGGGGTTGGCACCGGGTTGGAAAGGAGGAGAGAGGAGGCGCGAGCGGAGGAGATAGGCCTCCGGCGGGGCGCACTGGCCGACGATGCGACGAGGATGCACGCTCGGTGATGGTGACACTGCGGAGGAATCGGCGACCGGCGGCTTGGCCTGGCTCGCGCTCGGCGATGGGGGCACTCCGACACGGCGGGGCGGAGAGCACCGGGGGCGCGAGAGAACGGCATCGCTGGAAGGAGGCGTATGGACCCACCAGATCTGGACGACGCCAGCGAACGCGATCGGTGGTGGTCTCCCGCGCTGGGGAACTCCGGTGGTACTCGCGTTGGTCACGAAGAAATGGTACGGGTGGACGGAGCGCTTGGCGGCGGAAGTCGAGACAGGGCGGCAGGCTGCTCCGGCACGGACGACGGTAATTTTAGGGTTTGATTTATAACTGGTGTGGTTGATGATGATGAACAGGGACACAGACACGGGGACACGATTTTTGTGGTGTTGGAGTGGCGATGGTGGTGACGACGGTGTCCTGCGTGACGCGGATAGTGAAGGGAGATGGTGTCCGGTGTGTCGGACACGGGGAGGGGATTTGTATTTGTAAAATAAGAATATAGTGGATAAGACACCGACACGATGCACGGTTTGGTTGTGGATGGAAAATTGCTGGAGGAGTACCTCTCCTTTTATAGGAGGTGGGAATTCCCAGTTGGATAGGGATTGGGATTTATTTAAATCCTAATTAGATAATTCATCATTTAATTAAATAGATTTAAAGTCAATTCAACAAAATCCAAATCCAATTCAAATTAAATCCAATCCAAATTAATTCTATACTTAATTTAAAATATTTTAAATAGAGTCAATAAAATCTTTTCAAACTTAAATTACCATATTTAATCAAATATTATCATTAAAAAAATTCTAATTATTATTTTCATAATTAAATAAATATGGTAATAATTAATTTCAAATATTCACGATAAATACTTAAATATTAAATGATAAACTATTTTAACAAAATTTATTAATAATCATATTTTACATTTTGCCAAATATTAAATCACCATTTTCAAATCATAATTTATTTGTAAACGACAAATAAACTAACCTTTTTATAAAAATAAAAATATTTATTACCTTTGTTTGAACATGTACTTTCATATATAAAATAAAACTTATAATAAAAATATTTTTCTAAAGTATGTACCTCGACACATATTCGCACTCGTCGAGAAATTACGAACGCAATTCTCGCACGTTACGTAAATACGACAAAGCGACTCATGTGCGACGTATAGATAGGAAATACAAAATAAATATAAAATTAAAAAAACGTAGTAGAAATTTAGGGGGTTTACAACCCGGCCCAACTTTTGGCCAGCTGGTTATAGGAGTGCACTGCTCACTTCATAATCGTTTATAAATTTTTAAAATCTATTTTCTTTTATTCCATGAACCATTGAGAACAATAAATTTTCCCGCCGAAGATCTCCTCAAAAATTCCAACGGCCTTTATAATTAGTGCTTTCCTTCTGATTCATTCACTATCCTTCTTTCATTTCCTTTCAAAATTCTTCCTCCCCAATTTATGACCTAACCCTAGTTTTAAAGAATCATGGCGATGCCAACGATTGAGTCCTGGAGTGGCGAACTGGTAAACCTCGATGCCAATTGAAGGTCCGCTCTCTTCTTCTCCTTCTTCTACTTCTTCAGCAAATGTCTTTCCTTGCTCCGGCGAACCACCCTGACTCCTCGCATCAACCGACGTAGATTGGGTGATTCCAAGCAGAGCACACGCGATCGACATCGGTAGCTCAGATCGGATCATCAGTGAGTTCTCTTAACTGGTTGCTTACGTCTCTAAAACTCGATCTGGATCAATCTAAATTTCTATTCAATTGTTAAATTTAAGCTTGATGTTGATCAATCGAAGGACTGCGAGCAATGATGGTCCTGTTTTGTTTGATTTCTGAACTTCAGATCATAGGTGAAATTCCTTCCATTTTGCAAGTTGTCAAATTGTCGAGAACGATTCTTATTGATAAACTTTTGATCCATAATTGTTGAAGATTCTATTTCAAGAAATTGGATTTGATTTGAGTTCTGTGGATCTTCTGGAGGAGTTGATCTGAGTTTGACTGGTAAGTTGATCCTCGAATTTTCTTCCCGGTCTCATCAGGAATAAATCTCTAGATCTGGAATGCTATAGGTAATGTTTTGTTGAAATCTTATGTTTGACAGTTGAGTTTTGAGTCTGAAGCTCGTGTCCAATTCCTGGTTTGTGTCGACTGATCTGACATCTCACAGGTAAATTCCAATATATTCATATTTGGAGTTTTGAGTGCATGTTTATAATAAGATAATGATCTGATGGATTGTATGATAGAGAATATGTGATATGGAGTAAATTCATCATGTTTTAGCTATGCTGATTAATAAACTAGTACATTCGAAATCTGAGAATGCAGTGAGGATTATGTACTCAGTAATTCTCATGTTGCAACCTTAAATGTTATTTGTATGTTATTGGTTAAGATCTTAATTGCTGTAGGAAGAGGCTTCAGTCCTTGCAATCATGAATTAGGTTAAATTGGCAAGGGTCAGTAGTAACTTAGTTAATATTTGAACCAGATAGTGTAGGCTAACTGTTGAGTTTTCAGAATATGGAATTGAGTTCAATCTCAGGGTTGCCAGCATCTCAGTTATAACTCTTCACTAAAATCTGAGTTAAGACTGGGATGTAGTAATAGAACAGTACCTTTTAGAATAATTTTTATGCAGCAGGGCATGAACTCTTATTTTAGCATTACCTGGAATAGTTGAATGATAGTAGATTGTTGTGTGTAGGGGATAACAAATTAGGAAATGGTTTCTCAGATAAATTTAGGTTGCCAGTTCAGTAATTTTCAGTGCCAGACTCATGAGTTAAGACTGGGAGTACTTGGGAGTGGTTTTTGGTTAATTTTATGATGAACTTAGGATTTGAAATACTAAAAATTAATGGGGGTTCAGATTTCACCAAATTGGGACTGAGTCACCTCAGCCTTAGCTAGGATTGGGTTGTATCAGTACCCTCTGGACTGAATTGAATCCAAGTCCTAGCCAAGACTGATTTGTCTCAGTAACCTGGGACTGATATTATATCAGTCTTGTTTGAGGCTTAACTTTGTAGCTGACAGTGCCAATTTTCTTAACCAAATAATTGTAGACAATCTCAGTATGTATATATGTATGTAATCTAGGATATAGTTGATATTACAACCGATAGAAGCACTGATGGTTAGGAATATTGATGTGGGGACTAAGGAGTTTAGGCACTTCTTATTAATAATAGAAAAGGCTTGGGTTAGTTGACTGAGTTAAATCTGAAACTATATGGTTCACTTCACCATGTCTAGTTTACCATTCATTCTATTTCCATAAACTGGTGAATGTCTTCCTGAGCAGTTCCTTTAGAAGTTTCAGTGAATGACAGTGAGCTGGGTTAACTCTGTTTAACCTTGTCTCAAACTTGTGATTCCTTCTTAAGATCGGGCAAGAGAATGAGAATCTAGCCATGAGTTAGACTGGTAATGGCATATAGGTTAATTTTGGTAAAATAACTGATTGCTATGAAGGATTAACCTGAATTAATAGATTGGATGATTGTTCATATTTTAGAACATGCAAGAAGGGTTCCTGGGAGATATGTTATTGTGTTTAGTCCTAATTTTTACCTTAGCCTTGCAACAAGTTTGTTGCTTGTGGAGGCTGCATGCTATGGGTTTAGGGTGAGCATATTGTAACTGTTATAAAGTGACTATGTTTTGATTTGAACTAAGATAGGAAATCCTGATATAGGTCTTTGAGGCTATGTAGGCAGGAATTAAGTTAAGCTTCATAGGTACAACTGATGCTTTGTTACAGCTATGGACTATACTATTTTAATAACCTATCAGTACTAACCTTCCATGTCCTATTAAGGACTGAGTTATATAATTCCTAGTTAGGATTTGGATATTAAGGACTAGTACTTGTAGGAGCGTAAAAAATGTGTGCTTCATAGATTGAGTCAAAGAAAGAGAGCTCTACGCTCAACCAGGCTACTTTATGCTAGGATTATTTTGTATTAAGCTTTACGCTAGCTACTTTGTACGCTGGCTATCCTTTACGCTAGCTACTCTGTACGCTGGCTTCCCTTTACGCTAGCTGCTTTACGATGGAAATGGGCTCTCAGATCATGCATTTAATGCATCTGACATAATGATTTGTTGACAGCATATAAACGCAGAATTCGAAGAGATTTGATTTACACAGAAATCGATATTGTCGTTTAGTGCAAAACAGGCCACTTTACGCTCAATAAAATTACTTCTTTTTACGCACGATAGTTATGTGAGTTTTTTATGCTCAAAACTATTGTTAGTGTAAAGTCTATTTGAGCTACTTTACGCTCAAGGCTATTTTAGCCACTTTATGCTGGGAAGATTATTTCGGCTGTTTTTACGCCAATTTTCCACTTTACGCTCAGTATATGTTTCGGGTCATTTTTTACGCCCGATTGTTTCTGGCTATATGATAACGTGGTTTGTCCACGTGGCTTTCATGCCACACTTATTGAAGAACGTGTGTACGTGCTTCCTATTTTTGTTGATATAATAGGACACGTGTCAACGTATGTAGAGGGTAACTTCCATCGTGGGTGACGGTTGCCAGCGTAAAGACTCAAATGTGTTGCTTTTTACGCCCAAGGAGTCATGTCTATAAATAGACTTATTTTACACATCAAAAGCATCTGGCACAGAGAGACAGGAGAGAATACATAGAGATCAGAGCCCAGAGACTTTGATTTTTTTGGAACATTCTTCTTCAACTTTTCTTCCAGAACAGAGTGAAGCAAAGCAGGAAAGCATTCGGCCTCGCCATCAGTGCCTAAGTGCGTCGATACCTTTCTGGTGACTTAGTTCTTCCAGCTGTTCATCTTCTAACAGTGATCTTCATCATCATCGTATGGTCCAAGGAACAAAGTGATCGTCTTTCATATCAGACTTCCATAGCAATACTTTCCAGAATATTTGTACTCTTTTGTACTTTTTCTCTTTTTATTTTCAAAAGCCAATTTCAGGCCTTTTGTTAAGTGAAACAAAATGGCGACTGTGTTGGGGACGACCTTCTCCTCTGACGAGGAGGCAATTGTTTAATACGATGATGTTTCGGTCGGTTTGTCCAAGAAGGCTCTGGTTGTGCACTTCGACCAGACGGCCTATGAAGAAATGCTCCGGACTGGGGGTAGCACTCGCTGCTCCAATGTTCAGAAATCGCGGAAGGCACAAAAAGTTTGGGTTCCCAAATCCAAGGCATTCTCGATTTTCCCTACTGTCTCTGCAGATAAAGGAATACTTCCTACTCATGTTGTAGAGGCTCCCATCTGTGATGAGGCAGTCTCTACTTCGGTAGCATGCCATGGGCGTAAAAATAAGTCTCCCGTTTGTAACGTGGCAGACCCTTCAGTGTTACGCTCTGAGCGTAAAAATTAGGTTTTATGCCCTGGGCGTAAAAATCAGAATTTATGACCCGAGTGTAAGAACAAGTCTCCCGTCTGTGACGTGGTAGACTCCACAGTTGTACACTCTCGGCGTAAAAATATGTTTCTCGTCTGTGACGTGGCAAACTTCAGTGCTTTACGTTCTGAGCGTAAGGACGTATCTCCCGTCTGTGACATGGTAGACACACAAAATTTACGCTCTACGCGTAAAGAAAAATCTCCCGTCTATGACGCGGTAGATACTCATGTTTTGCACTCTATGCGTAAAGGTAAATCTCATGTCTGTGACAGTGTAGATAAAATTTATAATGATGCTTCTGCATCTAAAGTGAATGTACCTGCACGCATGAAGCATAAAAACATAGTTGGTAAAACTTCTGTTTTCAACCAACAACCTTCTTATACTACTGTACGCAAAGTACCAAACCTACAAATTACACGCAATAGAGATGGAGTCCTTCGTGCTAAAAAATCTCAAGATTTACGTACGCAACTCCAAGCGCGTAAAAATGTACAGTTTGGTTCTGCAAATGTAGCCAGTAATCTCCTTTATACACAAGGGACTAAACATTTTTCTACCCCTAATGTAATAAAGAAGACTAGTCCTTCTAATCCTTCTGATTTACGTGAATTGCTAATACAAAAGCGTAAAAATAGACAATCTTCCGTGACACTCCCCCAAGAAAATCACCATTGTGAGTGTCACCAGATTGTAATTAAATGTTGTTGTGCGGCTTCCAAACGGTCAGTTTTTGACCGGTTAAGTTTCAATGCGCCTCAACAACAAGCTGATGAACATGAACATGAGTTGTCATATGCATCAGTCAACATGGCATCTCATACCAACAGAGGACGACATCCAAAATGCAACACGTCCCAAACTCTAGGTCAACAACAATTCAACAGACTTCTTGATTCCTTTGAAGGAGTATATCAGAACACTCGATCAAGAAGACAAAGACAGTTGCAGACTTCTGACTCAGAAGTTGGGGGTACTCAATCTTTTGAGTCCGAGACTGATAGTGTTGATTCATACCTCTATACTAATCTTTCTGTGTCTTCAAGGGAGGTTAAATCCTACGCTATTGGAGATGAACCGGAGACGTCATCTGCTAATACAGAGCAACGTCTCACTGCCATTGAACAATCACTGAAAGACATGCTTACCATGATATAAAGCATGCACCAGATAATAACGGCTCAACAAACTGCTCAACCGGCAATAATCACACCGGTGCAGATAGCAGCACAAACTCAAGATAGTCAAGGGGTTGAAATACCTTTGAATAGTCAAGAACCTGCTGTTAATCAAAATTCTGCATCTCCAGATCCCATCATTCCAGAAGATGTACCACCTCCGGTAGGGGTTACGGTACATTCAACAACCATTCAATCAAATGTGCTTCCTCAAACCAGTGAAGCCATTCAAGCAGTGCGTAAGCTCAAAGCACAGTTTGAAGTTTTGAAGCACAAAGATCAGCTCCAGAGGTTAGGGATTAAGCAACCTTATCCTCCTCATTGGAATGATGTACCCTTTCCACGGAAATTTAAGCCACAATCTATGGTTTTATTCGATGAAAAGGCATCTCCCAGTCAGTATATCAATTACTTTGATATTATGACTATACATCTACAGAAAAATGATGCTCTTCTCACTCAAGTGTTCGTCGGGTGCTTGTCGGGTTCAGCTTACGACTGGTATCGTAGTTTACCCGATAATTGCATTTCGTCTTTTGACGAATTTAAGGCAATATTTCTCTCATATTTCTATGAAGGAGGTATGGACATGAACATGTCCTCCTTGATAGAAATCAAACAAAAGGAGAAAGAAGATACTCGGACGTTTATTGAACGTTTCCGATAGGCAACTCTAAAAATGCCTCCTGGTATGCCAGATTCAGCGCTGATTGATACATGTAAGATGAATCTGCGACCATCTATTGTTGTCTTCACGGGTTCCCAATTCACAGATTGGGCTTCGTTTATCATAGCAGCAGTTTCTGCCGAGACCAATGGTAGGTTGCCTCATGAACATGGGATGATTTTTGCCTCAGAGGATAAAGGAAAGAAAAGTAATCCTGGTAATAATTCTAGCAATCGTAATGTGAAAGGAAAAGACACTCTTATAGTCAATCTTTCTAAGAACAAAATGACCCCGAATAATCAAGAGTCTTCCAAGCCAAAAGAACAATACTCTTTTGACGAAAGTGACATCCTAGGGATATTCTAATGTCTGGTAAAGATTGGCAAACTCCAGATTCCAGAACCAAAAAGGCCTAATGAGGTAAATCTGACTGACAATCCCAAATATTGTATCTATCACAGGTACATTAATCATCCTATCAGTGCTTGCTATGTCTTGAAAAAGAAAATCCAGGAGCTGATAAATGGCGGTGCTATCGCTTTAACCAATTATGACCATACGGTTACAACCAATATGGTTTCTCTTCAATTTGGAAATTTTCCTCCACAACAAATCCCAGATAGAATTATCCTAATTCCGAAGGCGACGATGAAGATTGTGAATATCCCACCTGCTAGAGAGGAAAATGAAGGATTATTGCCTCTTACATTAAAGAATGGTGAAATTATGTGGGTGCATCCTGACTTAGTATCTGAGTTGGAAAATGAAGGTAAAACTTCAAAATCCAAGAAATATAAGAAAGTCAAAACCTGCAACATGATTTCTCATGTTATTCCAGATTCTGATGATTTGGATCATCTATGGCATGGCATTCCTTTGGAAGATAGACTGAGAGGACTGAACATATGTCCTCCAAGTCTAGCTGTTCCTACTAAGCTCAAACTTACTCATCAGCAGTGGCTAGCCATGAAAAGTATTTTCTTATACCGGGCATAACAAGTCTTCGCTGCTTATAAAAAAGTTCCTACAGGAGTCTTTTCTCGTATCCCGAATCCTTCTTCTCCCGTAGCTACAGAGACGTCTATTCCTCATTCTCCTGTAGTTACAGAGATCTCTTCTTCTTCCTCTGTTCAATCACCTGTTGAAAGTCCATTGCCCATTCATTTATACAGTCAGCAATCAGTCCTTCTCATGAAAAAAATGGGCTATAACTTTCAGAAGGCAGAAGGTTTGAATTATGATAAAGGAATACGACTTCCTTTACAGATTCAAAGTCAAAAATCTACTGTCGGGTTGGGTTCTGAAGTTTCTCACAAGAAGAAGACTAAGAGAAGTAAGACTAAATCCTGCAATATGGTACTTCCTTCTTCTGAGTCTGAGGAAGAAACTTTTGCTGGTACAAGATCTGGGAAAGAGTACCACAAAGATTATGAAGGATCCTCCAAAGAAGCAGAGGATGTTGAACCAACACCAACACAACCGTCTTCTGTTCCTGCTAAACCATCTGTGATTGAGAAGGGAAAATAGAAAGCAGTATGCTTCGACGTCCCGTTGAAGTCTACTTCCAGTCAAGGGGTAATGATGAAACCCTACAAATTTGATATTTTAGCCCAGTTAGCCAATACTCCGGCTAGACTATCTATATTTGAGCTACTTCGTCTTTCTAAAGAAAGCAGGGAGACTTTGAGTGAAGCCTTGCTACAAGCAGACTCATGCTTAGCTCAACTCAAGAGTCCTGATAATATACCAGTGTCGTGTCCACAATGTCATAGTATAATGGAGGTAATTCCTAACATTACCTTCACACAAGAAGACATGCTATTGAAGCATAATAAGCACGACAGACCTTTGTGCTATACTGGGTATATTAGATCCACTGAAATTGACAGGATTTATATTGATCATGGGTCTTCTATTAGCATTATTCTTCAGAGTATGCTAAGACCGTTGAGGATTCCTACTAGTGATTTGACTTACACTAGTACTACGATAGTTGGTTTCAACTCTGGTAAGAGTAAACCACTGGGAAGATTCGTCTAAAGATTCAGATTGGTGATCTTAGAACTATAGTAACCTTCTATGTTATCAACTCAGATGTATCCTACAACATCCTTCTGGGGAGACCGTGGATACATAAGCATAACATTGTGCCTTCAACTCTCCACCAATATTTCAAGTACGTGGATTCCAAAGGGGTTGTAAAAACTGAGTTTGCTTATATCAATCCTTTCAAGGGTGTCGAAGCCTATTTTTCTGATTCAAGGCTCTACAAACAAGAACATGTGAAAGAGATATCAGACATAGCTGAAGATCAATCATTCACAGAAGATCACTCTATTAATGAAGATCCGCCAGAAGAGCAACCTTTGAAGATCAAAGTCAAAGGGCGAATCCAGCCCCAACCTGTCAATGATCAACCTCTGATGATCAAAGTCAAAGGAAGAACTCAAGTTTCATCTGAGGAATCAGTAAATGTTCCTACTAAGAGCCAAGTTCAACCTTTTATGATCAAGGTCAAAGGGCGTATTTCTCGTACGAATAATCCAGAACCACCATTGATCATCAATCTTGACAAGTCTACGCAGAAGACAGAAGACGGTCCACTAATGATCAATCCGAGGCGTAGTAGTCAAATTGTAAATGATGTAAATATCGATTATTCTATACTTTCTGAAATCAATGAAGATTTCCTTTTCGAGTATATAGCTGTCAAATTTATTGAAAGAATGACTTTATCTTCTGATAATCAAAGTCATCAATATAAAAGACAACATAGACACAGAAGAATCTTTATACATTGATTATAAGGAAAATTCCTTTCCTCCTCATGTCGATGTTGGACCTTATGCTCAAAGGTTACTAACATCTTCTCCCTATCTTCTTCCTGTAGCCGTTTTATCACAAGCTTGTGTAACTTTTAGACATCATGAAGAATCTTATTTCGTGATTCCGTCTGATAAGAAAAACAAGCGCCAGATTGTGTTTGGCCTGGCTAGAAATATCTATGTTGCTCATACAGATGATTTTAAAGATAAAGATAAAGGAAGAATCCGAATTGACAAATATAGTCAACAATCTCTCAAGATTATCCAAAATATAGGATATGATTTGAAGACTATGCAAGGTCTCAATCAAGGCAAAGGTAGACGATTACCATTATATGATGATCCATTTTACCAGAAAACTCATCATGGGTTGGGATATGATCCGTCCCATATGTTTAATGACGATATACAAGAAGAATTCTCTTCTAGCTCTTCACAATCATCAGATTCGGAAGAAATCCAATTCATCGAATCTGATACATCTCACCCCTCATATGTTAGAGGAGATTATTATGATGAATCTGAACAAATATTCTCAGTTAATATGGTTCAAACTGATGGTAAATCTGAGCCATTTGAGAATGATCCTTGGGCTCAACAAATGGACACTCAGTGGGAACTTCGTTTTGAACAACGACAGCCACCAACAGAGGATAAGATTGTCCAGATTGATGTTGGGGATGGAACTACATCTAAACCAATATTCATCAGTAAAGACCTTTCTGAGGATGAAAAGGAAGAGTTGATAAAACTGATTAAAGAATATATTGATACCTTTGCATGGAGTTATAAGGATATGCCGGGTCTAGACCCCAAAGTTGCTACTCATAAACTCAATATTCTTCCTAATGCCAAGCCTATAAAATAACAGCAACGATGTTTTTGACCAGATATGATGGATGCAATTGAAGCAGAAGTCAAAAAGTTGATTACATGTGGCTTTGTTCGTGAAGAACAACACTCAGACTGGGTTGCCAATATTGTTCATGTTATGAAGAAGAATGGAAAAGTTCGAGTTTGTATAGATTTTCGAGATCTTAATGCAGCTTGTCCAAAGGACGAATTTCTACTTCCAATTACTGATGTCATGATAGACAATACATACGGTTTTGAACGCATGTCTTTATGGACGGATTCTCAGGATACAATCAGATCAAAATACATCCAGAAGATGAGAAGCATACTGTTTTTCGTACACCCCTTGGGGTTCACTGCTATACGGTTATGTCGTTTGGTCTTAAAAATGCTGGTGTCACGTATCAACGGGCTATGAGCAACATCTTTCAAGAACATCTACGGAAGACAGTAGAATGTTATGTAGATGATATTGCTGTTAAGAGTCGATTAAAAGATGATCATATTAAAGACTTGAAGACAGTATTTGAAGTGATGCGCCAACATCAATTGAAAATGAACCCTACTAAGTCTTTCTTAGGGGTTTCCAGTGGCAAGTTTTTAGGATTTGTCATTACTTCTCAGGGTATCCATGTTGATCCTGATAAGGTTAAGGCAATTCTTGAAATTTGTCCTCCACGCAATTTAAAATAACTCCATGGCTTCCAAGGTCGCATTGCGTATATCAGAAGATTTATATCCAATCTCTCTGGGAGATGCCAACCTTTCTCCCATCTATTAAAGAATGGTGTATCATTTGTTTGGGATGAAGCATGTCAGAAAGCCTTCAACGATTTCAAGCAATATCTTACAAATCCACCTGTTCTGGTACCTCCAGTGGTAGAAAGACCATTTTTACTATATGTTTGAGCCTTGGATCATTCACTTGGTGCTCTTCTTGCACAAAAAAGTGATATGGGGCATGAACAAGCAATTTATTATCTTAGCAGAATGATGGTCGAAGCTGAACACATGTATACTCATGTAGAAAAGGAATGTCTGACTTTGGTTTTTGTTGTCCAAAAGACAAGATATTATGTGACAGGACAGACTATTCATGTCATCTCTAGAATAAATTCCATTCGGGTATTGATGAGAAAATCGAGCATTCTTAACTCCAGGTTAGCTACCTGGGCGATGTTGCTCACTCCTTATGACATGGTTTATGTACCTCAAAAATCAGTGAAGGGTCAAGCATTAGCTGATTTCTTAGCTGCTCATCCTATACCCGAAACATCGAAGTTATATGAGGACATTCCAGATGAAGTCGTGGATTGCAACATGACTTTGAAAAATGACATCTGGCAATTATATTTTGATGGAGCATCACGGGTTGGACCTAAAGGTAATATTTTCTCTAGGGTAGGAATCGTCTTGGTTTCTTCTAAAAAATGGTCATATATCGTGCCTATTCTCTCAATGAGCCATGCTCTAACAATGTAGCAGAATATAATGCTTTACTGATTGGTCTCCAAGTCGCAAAACAATTGGACATTGTGTAGCACCCCTTCTCGAAATGTAGAAATATTTTATTATTATTTGAATGGTTATTTTTATATTTTATTTTATTTTCCTTTACTTATTGAATTACCTTTATACACTAGACATTTAGTTCCATATATGTGGTTGTAATGACACTAAAGGGAGTCCTTTGCAAAAAGAACTTGTAACAGGGACCTTAGAAAAGTTCTTAATTTTTATGCAAAGATTCAATTCTTTCTCTTATCTAAAATCTTGGCCAACCTAAGCAATATAGACAGGGATTGGTCGAGCCTACTCCTGGGAGAATTCAGGAGCAAATCGGATTAAAACCCATAGATAAGCCCAAATCAGTTTAAATCAAACTTCCTATCTACAGATAAAACCTATATATATATATATATATATATATATATATATATATATATATATATATATATATGTATAGATGCAAGGGAGGAGCCGACCTCTACAACCTATATTTCTCTGGCCGTGGAAAACTGGGATTGGAAGAGACTACTCGAAGAACAGAGGAGCTTGGGATATTGTTTCACCATACGAGTAAGTTTTACTATCTTTGGAATTCAATATCCTAAACATAGTTAAGGTTGTTAGCAATGCCTGTAAATCAATATAAGAATAATAGTAAGGGGTCAAAACCTGAAGATCATAGGCCAAGGGAGTAGTAGGACCATGGGAAAAGCTTTTATTGGGTCATTACACCAAATAGGTTGATCATCTAGACTTTGTACAACCAGAGCAGGCACTCTGCCTACAGACCAAGGAGCCTGCACATAGGCTAGGACTACTCCTATAGGTTTGAGCATACAGGATAGGGTGAAGCACTTTAGGCTTTGCCATAAAAGCTGGAACGAAGTACATCAAGCCCTCATAAATTTTCCTTACATTTAATTCCTTAGACATGGATAGGTCTCTGTTGGTGGTAACAACAGATGTCACACAAACCACAAGTTTCAGTACATATCATGTCTATTCAAGGATATGTAGAGCAGGGGACACATGGGAGTATGCATAGGTTTTATAGCATAAGGTCAAGGCCATCTGGATAATAGGACACTGGTATTATGGTTCATTCTTGGTATCTGTTGCAGTTAAGCACTAGTTGAAGCATCAAGGATACTAAGAGGGATCCTAAGCTGACTCAGATACATAACCTGAGTATCAGATATAGCCGGGTCCCCTAGAATATCAGGAATATCCATAGGTAGTCATCTATGCACATACGCAAGGTTGGGTGTAGGGGTAGTAGCAGTAACCTGGGTTAACCAGGAGTAGGTTGCAAGCAAGTACCACTAGCACAATGCAGGAAAGGATCCTGAGATAGTAGGAGATACATGGGTATCCTACATACCTGGATATTCATGGCATCCTATACAACTGACAGTTAAGAATCCCCTCCTTGCTGTCATGATCATAGACACTGAAAACCCTTGGATTGAGATTCCTGACACCACAACTCATTTTGGTATGCCAAGGACCGATCCTGGGATACTGTTCTGGTATAGACAGTGTTCCCATAGGATGAAGGTTATAGGCAAGTTGGGTTAGGACCTGGATACTGTGGAGTATCAGGAGCCTGGCATGCCAACAAGACACCAGATTGAACCTTAATATGTTAAGTTTTGATGTGGGATAGGAAGAACAGACCTGAAGCATTCAAACCAACTGATGACTGATTTCATACTCTGAAATCAGTCAACCACACAGGTAGGGACTGTAGGCAGTCTTCTACCCACATTACCTGGGATGATCAGTTGAACTAAGCCTGCACCAGCTCAGGAACTGTTAGAAAGGTTGGGGTCTTGTATTCATTAATATTGTTGACAGGAAACCAAGTTTCCCTGTATCAGTAATACTAAAGTCTGGAACACAAGTCTAGGTGTAAAGACAGGTAGAGGGTTGAGATTTACATTATGGGGGCTGGATTGCTATGCAGAAGGTTGGGCATTCAAAATGGAATTATAGTTTGACCTGTATATTTTGTTAGAAAGAAAAAAAGGGGGAAATTAGGATAAAGTAGACCTTGTGAACTTTAGACTATGAGTTAACACTTGTAAGTTATAAAGGGTAATGGGTTAGACACTAAACCATTAAAGCAAATTGTAGATAGAACACCAACTTCCCATGTTGACTTATATCTTGACTCTGTGATTCTTAAAATAGGGTTATTGGATCTCGATTTGGATTCTGACCAGTGCCAGCAGCCCGGGACGCCAGGCGAGTACAGTTTATTGTCTGCATTTCGATATTGATTTTTACTATATTTTAATGATTGGCCATTGGTTATGTGATTATTTTGTATTATAAATTGTTGAGTCGGGAATGAAAAGTACCAAGGATGTGTGATCTGACCTTAGACCGTGTAGACCGTGTAGACCGTGTTGCATTTATTTCTTGTAGACCGTGTAGACCGTGTTGCTTTTATTTCAAGTAGACCATGTAGACAGTGATTTATTTATTGCAAAGTAGACAGTGTAGACCGTGATTATTATTGCATTTAAATTGTGTAGTTCGTGATTATTATTCTGTAGACAGTATTTCTTTATTGTAATATTTTCTGTAGACCGTGTAACTGTAGACCGTGTAACTGTAGACCATGTAACTTTAGACCGTGTAGATCGTGTCGTATAATTGTCCCGAGACCGATCACATATCAAAGGTACTTCTAGCAGTTGGGGAAAGTCTGTTGTGTCTATTTATTTACTATTGGTTTTATGTATTTCCTGTTTATTTTCAAAACTCATAATTGATGTCTAACCTTTGTTTTATAGTCATTTTCTTTATTTGAAATTGTATTCAGTGAATTGTGCTCGTTCCATTCCTGACTGAAAACCAACATTTTCAGGTTAGCCGTGGATTCACTTAGCTTGGGAAGTGACAGGAATACTTGCAGACAAAAGCCTAGAGACTAGCTAGATAGTAGAGTCGTAGTCATTCATTGAATTGTACAAGTTTATATTCTTCTACAAATGTAAAACTTGTGATCATTGTAAGTTAAATTAGTTTCTGTGAATGAGCATTAGATTATTTGTGATTTTGATCTTCATGGCCGTGACAGCGTTCTACCGCCGACACTGCGACGTAGGCTGGCTTGGACACTTCTTGTATCCATTTAAAAAAAACGGATGCGGGTCGTGACAAGTTTTTGTGGTGGCCCATGCAGGTCCGTCTTTGCAAATCATGCGAACTCGTGATAGTACTTAAGTTAGTCGTACTATTGCGAGCCTGCGACTAGAAATGCTCATTCACAAGTTAGAAATTAATTTAATTTAAGAAAATGACTAGGACTAGGAGTCCCTTATACAAACTGACCGATGGGTAGTCTAGGCCATGCAATTTAGATGAAGAGTTATTAATGATGATGGTTTGTCAGATCCCCATAGGTGCACTATTATCTCTCGATACGACGACATGATCCAAAGTGGATAGATTATTCACTTGGTGAGACAGTACTTCATATAATTTACGACCTAACCTTGATGATTTAGGCAAATCCTTCTCTTTGCATCTTAGATATCATCCTCATATCTTAGTTGAACTGCCTATTTAGTTTCTATTTGCCCTAGAAATTATTAGTTGTACAATTTCTGATTATGTTACCCATATACGAACCTCGAGTTAGTTTCAATCCAAAAAAAAAAATTCCTCTGTGGTTTGAATACACAGTGAATAGATATTAGAATGTTGTATTTCTTTTGTCCTCAGATATTTCTTTTCTGTTCAATCTTTTATCTTAAGGGTTGTGACTGATAGGACAAATGCTTACACTTTATTTCATAGGCAACTTGTTTGAATCTCTAGGAGCTCATGGATTTTTACAGATGTAGTTAAAGGAATGTTAGTTAACTCATAATGGCAGGACAGCAGCGTATTGTCGCCATTTATTTAAATTTTGGAGACTAAGGATTCACTGCAGCCAGCAGCGCACTAGCGAGACACGACCCCTAGAGTTGAGATGAGATTAGAAAAATATCGGTTATAGAATTGCTAGAGATATGGCTAATGGCCCTCTCTTGATTGTAGATACCCTTGAGCCAATATTGGATAAGAGTTAAGAAGTGTTCAATTTTGTATCATGTTGAGTTACGAAACCAAGGGTTTACCACAGCCAGAGTATACGAACGAGGCATAATCCTCGATGAAATAATTTCAGACATGATTACAAGTTTAGGGGACTATAGAGGATAGGACCGTGCCATGTATGTCCCATAAGATACAAAGCCAATAGTAGCGGAAGTTCTGTGAGATTGGGTAGCGTGTCTCCCGATCTAGCATTCCGTGGTCCTTGTGACCTATCGACGAGGATATTGTTTGACGCCAATAGGTTTACCTAGAATATAGAGTTTAGAGGTTCATAACCCATTAGTCGCCAAGGCATTATGGATAAGAAGATAGTAGGATAACCGTGTAAGCAAGAACACCAGGTAAGTTTTGATTCTCTCTAAACTCGAACTACTTGTGGCTTCTTTCAAAAATCTTGTATACTTGTAATTTGACTATCTTGACCAATGTTGCTATCACAGCCTAGTTTTGCAAGCTCACTCTGTTCTCGAGCTTGATTCAATACATATGTTTAGTGGGGACGCCTATTAACTTATAGTCTAATCAGAATCAATGTATTATGGTCTGATCAACCATGATGCAATTGGTTCGCTCTTCGTTTAATTTTACTACATGGATGGAGATATATAAGTATCTATGACCACATCCACGACTATATTGACAATTCCTCTTGGATTATATGTTCGCCCTTGAATCACGGAATTGTATTCAGTAACACCTTCCTTGAATTCTTTATTATTTTTGTCTTTCACCGATTTGGAAAGACGAAAGCTCGTGATGGTAGAGAGATACAGATTATCCCCATGGCTATGATAATGGTAGGTACAAGTGTAGCTACCAATGACCAGTCATGTGATTGAGTTACTCGTTCTCCCATCGACACTCAAACTATTATTGAGACTTTCAAGCCATCTGAATTTGAGAATGATTAGGACTTCACCCTTAGTCAAATGCCAAACTAGGAGACTACCTATTCTCAAGAAACCAAATGTCGTGAGTCTCTAATTATTAGTTTGAAGCTTGCTTTGACTAGCAACCCTTAAGCCTTGACCCAACCTCTTCTCGACCAAAGCCCACAGTTTAGACCTGAGATGAATAGACAAGGGTAAGGACAATCAGTACCGTGACTATGGTAGACACTCATTCCGAGATTGGTTTCCAACAAGTATTGTCCTAGCTATATAAATTTTATTATTGAGACCAAACTGGTACTGGAACACCACAGTCACTGGCTTAGCCAATACCATAGCTTAAATACCCTGTCATATCATGGCTTACCAGTTGTCAACATCAATACACGATCACTACAACTCTTGTGACGATAGTCTGGCAGGTTGACACAAGTAGAAATTCTCGACTCAGTTGTTAGAATTCTTCTCATATGATATGCCTTAGAGTTGGTTACCCCGTCGACAACTCTTGTATACTGTGGACAAGCATGTCCTTCTATTTTCTCGACCATGTGTCATTGTACACACTTATTTTTCAATTATTGAGGAACGATCTTTTGACTTGACTTATATCTACCATATTCCGTTACGTCGTACCTTAATCTTTATTACCGAGAATCGAAGTGCGATATCTTGACATTGAAATCCTTCTAACCTCATTATTCCTAAGACCATGCCCTAACTTCTAAGGTGGATAGACTGTAAGCCTTCTAAAATTTTTGGGATATACGAGAGTTTTCGATTGATTAGAATAACTTCCATAGGATGATAAATAGTACCCTTTGTTCTCCCACTTTCCATTTAGATTATTTTGTGCCCCGGCCGTGTCATTAATATTCGGAGCACGAGACCAGTTGTTATCTTCCAACAAATTTCATATGCAAGATCTAATCGAGTCCACCTTCATCTAGGTATATTATGTCCCACTCAAACACGTCCCCTTGTACTATATTTTATGGAATGACTTTCAGGTCAAAAGGACTAGCTATGACCCTTACCATAACACCGGTAAACTTTCCGGTTCCAATTAGAGACTCAACCTTGACTCAAACCGTTCGACCCAATATATGGTTGTGATCTACTCAAAGCTCACTATGCACATGTCACTAGTATGCCATGCAATTGTGTCTTTTCATGCTACGTAAAAACAAAAGTCACGAAAGACGCATTTTTGGGACTTTAGGGACCTAACTAACTAATCCGACTGGCAACTAGCTCAACCTCTTGGATGAAAACTTATTCCAGGTTACCCTAACCTAGTAAAAAAATAGTTTTAACTTTGGGATCTCATCCAGTCAATATAGATCGAAGCCCAAGGTTCATCAAACCGACAACTGATGTCCAATTGGGGAACCCATTAAGACCCAGTAATATCCATTCATGCATACCACTATAATTGGACTATAAAACCGAACTTGCTGAGATAGGTCCCTATAGCCATTTTGTTGACTTCCCTTCTTAGAATGTGAAGTCGTTCGTAACCTTTATTCCATCTACCTAAAAGTCGCAATACGATCTTGTATGCATTTATATCCCTTATTTGTGTGTTTAAATAACAACGGAAAAGATCACAGCCTTGATTTCTCAAATTCTGTTATGGAACCTTGTTTGAATAGAATTTTGAGAACGAAACTTTCGTATTGCACGGATGGCAGGCCACTCTAAAGTGACGAAGGGCTCTTCGCCATAGCAGGTGACTGAACTAGAGTAGCCCAATCTAGCAAATAATTCAACGGTTCATAGACTTTTTTTCCATCCGCATCATTGGATACACTCTACCGCTCTTGAAACTTCATAATTGTTCTCAATTATTTCTTCCTCATCTTCCTGTCCTTCCTATTGTAGAGTGACGAATGGTCATGCTTATTAGAATTTACCAATAATTCTTAGCTACTTGTGTAAATTGTTGCTTGTTAGATTTTAGGTTATTTGAATGATAGGAGAGGATTATAGAGGTCAAAAGTCGTATATATCTATTTGTAGCAATTTTAGCAAGTAGTTGGAAGATTATAAAGTTTTAGTGACATAGCTTGAGGGAGTAGTGTGTCCAAAGGTGGGTAGAAGTTCTCGGAGTTTCGTAATTACAAAATGGCTAGGAGGAGGTTATAAACTGTTTTTGAGAAATTAAAATTCGAGGAGATTAAGGTAATGGTAGAGTTCTCTTAGAGTTTAAGGAATAGTTACAAATTAGAATTTCGAGGACGAAATTATTTTTAAGGTGGGTAGATTTGTAGCTCCCCTTCTCGAAATGTAAAAATATTTTATTATTATTTGAATGGTTATTTTTATATTTTATTTTATTTTCCTTTACTTATTGAATTACCTTTATACACTAGACATTTAGTTCCATATATGTGGTTGTAATGACACTAAAGGGAGTCCTTTGCAAAAAGAACTTGTAACAGGGACCTTAGAAAAGTTCTTGATTTTTATGCAAAGATTCAATTCTTTCCCTTATCTAAAATCCCGGCCAGCCTAAGCAATATAGACAGGGATTGGTCGAGCCTACTCCTGGGAGAATTCAGGAGCAAATCGGATTAAAACCCATAGATAAGCCCAAATCAGTTTAAATCAAACTTCCTATCTACAGATAAAACCTATATATATATGTATAGATGCAAGGGAGGAGCCGACCTCTACAACCTATATTTCTCTGGCCGTGGAAAACTGGGATTGGAAGAGACTACTCGAAGAACAGAGGAAGCTTGGGATACTGTTTCACCATACGAGTAAGTTTTACTATCTTTGGAATTCAATATCCTAAACATAGTTAAGGTTGTTAGCAATGCCTGTAAATCAATATAAGAATAACAGTAAGGGGTCAAAACCTGAAGATCATAGGCCAAGGGAGTAGTAGGACCATGGGAAAAGCTTTTATTAGGTCATTACACCAAATAGGTTGATCATCTAGACTTTGTACAACCAGAGCAGGCACTCTGCCTACAGACCAAGGAGCCTGCACATAGGCTAGGACTACTCCTATAGGTTTGAGCATACAGGATAGGGTGAAGCACTTTAGGCTTTGCCATAAAACCTAGAACGAAGTACATCAAGCCCTCATAAATTTTCCTTACATTTAATTCCTTAGACATGGATAGGTCTCTGTTGGTGGTAACAACAGATGCCACACAAACCACAAGTTTCAGTACATATCATGTCTATTCAAGGATATGTAGAGCAGGGGACACATGGGAGTATGCATAGGTTTCATAGCATAAGGTCAAGGCCATCTGGATAATAGGACACTGGTATTATGGTTCATTCTTGGTATCTGTTGCAGTTAAGCACTAGTTGAAGCATCAAGGATACTAAGAGGGATCCAAAGCTGACTTGGAGACATAACCTGAGTATCAGATATAGCCGGGTCCCCTAGAATATCTGGAATATCCATAGGTAGTCATCTATGCACATACGCAAGGTTGGGTGTAGGGGTAGTAGCAGTAACCTGGGTTAACCAGGAGTAGGTTGCAAGCAAGTACCACTAGCATAATGCAGGAAAGGATCCTGAGATAGTAGGAGATACATGGGTATCCCACATACCTGGATATTCATGGCATCCTGTACAACTGACAGTTAAGAATCCCCTCCTTGCTGTCATGATCATAGATACTGAAAACCCTTGGATTGAGATTCCTGACACCACAACTCATTTTGGTATGCCAAGGACCGATCCTGGGATACTGTTCTGGTATAGACAGTGTTCCTATGGAATGAAGGTTATAGGCAAGTTGGGTTAGGACCTGGATACTGTGGAGTATCAGGAACCTGGCATGCCAACAAGACACCAGATTGAACCTTAATATGTTAAGTTTTGATGTAGGATAGGAAGAACAGACCTGAAGCATTCAAACCAACTGATGACTGATTTCATACTCTGAAATCAGTCAACCACACAGGTAGGGACTGTAGGCAGTCTTCTACCCATATTACCTGGGATGATCTGTTGAACTAAGCCTGTACCAGCTCAGGAACTGTTAGAAAGGTTGGGGTCTTGTATTCATTAATATTGTTGACAGGAAACCAAGTTTCCCTGTATCAGTAATACTAAAGTCTGGAACACAAGTCTAGGTGTAAAGACAGGTAGAGGGTTGAGATTTACATTATGGGGGCTGGATTGCTATGCAGAAGGTTGGGCATTCAAAATGGAATTATAGTTTGACCTGTATATTTTGTTAGAAAGAAAAAAAGGAGGAAATTAGGATAAAGTAGACCTTATGAACTTTAGACTATGAGTTAACACTTGTAAGTTATAAAGGGTAATGGGTTAGACACTAAACCATTAAAGTAAATTGTAGATAGAACACCAACTTCCCATGTTGACTTATATCTTGACTCTATGATTTTTAAATAGGGTTATTGGATCTCGATTTGGACTCTGACCAGTGCCAGCAGCCCGGAACGCCAGGCGAGTACAGTTTATTGTCTGCATTTCGATATTGATTTTTACTATATTTCATTGATTGGCCATTGGTTATGTGATTATTTTCTATTATAAATTGTTGAGTCGGGAATGAGAAGTACCAAG
Organism: Iris pallida; assembly: GCA_029216955.1. Classification (NCBI taxonomy): domain Eukaryota; kingdom Viridiplantae; phylum Streptophyta; class Magnoliopsida; order Asparagales; family Iridaceae; genus Iris; species Iris pallida. The sequence goes on along the minus strand of JANAVB010040018.1, from coordinate 9,411,582 downwards.
GATGTGTGATCTGACCTTAGACCGTGTAGACCGTGTAGACCGTATTGCATTTATTTCTTGTAGACCGTGTAGACCGTGTTGCTTTTATTTCAAGTAGACCGTGTAGACAGTAATTTATTTATTGCAAAGTAGACAGTGTAGACCGTGATTATTATTGTATTTAAATTGTGTAGTTCGTTATTATTATTCTGTAGACAGTATTTCTTTATTGCAATATTTTCTGTAGACCGTGTAACTGTAGACCGTGTAACTGTAGACCGTGTAACTTTAGACCGTGTAGACCGTATCATATAATTGTCCCGAGACCGATCACATATCAAAGGTACTTCTAGCAGTTGGGGAAAGTCTGTTGTGTCTATTTATTTACTATTGGTTTTATGTATTTCCTGTTTATTTTCAAAACTCATAATTGATGTCTAACCTTTATTTTATAGTCATTTTCTTTATTTGAAATTGTATTCAGTGAATTGTGCTCGTTCCATTCCTGACTGAAAACCAACATTTTCAGGTTAGCCGTGGATTCACTTAGCTTGGGAAGTGACGGGAATACTTACAGACAAAAGCCTAGAGACTAGCTAGATAGTAGAGTTGTAGTCATTCATTGAATTGTACAAGTTTATATTCTTCTACAAATGTAAAACTTGTGATCATTGTAAGTTAAATTAGTTTCTGTGAATGAGCATTGGATTATTTGCGATTTTGATCTTCATGGCCGTGACAGCGTTCTACCGTCGACACTGCGGCGTAGGCTGGCTTGGACACGTCTTGTATCCGTTTAAAAAAAAAACGGATACGGGTCGTGACACATTGAATTCCTGGAAGCTTATGGAGATTCTCAACTGATTGTTAATCAGGTTAGAGGGACTTATGAAGTCAGAAACCCTGATCTCATCCCTTATCATCAAGAGGTAGTCGAATTAGTCATTCCATTCAAAGGATTCTTCATTGAATTTGTACCACGTTCTCAGAATGTGGAGGTTGATGCTCTTGCTAGCCTAGCTACAGACTTGGCTGTTCCAATCCGAAGACAAAATACAATTACTTTATTGGACCGAGACTTATTCTGTATCAAGAATAATCTGTATATTGAACAGAGTTATGCTACAGAGTTAAGTTCCCAGCAGAAGGATTGGAGAATTCCATTCATTGATTATGCGGTTCATGGGATTTTACCTGAAGATCCAAAAGAAGCTGCATGAATTAAGAGACGATCATTTCGATTCTATTATGATTCATCTTTACATATGTTATATCGTCATTCATATGATGGACTCTTGTTGCGCTGTCTCTCAGAAAGTGAAGCCAAACAAACACTTCGAGAAGCTCATGATGGTGTTTATGGTGCTAATCAACCGGGTCCAAAATTACAAGACCGCATTCGAAGAATGGGGTATTATTGGCCATCTATGATAGCAGATGTTGTAGACTATGCCAGAAGGTGTAAAGCATGTCAGATTTATGCTGATTTTATTCATCAACCGTCTGAATTTCTACATCCTATAGCAGCTTCTTGGCCCTTCGAAGCTTGGAGTATGGATATCATTGGTCCTATTAACCCTCCTTCTGTTAAAGGACATCGGTTTATATTAGCTATAACCGATTACTTTTCTAAGTGGGCAAAAGCAGTTCCTCTTGCTGAAGTAAAAACATCTAATGTGATCAGCTTCATCAAACACCATGTCATTTATCGTTTCGGAATTTCTCGATGGATAATTCATGACAATGGACCACAATTTGCCAGTCAGGCATTTTATCGGTTCTGTGATAAGAATCGAATTCAAAATTTGGCTTCTACGGCTTATAATCCAGCTGCTAATGGTTTAGCCGAAGCTTTTAACAAAACGATCATCAAACTTCTCAAAAAGTTTGTCTCTTCTAATAAACGTGATTGGAATGAGAAACTTGGAGAATGTTTATGGGCTTGTCGAACAACGGTCCGAACTCCTACTGGTTTTATACCATTTTCACTGGTTTATAGATGTGAGGCTGTCCTTCCATTGGAAATCCAGATTCCATCTCTACGAATAGCCATTGCTAATGAGCTAACTACGGAGAATAATGATCGCTTACGACTCCAAGAACTTGAAGGACTGGACGAGAAACGTCTTCAAGCACAACAGCATATTGAGCTATATCAAGCCCGTATATCTCAAACTTTCAATCGTAAAGTTAAAGAGAGGGTATTCAAGGTTGGCGAACTAGTATTAGCTGTTCGAAGACCGATGGTCATGACTCACAAAAGTAAAGGGAAATTCTAAGCTAAATGGGAAGGTCCTTGTGTAATTGAGACCGTGTTTTCTAATGGCGCCTATCGGTTATCCAAGCCCAATGGAGATTTACTCATGATGCCGATCAATGGCAATTTTCTTAAAAAGTACTATGTATAAAAAAACGGAATAAAAATAAAAAAAAATTTATTTTTTTCTGAATAAAGGATTAAGGACGAGGACCATTGCCTTCGCCTTCCTTATTGAATACATAGTCAGTCAATACATTAAAGGCATCATTGCCTGAGTTCATAAAAAACTTGCAGGCAGCCATCCTCAGTGCTTTTTCTTCAGGAGTTTTCCCTGGCTCTACTAAGAAAGCGAGGATGTCTTGTGATGGCCTGGGCGTAGAAGAGCTTTCGCCTATTTTGGTTGGGTCTGACACAACTGGATCAATGGGGCGCGTCTCGATGACGTTCTCAACTTTCATGGAGACTTTATTCTTTTGCTGCACATCCTTGGAAGACATTTTTCGATAGAGGAGTAGAAATAAGAATGAAAATTTACAAAGAGTTCTCACCTATTTATAGGAGAGATCTATTAACGAATCGGTCTTGGAAATTGAAACAACTTTTCATTCCTGAAAAGACCTATCCATTCGTTACATCAAATTCATCCATTTTATGGAATTGAATCGACTTTCTGTTTCCCGAAAGATACGTTGGTTCATTCATTATTTTATCAATATTGGCGTGTATTCTCTATGACACATGTCTTCTTATTTCCCCAGCTACTAATGTTTGGATAAGCTGATTACTTGTCTCCTTGGAGAGAAATTTTAATCTTCTATTTTACTAGTTGGTATAAAAAGTTAGATTTATTATTTATCATGATTCTCATGACCTTTGAATAAATATTAAATCTGCTTGTATTTCCTATCTATTATGTCCATTTGGCCTCTGAATAGATATTAATCTAGTCTTCTTTGAGTTCTTACATACTGTCATATCCATATTACCTCTGATAGTATTGTATACTCTAAACAGAAGACAAGATTTCATTATTTATCATGTCCATACTACCTCTGGATAAGATACAAATTATTGAATTTAGAAGACTTGTCATTTCCATTCTCACTTTATAAAAGTCTATTACATTTCTTAGACTTTCTTACAAATCATAATGGAAATCTATTACATCTTGGATTTTTATTCTATACAACAACGATGACCTAATCGAGATCTATTTCTTCTTTGGATCTTCTTCATCGGATTCGTTGTTGGTGTCAATTCCTTACTGTCTAAGCCTCAATGGCGACCAGAACAGTAGGAATTAACTCTGGTCTTCTCTCTCAGACGAGAGGAGAATCCCAGAGTATGGCAGCCCGAAGACGTGTTGCTGCCAATACAATTGGTGGAGAAATGGCGGCCCTTCAGAAGAGATAAGAATGTATCCAGCATTGGGATACGATTCCTAGTCCTGCCGTGAAATGAACTCTACTACCCAATTTCTCGGGATAGAGTTGGCTCCACCATCCAACTTTCCGTGTATAAAGGCTCTTCCTACCATCTGAGGAAGACCCTTTTATCTCACAAAAAGTTCTGAGTTGTCTGATCTGCGCGTCAAAAGCGCATGAGCTCCCTGATGTTGATGTCAGAAGAATGCTCCTCACAGCATCCAAGTCACCAATACCGGTTCTGGAAAAGTTCTTCAGCCAAGCTTCTGCAGAAAATAATAGAGAAAAATTTTCAACAGAAGTATCATCAGCCACATACTGGCCAATTAAAGGGTGTTACTTATGCACCTTATTCAACAAGGCATTTTTACGCCTGTGATTCCTATGCATCTTATTTACAAGGCTTTTTACGCCAGTGTTGCTTGTGCACCTTATTCAACAAGGCATTTTTACGCCCGTGTTTCATGTGCATCTTATCTAAAAGGCTTTGTACCTGTGTTTTATGCGCTCCATATCTGTCAAAGATTTGTGCTCATTTTCAATTGGCGTGCTTTATCTATTAAAGATAAACATCTGTTTTCAACAAAATTCTCAAAGGAAGACAATTGTTTTATGAATCAAACTTACCATCAAGGTCAGATGGTTTGGCTTTAAGAGTGGTTGAATCAATGTCTGATGACCAAGCGTACAAAGCAACGACATCGGAAAGCATCATCATTATCAATCTCTTTTTGGAGAATGAAAATAGCTATCTTCGGAGAAAAAGAATGAGAATGAGAATGAGAATGCATAAAACATTCTTTAACTCAGCTATTTATAAAGGGTCGAAGAAACGGTTGGCGTGAGTTTATTTCGGGAAAGATCCTAATAAAAAGTGCTCGTGATCACAGGACAGTTGCCACGTGTTGGTTTGTTTCTCTTGGAAATGAACAACCATAGATACAGTCAAAAAAAGGCGTGGAACAATTCTACATATCAATGCACTACACGAATAAAGATGAAATCAATACTAAGATTTTACTTTTATAAAAAAAAGTGGGAGTAGGCCCCTACAGATAAGTTGAAGTGTCACGACACTTCTACATAAAACATTACTATTGCTTCTCTCCTTCGTTGGACTGACGAAGGGAGGCACCTAATTTGTGCATGTTGTGGATCCCGGAACGACGCATCAGATTGAGGAATGCTTTTGCATCACCTGATCCTTCGTACGCAGTTGAGGGACCACCATTTATGCGACCGAAGATCGCTGGAGTCAGTCCAAAGAACTTTACAAAGTTACGTGCTCGCTCGATCTCCGTCTCTGTGTCAATCCTAGAGCTCGGAGCCTTTTTTTGTCTGTCTCTTTCTTTGGTGCCATGACAATATGAGGATGAAAAGTGAGAATGAAGAACTTCTCCTTATATATACAATCAAATCAACTCTTCATATTACTTATGGGAAATTGATCATTATTAATGCAACTCGGGGAGATGAAGTGGTGTTCGAATGTTTTCAAGAGAAAATTCATTATGACGGTTGAGTATTGACCGGCACCATTTTTCATGTTCAAAGTATTTCAAAAATTTTGAAGTCTTTTCAAATTCCGAAAACTTTGAAGGGGGTCTTGTAGGAGCGTAAAAAATGTGTGCTTCATAGATTGAGTCAAAGAAAGAGAGCTCTACGCTCAACCAGGCTATTTATGCTAGGGTTATTTTGTATTAAGCTTTACGCTAGCAACTCTGTACGCTGGCTATCCTTTACGCTAGCTACTCTGTACGCTGGCTTCCCTTTACGCTAGCTGCTTTACGATAGAAATGGGCTGTCAGATCATGCATTTAATGCATCTGACATAATGATTTGTTGACAGCGTATAAACGCAGAATTCGAAGAGATTTGATTTACACATAAATCGATATTTTCGTTTAGTGCAAAACATGCCACTTTACGCTCGATGAAATTACTTCTTTTCATGCACGATAGTTATGTGAGTTTTTTACGCTCAAAACTATAGTGAGTGTAAAGTCTATTTGAGCTACTTTACACTCAAGGCTATTTTAGCCACTTTACGCTGGAAAGTTTATTTGGGCTGTTTTTACGCCAATTTGCCACTTTACGCTCAGTATATGTTTCGGGTCATTTTTTACGCCCGATTGTTTCTGGCTACATGAGAACGTGGTTTGTCCACGTGGCTTTCATGCCACACTTATTGAAGAACGTGTGTACGTGCTTCCTATTTTTGTTGATATAATGGGACACGTGTCAACGTATGTAGAGGGTAACTTCCATCGAGGGTGACGGTTGCTAGCGTAAAGACTCAAATGTGTTGCTTTTTACGCCCATGGAGTCATGTCTATAAATAGACTTATTTTACACATCAAAAGCATCAGGCACAGAGAGACAGAAGAGAATACGTAGAGATCAGAGCCCAGAGACTTTGACTTTTTCGGAGCATTCTTCTTCAACTTTTTTTTCAGAACAGAGTGAAGCAAAGCAGGAAAGCATTCGGCCTCGCCATCAGTGCCTAAGTGCGTCGATACCTTTCTGGTGACTTAGTTCTTCCAGCTGTTCATCTTCTAGCAGTGATCTTCATCATCATCGTATGGTCCAAGGAACAAAGTGATCGCCTTTCAGATCAGACTTCCATAGCAATACTTCCCAGAATATTTGTACTCTTTTGTACTTTTTCTCGTTTTATTTTCAAAACCCAATTTTAGGCCTTTTGTTAAGTGAAACAGTGCTGGACTGATATTAGGACTGGTGCTGGACTGACTCTTCTTAAGGACTGTTTGATCCTAAACTAAGTGATTGGTCATCTATTTTTCTGATTTTGACTGAACATTGAGTTCTATAAGTTTCTAATTTCATGTCCCCTACTAAAACCTGGTTATGGATTAGTTCCATGTCCTCCACTAAACAAGAGGGTTCAACTAAACTAAGATTAACTAGGTTAAATGGTTAAAGGGGGTCACATGCTACTTGAAGTAGTATACTGTAACTGGGTGCAATATTTAATAATAATTTGTGTTTAGATTATTGTGTAGTTAATAGGGAACTAAATTATAGGATAGATTTAAGTAGAGGACTAAATAAGTGTATCTTAATTAATCATGATTAGAATTATTTTGATAACCAAGTTAGAATTAGTCGGTTTATTAATTACTTGTAAAATCATAACAGGAGGACATCTAGCTCTACTACCCACACTTGATCACCCTGAGCAAGGCAAGTATACTCCTCGGACTTGTTCATTTTTTCATGTCTTGTATATTCATTCTTGTATCTCCTTATCGACACGATATATCACGAGATTGTCTTGTATCATGTTCTTGAGTTTACTTGTGTCTGGGTGAGGAAATACTACAGATGTGTGATCAAACCCGTGTTACTATTCATGTAAATAGCTTAGGCCCCACATTATGCACGCGGGCTCAAAGTCGTACCATTTCATGTTCATTGAATCTACCCAAGCCGATCACACACTCTAGATGTATTTTGATATATTGCACACTTCAGGATTCATGTTGTATTTCATGTTCAGGACGCATATCATGTTCCTTGTATTTACTTTCAGTATTCATGTTCAGGATTCATATCATGTTCTCGTTTCTTGTACTTTATATACATTTCCTGTGTTCTTGTTCATACTATGATGTTTATGTTCATTTCCTTGGATATACTTAGCTTCGCTCCCGACTAGGATATGTTGCAGGTGAGTTGGAGGCTATATGTAACACTTACTATAGGCAGGAGCCTGGAGGCACCTATGAGCCAGTTGATGTTGCCCAGGACCTAGAGGCTGAGGAAGCCTAGTATTTTCTTCTTTAGTTTTATCTGGACTTGTATTAGAGACATCAGTATATTTTACATTTGCTGGAATGTAATAACATTTAGACTTATATCTGAGATTCTGGAATTCGATATTAGATGCTGTGATTTACTTTCATTCTTATATGGATTATAGTCTTCCCTAGATATTGGTACAGCTTACTTTATCGTGTCTAACGACGAAGGCTGGGCGTGTCCGACTCGTATCCGATTATTCGGAAGCGGGTCGTGACATGTTTTTAGTGGTGGCCCATGCAGGTCTATCCTAATGGTACCTACGTCTTAGCGTACTATTGGGGGACTTGATTACACTAGGGAAACTTGATAACTGCATAGGAAAATCAGGAAATAAGGGTATATCAGGTTTATTAGGTGCATTGATATTATAAAAACATTATTTATTAGGTTTTAGGGTTTGTCAATCAACGAAGTTTTCTTTCTATTGTACGATGGTTACTACAAGGAAGACCGCAGATCAGCTAGGAGTTGCAGGTAGTTCGGGACAGCCCGCACCAGACACTCCAGTGGATCATCTTCCGCTACTGCCTCCTATCTTTCCTCCGTTGGCCTCGACGATGATGTTTGACGGCGCCCAGGTGATGGCCATGTTCCAGCAGTTCATGGAGGCCCAGAATCACAGGCAGCACAGTTCAGAGCGACCGTCGTTGACGCACTCAGGACTCGAGAGACGGCATCACCAGCACCGGTAGCACCTCCAGCACCAGCAGCACCGAGACCGGGGACGGCCAGGGACGACCAGAACCTATGCCCGATGGACTTTTGGGGCAACAAGGGGATCGTCTATGCAGATGAGTGGCTGGAAAATGCGGAGAGGATGCTGAAGATGGCAAGGATCCCTGATGACTTGAAGGTGGAGGTGGCGAGTATACGACTGTTCGACCTTGCCAGAGCCTGGTACCGCGAGGAGCCCCAGTTAGCAGCACCCCAGGTTCTTTGGCAGATTTTAAAACTCTGTTCAAGAAGAAGTTTTTCCCAGACATCGAGAGAGATGAGCTTCGGATGCAGTTCGAGGCCTTGCAGCAGGGGACTATGTCAGTGGCAGAGTATACTTCAGAGTTTACACGCCGGAGGAGAGGGCTTGGAGGTTCAAGAAGGGCCTCACCAGAGAGCTGCGGCACGCAGTGGCGATCAGCCAGGTGACTACTTACTCGAGCATCCTCAAGATCGCTTAGGCAGTTGAGAAGAAGATGGACCCGAGGCCCAAGAGGGATAGGGACATCGGCAGCAGCAGTTACCAGGCCCCGGTGAAGAGGGTACAGATACAGACTCAAACGAGGCCACCACAGCAGGCAGCAGTTCAGCACCATCCTGCCAGAGCTCCAGCAGTTCAGCATCAGAGGCAGCAGGAGGTCACTTGCATATATTATCATCGACCAGGACACCACGTGGAGGTCTGTGGCAAGAGGCTCGGACTTTGCCTATTCTGTGGGTCAGACGCACATCAGATGAGAGATTGTCAGCAGGCCACAGCCAAACTAGCAGGAGGACCCCGAGGAGCTGGAGGACCACTACCTGCACCACCCAGAGCACTGCCTGCTGCACCCCAGAGAGGAGGACCAGCTCTACCACCTCAGCAGCAGAGATTTGCCCAGCATCAGTAGCAGCAGAGGGAAGGACCACAGCGGGGACGTGCTTACGTCATGGCCATAGTTGAGGAGGAGGAGGCAGCTCCAGATGTTATAACAGGTTCTATTATCATATATTCATTTCCTGCCATTACATTGTTTGATTTTAGAGCCACATATAGCTTTGTATCATATGAGTTTCTGCATAGACACGGCTTCACACCCAAGCCTACTAGAAGGAACTGTCAGATTATGACAGGAGGAGGGGTAGTTCCAGTTAGTGAGATGGTGGATTACCCTATCACTATAGTTGGGCGGGAGCTTAGGGCTCGACTTTTAGTGATGCCATTGCCCGGATTCAATATAGTCCTCGACATCGACTGGATGAGCGAGCAGTTTGCTGTAATAGACTGCCATGAGGGGAAGGTCACTTTCAGTCCGCCTGGAGTTCCATCGTTCGAGGTCAGAAGACGGATTGTAGAGAGGCCAGAGGGAGTCTACTTCAGAGCAGTTGCAGAAGACCATGAGTTGCCGCATCCACTGATTGCAGAGTTTCTCGACGTCTTTTTCGAGGAGTTGCTAGGATTGCCGCCAGATCAAAATATGGAGTTCAGCATCGACTTAGTGCCCGGATCAGTGCCGAAGTCCCAGCATTGCTACAAGATCAACCCGAAGAAAGCTGCAGAGTTGAAGGCCCAGATTGATGAGTTGGAAGACAAAGGTTTTATTCGGTCCAGTGCTTCAACCTGGGGAGCATCGTTACTCTTCGTGCCCAAGAAGGATGGGACTGTGAGGATGTGTATCAATTACCATGCACTCAATAACATCACCATCAAGAATAGATAACCATTGCCGCAGATTGATGAGTTATTTGATCAGCTGAATAGGGCGAAGGTCTTTTCCAAGATTAACCTTCGGTCGAGGTACCATCAGATGAAGGTTCGGAAGCAGGATATTTCGAAGACAGCTTTCAACACCCGTTACGGCCAGTATGAATTTTTGGTGATGCCGTTCGGACTTACCAATGCCCCAGCAGTGTTTATAAACTTGATGAATAAAGTTTTTCACAAGTATCTGGACAAGTTTGTCGTAGTCTTCATTGACGACCTCTTGATCTATTTGAAGACCGAGGAGGAGTATGTAGAGCACCTACAGATTATTTTGGAGATTATGCGGAAGAAGAAGCTGTACGGAAAGCTCTCGAAGTGCGAGTTCTTCCTGGACAGAGTGGAGTTCTTGGGGCATGTGGTGACTGGAGAGGGGATTTATGTGGATCCCAAGAAGATTGAAGCTGTGGAAGCAAGGGCACCTCCTAAGTCAGTAGCTGAGATTTGTAGTTTCCTGGGTCTAGCAGGTTACTACCGGAAGTTCGTAAAGGATTTTGCCAAGATAACGGAGCCGATGATGAAGCTTACGCGAAAGAACAAGGAGTTCATCTGGAGTGACGCCTGCCAGTCAGCATTTGAAGAATTGAAGAGAAGACTCACTACAGTGCCAGTTTTAGCTTTGCCATCAGGGTCTGGAGAATTCGTCATCTACAGCGATGCATCAGGAAAGGGCTTGGGATGTGTGCTTGAGCAGAACAAGGGAGTTATTGCTTATGCTTCTAAACAGTTGAGGCCTCATGAGAAGAATTACCCTACACATGACTTGGAGCTTGCAGCAGTCATTTTTGCCTTGAAACTGTAGAAGTACTACTTGTATGAAGAGAGAGTGGACATCTTCACGGACCACAAAAGCCTGAAGTATGCTTTCACTTAGAAGGAGCTGAATATGAGGCAGCGTAGTGGTTGAAACTCATGAAGGATTTTGACATCAATCTGCAGCACCACCCTAGGAAGGTAAATGTGGTAGCAGATGCTCTCAGTCGATATCCTATTGCTATGTTTCTCACTATGGACCGACATCTTCTAGAGGATCTCGAGAGTCTGGGGATCGAGATTATTCTTCTGGGAATTGGAGGACAGCTGATGCACATGTAGATACAGTCAGGACTGATATGAAAGATCAAGGAGGCCAAGTTTCTATATGAGGGACTCCGATGTCTCAAAGGTCAGGCAGTGACATGATTGCTCGACGACTTTACTATTACAGATGATGGATCCCTGAGGCACGGAACCCAGTTGTGTGTGCCTAAGGATTTACGGGAGGAGGTGATGCAGGAGGCCCACTAGTCGCAGTATTCTATTCATCCTGGATCTACCAAGATGTATAAGGATCTGCAGGAGTATGTTTGGTGGTATGGGATGAAAAGAAAGGTTGCCATATTTGTTTCCAGATGCCTTGTGTGCCAGCAAGTCAAGGCGGAATGCCAGAGACCAGCAGGATTACTCCAGCCTTTACCTATTCCAGAGTGGAAGTGGGAACATATCACCATGGACTTTGTCTCTGGTTTATCGTGTACACCCAGTGGCAAGGATGCTATTTGGGTTATCGTAGACAGACTGACGAAGTCTGCTCACTTCATTCCGTTCAAGGTGGGCTGTCGATCGAGAAGCTGACGGACCTCTACATGCGACAGATTGTACGGATTCATGGGGTACCGATGAGCATCATTTCAGACAGGCACAGTCGTTTTATATCACACTTCTGGAGGAGTCTACAGCAGAGCTTGGGCTCACAGTTGAAGTTCAGCACTGCCTATCATCTACAGACGGACGAATAGTCCGAAAGAACCATTCAGACATTGGAGGACATGATGCGGGTTTGCGTACTTGACTTCGCAGGTTCATGGGAGGATCATTTGCATCTCGTAGAGTTTGCCTATAACAACAGTTATCAGGCTAGCATCGAGATGACCCCGTTTGAGGCACTGTATGGACGGAGATGTCGCACACCTTTATCTTGGGACGACGTTGGCGAGAGGGCTTTGCTTAAGCCGGAGATGGTGGTAGACTCAGCTGAGAAGATCAGACTGATCAGAGAGCATCTCAGAGTTGCACAGGATCGACAGAAGCACTGGGCAGACAGCAGCAGACGGCCACTGGAGTTCGCAGTTGGAGATAGAGTATTCCTGAAGATCTCACCGGCCAGAGGCGTCATTCGGTTTGGCAGAGGCGGGAAGCTCAGTCCGAGGTACATCGGGCCTTTCGACGTGACGGCGCGGATTGGCGAGGTGGCGTATCGACTAGCGCTTCTAGCTAGTTTGGAGAGAGTACATGACGTCTTTTACGTGTCTCAGCTTCGACGCTACATTCCAGATCCGAGCCATGTGGTGGACTACTCAGAGTTAGAGGTGGGTCCGAGCTTGACCTATGAGGAGCAGCCAGTGGAGATCCTTGATCGGAGGATGAAGCAACTGCGAAATCAGACTATACCGCTTGTCCGTGCCATGTGGAGACACCACTCTCCGGAAGAATCCACATGGGAGCGTGAGGATGAGATACGGGAGCGTTATTGTCACCCCCAGTTTTCAAAAACAGGGGTATTTTTGTCATTTTACATTTTTGAATATTTTTAAATTTTATTTTATTATTTACGATATTATTTTGGGGTTAAAATTTATTTTATTATTTATGATATTGTTTTGGGGTTATTTGAGTCGGGTTCGAATTTTAACTCAATTCGACTTGAAACGGGGACCCGGGGGTAGTTTGACTCTAGTGGGACCCACACACTAGTTAGACATGGTCCACATGATATTAATTTTAGTCCACATGATATTAATTTTAGTTAGTAGTTAGACTAATTATTTTGGTTAGCATTAATTGAGATTAGTGATTTTGGAATGACCAAACTACCCCCGACTTAAACCCCTACCAATATATTAGCTAATAGATTAGTGCAAGGGGCTTTTAGGCATTTCCTAATATGACAAAAACTACTTTAATGGACGGCCACTTGGAGGGGGGATAAGGGGTGAGTCATCATCTCTTCCATTTCATTTTATCCATCCATTTTCTCTCTCATGTTCTTCCCCAAATTTCTAGAGAACAACTCCATTGATTTCATCTCCAAATCCACCATTTCTTCCACCAAATCTTCTTTTCTTCTCCTCTACTCCATAGTTAGAGGGTGCTAGCTAAGTTTGGGAGGAATCGGAGCTCGTCCTGTCCTTTTGGAATCTCTACGTGTCGGTGTCGTGTCGGAAGGCCTTTTCCTTTGAAACTCTCTTCCGGAAGGTATAATCTCTCTTCTAATCCACCCCAACATGTATATAGGATTATTTTGGACCCATAGGAATGACTCCCATGGTTGTATCTCCATTTGTGTCCATTTTTTGTCCATTTGGAGGTCATAGGAGTGTCCTTGTGTTGTGGATGTGTTCATGTTACATATATAGATTTATATATATATATATATATTGTAATGAGAGTGTATCTATATTTATATACGTAATAAATGGTTCATGATTATTATATAATCAAGTTTGTGAGTGTGGTTCCTCATATTATTATTGTTGTGGATAATTAGGATATATATTGTGTATTCTTTTGGCTCAAACTATTTAAATCCGTCATAATTTTTATCCACGTTTTTAATTTCAGCCCTAACTTAGAAATGCCATAACTTCTTGCTCAAAGCTCGTTTTAATCTCCCGTTTTTTTTAAAAGAAGCGTATTGAAGTTAGATTTCCAAAAACATATATTAATAGGCCTAATTCTTTCTGTAAATTTCTGAAGAATTATTTGAGTGTCAGCTGTATGAAAGACAAACGCGTTCTCGATGTTTTCGCGATTCCCGGAGTTTTCGGAAACGAAAACGCGATCCGTTTGAAGTTTTGGAAAGCTAACACATAGATCTATAATATACTTTAATCCTAGATTTCAATTCATGCTGAGTTGGTATAGTATTGATTATTAGTAGGAGTTACTATTCGGCATATGCATTTTGTGCACCCTTGTGTGTAATATAATGTTCTATTTGATTTTAACCCATGTTAATGTATATACATTATGTAACTAAATAGAGAATACAAGCATGAGTAAATAGTTAAATAAATGATGTATGAGGTATAAGTATGCTATCTAATGTAAGCATGTATAAGTATGGCTTGTAATGAATATGTAGGTTCCATAGTATGTAATGTATGGTGCATATAGTAGTACAAGAGAATAAATGAATGATGAATGAATGCAAGCATGAATGTAATGTAATAATAGATGTAATGTATGCAATATACAAGTTAATGAGATGTAATGTTCTATGTTAACACAAATCCTATATTACCTCATGTACCCCTTACACTATGTTGACACTATCACACTTGACACTTTGTTCACTTACACTTTGACACTCTTTGATATGTATACACTATGTATGCCTATTTAACCCTCACTTGCCCCTTTGCCATGTTCACATACACACACATAGCCTCTTAAATAAGTATTTATGAATATAGTTAACTTAGCTATGTATGTATATTATATATATGGTAGCATATTGTATTGTAATATATAAGTTTATATAGCCATTGAAATGCCATGATTATAGAACTAATGTTGAATACCAATATATGCATATGTATATATATGTAGACATGTATAGCTTAAAGTAATAGATTACGTAGTGTATATCTAATGTGAATTCTTGCCTATTTGAGTATTAAATAATTGCATGCTATATAGAGTTGGGTGTATGTTGGCTTGTATAGCCTTGTATTGATGTGTGCTTGCTAGGATAGTCTTGGTTAGGCCTAGTAAGACTTGCTGGGTTAGGACATGACCTAGTTTGACCTAGTTTGACTAGTACAGTTGACCAAAGTTGACCAAAGGTTGACTTTGGCCTAGTTGACCTAGATTCATGTAGAATGCATTATAGTGTTTTATATTACCCTTCTGGATATGTTGTGACTTGTGTTATTCTAATTAGGAGCCAGACACCTCTCCTCGGACAGTATCTTATTTTAGGTCTGTGATCACTCTGAGCATCTGTTCACCTATCAGCTCAGGACCACAGGCGAGTACATTCACTGATAGTTTTCATTGTCTTGATATCTACTATATCCGATTCAGTCGTAGTATTTTACTTGATTCCCGACACGACAGTTCACGGACTAGTATACATCGGATCCTGTCATGAGATGTTATTCATGGACTTTCTTGGTATATGAGTATGAGATATTTCCGTGTTCCGTGCTTGTATAGACACCGATTCCTAAAGGGACTAGCTACCCTCTTACGGAACCCCGTGTTATGACGTGCCATGTCCGGATCCGTGATACTATTTGGGGGATAGAGGGGAATTATTAGGGGTTATGTGATCAAAGCCTCCGTGTGATATTTCTGTGTTTTGCTAGCGCCACCCTCACCTCACGTAGGGTGTAGCAGATACCCCGTGCCGGTTATCCAGGTTGGCCGGCATGACCCTCTTCGGAGGCCCTCTTCAGAGGTTCCGTGTGATTGTCGGACCAAGTGGATAACCTTTCCGTGATTCCCTAGCCGATCACTTTTCGCCCTAATAATTCAAATCACTTTTTATTTATTTGTTGTCATATCTTACATTCCAGTTCACCTTTACTTACTGTACTTTCACCATGCTATGATTCATTTCTCATATGCTCTACCTGTCTTTTATACTGTACCATGATGATGGGACTAGGTTCTGTTCGGAAGAAGGGTTACAACCCCGGTCCTTGTTTGGTTTAAGGGTTGTAACTCGTCTTTCGAATGGTTTCCAAGTCGCCTATATTCTTTGTCTTGTATTTCATTATTACTGTCTCTTATAGTATTTGTCAATTCATATGGAACTGTTGTTGGTGTTTTGTACTTGCTCATTTTCCTGACAGGATACGTTGACAAATTTTACAGATAGCTTGGAGATTTCCTGCTAGCCTAGAGGAGACCCATTAGAGGTTGTTTAGTTAGCTGTTCTCAGTTGTCTGGAGTTATATTTATTTTATGGATTACTGTATTTGAGTTTTGAGATGTATTTCTGGGTTTTGTACCTTAGACACTTAGACTTCTATCTGTTGTATCTCTTTTCGATTTTATGTTTTATCTATCTTCCTTTATGCTCTACCTTAGATGTGATTGAGTTTACATTCTACTATGTCACCCCCATTCGGGGAGTATAAACTATTTAGTCTTATACTGTTAGATGCATTGAGACCTAGGACAGCGTTCTACCGCCGACACTGCGGCGTAGGCTGGGCGTTGTTACGTTCTCGTGCCCTAACTCTAGGGTGCGGATCATGACACGTTTTTAGTGGTGGCCCATGCAGGTCGAGACTAAAAGTGTAGTGGTATTCGAACTAGAGTACCACTACAGCCTGCAGTAGGATTAGGATATGTTTTGAAGGTACTCAATCACAGTTAGGACCCTTGAGAGATTCCCGAAACGACCCTTGAGAATCTTATTTAACTTCGATTTGAAAACTCTTTTTCCTTGATTGATTTATCTTTACTTTCTGCTATTGAATTTGATTTTGATGGATTATTATTGAATTTGAGTTTGTATTTATTGATTTTGAAGGATGATTATTGAATTTTAAATTTTGATGATAGCTGTTGCATCCGAGTTTGTATTTTCATGGATTTTTGTTCATTTTTGGATTTTGATGTTCGTTGATAAATTTGAATTGATTTTTGGGTATTTATTGTTGATTTAAATTAATTTTGTCAAGATGAAATTATATGGGCTAGGTCATCTAAGTTATGGAGTCTAGTCTTCTACAGTCATATTAGCCAGCATGGTGAGGACATATAGTTTGACTTAGATATATCTCTCGGGTGTGGAAATTTAAGGTTTTTGCAGCCAAGCTAGCGGCATTGCGAAAATGTTAATTACCATGATTTTAGAGGTATGTGCCTAAGTCGAGGACTCTGTGATTATCGTAGCCTTGCTTACTAATATGACAAGGATTTAGTGTACCATGATTTTGGACAGACGCATATGATTATCAGATTGTACCTTAAATGTTTTCGAAACATGTTTTCTCTACTTTTGTTTCTGTCCTTCAAAAAAAATTATTAATTGTTTTGTTTTGTTTGTTTCTCATTATTTAACTTAAGAGTAGGTTTGCCTGTTTTTATAAACCTTTGCGTAACTTCTTGCTATGAGTTTCTTCTTAATACAATGAATCGATAATTTTGCTAGACTTTATCTTGGATTTGATAATTTAGCTCTGGATTTCAAAATGGTTCTTCTTTAAATAGATAAGCAAAATAGATTTTATCGTTATTTCTTCCTTGCTATTATTCTTGTATTAAATAATAATAATAAAACTGTCTTGATTACGTCAATCACCTGCTTGCAATCTTGGTAGGAATCTAAATGTTAGTCTTAACGTAGAAATAATTTTTTTTATATTAGGACATGAGAATATGTATATGAATATATATAGCAGACACTTTGCCTAACACGTATGCATGCTACACTTGATTTTTCCACCTATCTAAATACATATTAATATGTTGTTGATGTTTAAATTGTCAAAACCCCAATATTTCTGGTTCTCTGCTTTTCCATGTTTAAATTCGTAATTTAAATATAAATTTCATATTATTAGTTATGTTTACATCACTGCACATGTATGTTATACGTGGGGTTTCAATTCAAAATTTTGGTTGAGTTTTGTGTTTAAATTTGTAAAATCTGAGACTGTGTGCATGTTAACCCTTGATGCGGGATTCCAAATGTTAGTTCAAATTGCTGTTTTATTTCTTAAATGTAATATTTGAGCTATATACCTTGTGGGAAGTAGGGATATAAATTTAGGTTTCATATTCTTACATGTTAGTTGTGATAAACATTGAGTTGGTTTTTAATGTTCAAAATTTTCCAAAATCCTGAAAACTAGTTACATGTTAACATTTTTACATTGATTTTCATGTTTAGTTAAATTTCAGATTTAACATGTAATATTGAACTGTGTGCATAGATAAATGTATGGATACTATGTTAGGGTTTCATTTCTATCATGTTAGGATGTATTAGGACCATTGAGATGGGTTGCTTAGGATGTATTAAGACCATTGAGATGGGTTGCGATGTTTCAAAACCCTAAAATCTGAGACTGCATTATGTTAATATTTTACTGTTTTAAATGTTAGCTTATTTTCAGACTTTGCATGTAAATGCTGAACTAAAACTGGGTTTAACCTTTCAATACTAGGCTATAACCCTGTACAAGGACACACACACACCCTCTTTATATATATATATATATATATATATATATATATATATATATATATATATATATATGTATAAGGTTAGCCATGCATGTTATGAGTAAATAAGTTGCGTATTGTAGATTGTTTAACCAATATGCCATGATTAGTGTAACTTGATAGCCGTTGTTTTGAAACCCAATTTCTCATATACAATTTCATGTATATTTCGTCTACACACATGCCTACTATCTTACCATATTAACCTGTTCACATACACCCATACACACACAAACCATATAACATTACATAATGCCAGCTTTTCCCTCTCTAACGCTCTCTATATATATATTGTGATTGGACTTCAATGCAAGTGACTTTCAATTCTTTAACTTTAAAATTAATTTTTCTGTACCCTTTTAGATTATTGGAAGTTACATTTCTTATTTTTATATTTTTTTTTTTAGTACCAGCTTTCACATAGGATGGTAGACTGTCTTACAGTTTTGATGATTTGCTATTTCTTTATCTTTTTTCAGTTTAGCACTCTAGATTTCTTGTGTGTTTGATACCCTATGACCGTCTTGGTTTAGCATGACTAGTATACCTAGATAAGACTTTCACTACCACCGTATGCAATGACCCTGTATGTCGTCCTTTTGATCACATGATTTGTTTTAATCTGGGACTTTGATTGTGGGGGTTTGACCTAGAGGGAGTATGGACATTTTAATTTCGAGGATGAAATTTTTCTAAGATGGGTAGACTTGTAACACCCAATTTTCTAAAATGAGAGTAATTTTGAAATTTTATAATTTTAATCATTTATTGATTTGACATTTAAATCATGATATAATTTTTGGAAATTTTTAAATCATTTTAAAACTATTTAAATTCTTGACTTGTAATTTTGATGTTTTGCTAGTGAAATCCTAGAGACTGTTTGACCTAGAGCCTAACCATGTGATTAGGATATTTTAATGTCATTTCTGGCCTAAGGATATTTTACATTTGACCTCCTTGAATTATTTTGATATTTATTGCGTTGGTGATTGTTAATTTTGACCTTTGATAGGTGTGATGGTTTTGTGTCCGTATCGGACACGTATTAGTTTTTATTTATAAATGTTTGATGTGCCTCAAGGAGATTTTTATTGCTGATTTTTTTGAAAAGTATTTGAATGAGATTGTTTTCTGCATGTGTTTCCTGTGATTGCTTTGTTTTAATTTCGAGGACGAAATTTTTTTAAGGTGGATAGATTTGTCACCCCCAGTTTTCAAAAACAGGGGTATTTTTGTCATTTTATATTTTTGAATTTTTTAAATTTTATTTTATTATTTATGATATTATTTTGGGGTTGAAATTTATTTTATTATTTATGATATTGTTTTGGGGTTATTTGAGTCGGGTTCGAATTTTAACTCAATTCGACTTGAAACGGGGACCCGGGGGGTAGTTTGACTCTAGTGGGACCCACACACTAGTTAGACATGGCCCACATGATATTAATTTTAGTCCACATGATATTAATTTTAGTTGGTAGTTAGACTAATTATTTTGGTTAGCATTAATTGAGATTAGTGATTTTGGAATGACCAAACTACCTCCGACTTAAAACCCTACCAATATATTAGCTAATAGATTAGTGCAAGGGGCTTTTAGGCATTTCCTAATATGACAAAAACTACTTTAATGGCTGGCCACTTGGAGGGGGGATAAGGGGTGAGTCATCATCTCTTCCATTTCATTTTATCCATCCATTTTCTCTCTCATGTTCTTTCTCAAATTTCTAGAGAACAACTCCATTGATTTTATCTCCAAATCCACCATTTCTTCCACAAAATCTTCTTCTTTTCTCCTCTACTCCATAGTTAGAGGGTGCTAGCCAAGTTTGGGAGGAATCGGAGCTCGTTCGTGTCCTTTTGGAATCTCTACGTGTCGGTGTCGTGTCGAAAGGCCTTTTCCTTTGAAACTCTCTTCCGGAAGGTATAATCTCTCCTCTAATCCACCCCAACATACATATAGGATTATTTTAGACCCATAGAAATGACCCCCATGGTTGTATCTTTATTTGTGTCCATTTTGTGTCCATTTGGAGGTCATAGGAGTGTCCTTGTGTTGTGGATGTGTTCATGTTACATATATAGATTTATATATATATATATATTGTAATGAGAGTGTATCTATATTTATATACGTAATAAATGGTTCATGATGATTATATAATCAAGTTTGTGAGTGTGGTTCCTCATATTATTATTGTTGTGGATAATTAGGATATATATTGTGTATTCTTTTGGCTCAAACTATTTAAATCCGTCATGATTTTTATCCACGTTTTTAATTTCAGCCTTAACTTAAAAATGCCATAACTTCTAGCTCAAAGCTCGGTTTAATCTCCCATTTTTTTTAAAAGAAGCGTATTGAAGTTAGCTTTGCAAAAACATATATTAATAGGCCTAATTCTTTCCATAAATTTCTGGAGAATTATTTGAGTGTCAGCTGTACGAAAGACAAACGCGTTCTCGGTGTTTTTGCGATTCCCGGAGTTTTCGGAAACGAAAATGCGATCCGTTTGAAGTTTCGGAAAGCTAACACATAGATCTATAACATACTTTAATCCTAGATTTCAATTCATGCTGAGTTGGTACAGTATTGATTATTAGTAGGAGTTACTATTCGGCATATACATTTTGTGCACCCTTGTGTGTAATATAATGTTCTATTTGATTTTAACCCATATTAATGTATATATATTATGTAACTAAATAGAGAATGCAAGCATGAGTAAATGGTTAAATAAATGATGTATGAGGTATAAGTATGCTATCTAATGTAAGCATGTATAAGTATGGCTTGTAATGAATATGTAGGTTCCATAGTATGTAATGTATGGTGCATATAGTAGTGCAAGAGAATAAATGAATGATGAATGAATGCAAGCATGAATGTAATGTAATAATAGATGTAATGTATGCAATATACAAGTTAATGAGATGTAATGTTCTATGTTAACACAAATCCTATATTACCTCATGTACCCCTTACACTATATTGACACTATCACACTTGACACTTTGTACACTTACACTTTGACACTCTTAGATATGTATACACTATGTATGCCTATTTAACCCTCACTTGCCCCTTTGCCATGTTCACATACACACACATAGCCTCTTAAATAAGTATTTATGAATATAGTTAACTTAGCTATGTATGTATATTATATATATGGTAGCATATTGTATTGTAATATATAAGTTTATATAGCCATTGAAATGCCATGATTATAGAACTAATGTTGAATACCAATATATGCATGTGTATATATATATGTAGACATGTATAGCTTAAAGTAATAGATTACCTAGTGTATATCTAATGTGAATTCTTGCCTATTTGAGTATTGAATAATTGCATCCTATATAGAGTTGGGTGTATGTTGGCTTGTATAGCCTTGTATTGATGTGTGTTTGCTAGGATAGTCTTGGTTAGGCCTAGTAAGACTTGCTGGGTTAGGACATGACCTAGTTTGACCTAGTTTGACTAGTACAGTTGACCAAAGTTGACCAAGGGTTGACTTTGGCCTAGTTGACCTAGATTCATGTAGAATGCATTATAGTGCTTTATATTACCCTTCTGGATATGTTGTGACTTGTATTGTTCTAATTAGGAGCCAGACACCTCTCCTCGGACAGTATCTTATTTTAGGTCTGTGATCACTTTGAGCATCTGTTCACCTATCAGCTCAGGACCACAGGCGAGTACATTCACTGATAGTTTTTATTGTCTTGATATCTACTATATCCGATTCAGTCGTAGTATTTTACTTGATTCCCGACACGACAGTTCACGGACTAGTATACATCGGATCATGTCATGAGATGTTATTCATGGACTTTCTTGGTATATGAGTATGAGATATTTCCGTGTTTCGTGCTTGTATAGACACCGATTCCTAAGGGGACTAGCTACCCTCTTACGGACGTGTCATGACGTGCCATATCTGGATCCGTGATACTATTCGGGGGATAGAGGGGAATTATTAGGGGTTATGTGATCAAAGCCTCCGTGTGATATTTTCGTGTTTTGCTAGCGACACCCTCACCTCACGTAGGGTATAGCAGATATCTCGTACCGGTTATCCAGGTTGGCCGGCATGACCCTCTTCGGAGGCCCTCTTCAGAGGTTCCGTGTGATTGTCGGGCCAAGTGGATAACCTTTCCGTGATTCCCTAGCCGATCACATTTTGCCCTAATAATTCAAATCACTTTTTATTTATTTGTTGCCATATCTTACATTCCAGTTCACCTTTACTTACTGTACTTTCACCATGCTATGATTCATTTCTCATATGCTCTACCTGCCTTTTATACTGTACCATGATGATGGGACTAGGTTCTGTTCGGAAGAAGGGTTATAACCCCGGTCCTTGTTTGGTTTAAGGGTTGTAACTCGGCTTTCGAATGGTTCCCAAGTTGCCTATATTCTTTGTCTTGTATTTCATTATTACTGTCTCTTATAGTATTTGTCAATTCATATGGAACTGCTGTTGGTGTTTTTTACTTGCTCATTTTCTTGACAGGATACGTTGACAAATTTTACAGATAGCTTGGAGATTTCCTGCTAGCCTAGAGGAGACCCATTAGAGGTTGTTTAGTTAGCTGTTCTCAGTTGTCTGGAGTTGTATTTATTTTATGGATTACTGTATTTGAGTTTTGAGATGTATTTCTGGGTTTTGTACCTTAGACACTTAGACTTCTATCTGTTGTATCTCTTTTCGATTTTATGTTTTATCTATCTTCCTTTATGCTCTACCTTAGATGTGATTGAGTTTACATTCTGCTATGTCACCCCCATTCGGGGAGTATAAACTGTTTAGTCTTATACTGTTAGATGCATTGAGACTTAGGACAGCGTTCTACCGCCGACACTGCGGCGTAAGCTGGGCGTTGTTACGTTCTCGTGCCCTAACTCTAGGGTGCGGGTCGTGACAGTTATCCTAGTTTGTTTGCCTGATTGTACTTTTTTTTGAGAATTATATTCAATAAATGACTTGATAATTGTTTGGGATTTATTTGTTTTAAGAATTGTCGAGTTTTGAATTTCGAGGACGAAATTTTTCAAGGGGGAGAGATTTGTAACTTCACTTCTTCAAAATTTTGAATAATAATTTTTTTATATATAAATATTTTCCAAGTGTAAATTTTTCCTTTTAAACTTTAGATTTTATTGTCCACCATTATTATTCTTCCAGGCCACTCTTCTAATAGTTTCAGGCCAACCCATAGGTAGTAGACCTGGCCCAACTTTTAGCCAGCTGGTTATAGGAGTGCATTGCTCACTTCATAACCGTTTATAAATTTTTGAAATCTATTTTCTTTCATTCCATGAACCATCGAGAACAACAAATTTTCCCGCCAAAGATCTCCTCAGAAATTCTAACTGCCTTTATAATCAGTGCTTTCCTTCTGATTCATTCACTATCCTTCTTTCATTTCCCTTCAAAATTCTTCCTCCCCAATTTGTGACCTAACCCTAGTTTTAAAGAATTTATGGAGATGCCAACGAATGAGTCCTGGAGTGGCGAATTGGTAAACCTCGACGCCAATTGAAGGTCCGCTCTCTTCTTCTTCTTCTTCAGTAAACGTTTTTTCTTGCTCCGACGAACCACCCTGACTTCTCGCATCAACAGGTGTGGATTGAGTGATTCCAAGCAGAGCACATGCAATCGACATAGGTAGCTCAGATCGGATCATCAGTGAGTTCTCTTGACTGGTTGCTTACCTCTCTAAAACTCGATCTGGATCAATCTAAATTCCTGTTCAATTGTTAAATTTAAGCTTGATGTTGATCAATCGAAGGACTGCGAGCAATGATGGTCCTGTTCGATTTGATTTCTGAACTTCAGATCATAGGTAAAATTCCTTCCATTTTGTAAGTTGTCAAATTGTCGAGAACGATTCTTATTGATAAACTTTTGATCCCTAATTGTTGAAGATTCTATTTCGAGAAATTGGATTTGATTTGAGTTCTGTGGATCTTCTGGAGGAGTTGATCTGAGTTTGACTGGTAAGTTGATCTTCGAATTTTCTTCCCGATCTCATCAGGAATAAATCTCTAGATCTGGAATGCTATAGGTAATGTTTTGTTGAAATCTCATGTTCGATAGTTGAGTTTTGAGTCTGAAGCTCGTGTCCAATTCCTGGTTTGTGTCGACTGATCTGACGTCTCACAGGTAAATTCCAATCTATTCATATTTGGAGTTTTGAGTGCATGTTTATAGTAGGATAATGATCTGATGGATTGTATGATAGAGAATATGTGATACGGAGTAAATTCATCATGTTTTAGCTATGCTGATTAATGAACTAGTACATTCGAAATCTGATAATGCAGTGAAGATCATGTACTCAGTAATTCTCATGTTGCAACCTTAAATGTTATTTGTATGTTATTGGTTAAGATCTTAATTACTGTAGGAAGAGGCTTCAGTCCTTGCAATCATGAATAGGTTAAATTGGCAACGGTGAGTAGTAACTTAGTTAATATTTGAACCAGATAGTGTAGGCTAACTGTTGAGTTTTCAGAATGTGGAATTGAGTTCAATCTCAGGGTTGTCAGCATCTCAGTTATAACACTTCACTGAAATCTGAGTTAAGAATGGGATGTAGTAATAAAACAGTACCTTTTAGAATAATTTTTATGCAGCAGGGCATGAACTCTTATTTCAGCATTACCTGGAATAGTTGAATGATAGTAGATTGTTCTGTGTAGGGGATAACAAGTTAGAAAATAGTTTCTCAGATAAATTTAGGTTGCCAGTTCTGTAATTTTCAGTGCCAGACTCATGAGTTAAGACTGGGAGTACTTGGGAGTGGTTTTTGGTTAATTTTATGATGAACTTAGGATTTGAAATACTAAAAATTAATAGGGGTTCAGATTTCACCAAATTGGGACTGAGTCACCTCAGCCTTAGCTAGGATTGGGTTGTATCAGTACCCTCTGGACTGAATGAATCCAAGTCCTAGCCAAGACTGATTTGTCTCAGTAACCTGGGACTGATATTATATCAGTCCTGTTTGAGGCTTAACTTTGTAGCTGACAGTGCCAATTTTCTTAACCAAATAATTGTAGACAATGTCAGTATGTATATATGTATGTAATCTAGGATATAGTTGATATTACAACCTATAGAAGCAGTGATGGTTAGGAATATTAATGTGGGGACTAAGGAGTTTAGGTACTTCTCATTAATAATAGAAAGGGCTTGGGTTAGTTGACTGAGTTAAATCTGAAACTATATGGTTCACTTCACCATATCTAGTTTACCATTCATTCTATTTCCATAAACTGGTGAATGTCTTCCTGAGCAGTTCCTTTAGAAGTTTCAGTGAATGACAGTGAGCTGGGTTAACTCTGTTTAACCTTGTCTCAAACTTGTGATTCCTTCTTAAGATCGGGCAAGAGAATGAGAATCTAGACATGAGTTAGACTGGTAATGGCATATAGGTTAATTTTGGTAAAATAACTGATTGCTAGGAAGGATTAACCTGAATTGATAGATTGGATGATTGTTCATATTTTAGAACCTGCAGGAAGGTTCCTAGGAGATATGTTGTTGTGTTTAGTCCTGATTTTTACCTTAGCCTTGCAACAAGTTTGTTGCTTGTGGAGGCTGCATGCTATGGGTTTAGGGTGAGCATATTGTAACTGTTATAAAGTGACTATGTTTTGATTTGAACTAAGATAGGAAATCCTGATATAGGTCTTTGAGGCTGTGTAGGCAGGAATTAAGTTAAGCTTCATAGGTACAACTGATGCTTTGTTACAGCTATGGACTGTACTGTTTTAATAACCTATCAGGACTAACCTTCCATGTCCTGTTGAGGACTGAGTTATATAATTCCTAGTTAGGATTTGGATATTAAGGACTAGTACTGGACTGATATTAGGACTGGTGCTGGACTGACTCTTCTTAAGGACTGTTTGATCCTAAACTAAGTGATTGGTCATCTATTTTTCTGATTTTGACTGAACATTAAGTTCCATAAGTTTCTAA
Organism: Iris pallida; assembly: GCA_029216955.1. NCBI lineage: Eukaryota > Viridiplantae > Streptophyta > Magnoliopsida > Asparagales > Iridaceae > Iris > Iris pallida. The sequence continues at coordinate 9,385,407 of JANAVB010040018.1, read as the reverse complement.
TGTCCTGTCCCCTACTAAAACCTGGTTGTAGATTAGTTCCATGTCCTCCACTAAACAAGAGGGTTCAACTAAACTAAGATTAACTAGGTTAAATGGTTAAAGGGGGTCACATGCTACTTGAAGTAGTATACTGTAACTTGGTGTAATATTTAATAATAATTTGTTTTTAGATTATTGTGTAGTTAATAGGGAACTGAATTATAGGATAGATTTAAGTAGAGGACTAAATAAGTGTATCTTAATTAATCATGATTAGAATTATTTTGATAACCAAGTTAGAATTAGTCAGTTTATTAATTACTTGTAAAATCATAACAGGAGGACATCTTGCTCTACTACCCACACTTGATCACCCTGAGCAACGCAAGTATACTCCTCGGACTGGTTCATTTTCTCATGTCTTATATATTCATTCTTGTATCTCCTTGTCGACACGATATATCACGAGATTGTCTTGTATCATGTTCTTGAGTTTACTTGTGTCTGGGTGAGAAAATACTACAGATGTGTGATCAAATCCGTATTACTATTTATGTAAATAGCTTAGGCCCCGCATCATGCACGCGGAACCAAAGCCGTACCATTTCATGTTCATTGAATCTACCCAAGCCGATCACACACTCTGGATGTATTTCGATATATTGCACACTTCAGGATTCATGTTGTATTTCATGTTCAGGACTCATATCATGTTCCCTGTATTTACTTTCAGTATTCATGTTCAGTATTCATATCATGTTCTCGTTTCTCGTACTTCATATACATTTTCTGTGTTCTTGTTCATACCATGACGTTTATGTTCATTTCCTTGGATATACTTAGCTTCGCTCCTGACTAGGATATGTTGTATGTGAGTTGGAGGCTATCTGTGACACTTACTATGGGCAGGAGCCTGGAGGCACCTATGAGCCAGTTGTTGTTGCCCAGGACCCAGAGGCTGAGGAAGCCTAGTATTTTCTTCTTTAGTTTTATCTAGACTTGTATTAGAGACAGCAGTACATTTTACATTTGCTGGAATGTAATAACATTTAGACTTGTATCTGAGATTCTGGGATTCGATATTAGATGTTGTGATTTACTTTCATTCTTATCTGGATTATAGTCTTCCCTAGATATTGGTACAGCTTACTTTATCGTGTCTAACGACGAAGACTGGGCGTGTCCGACTCGTGTCCGATTATTCGGGAGCGGGTCGTAACAACCCTAAAAGCTACCGGCCTTTTTTATGCCGTTAGAGCCACCCAATATGGCATAAAGGTTAACTGGCCTATGTTTATCTCATTAGTGGAGTTGTACAACTATCACACATGTACCTTCTTCACTCTGGGTGGGGAGATGGGTCTGGCTCTTCACGAGATACAGGCGATATCAAAACTTTCCTAGGGGACCGAGCCATACAAAGAATATGTCCCCTGTGATGAGGAGCTCCTGGATTTGGAGACAGAGAACTCCGAGATGATGGAGGTGTACAAAGAGTTACTCTGTCACCTCTTTATTTGTCACCAGGTCACAAAGAAGGGTAAGACTGAGGGGTCCTTCCCCATACGAGAGCCTGGTCCAACTACATCTTCATCAAAGAAGGAGGAGACGGCCCAGTCTCTTTTTTAACTCGCAAGCCCTCGACGAAATCTGAGATAGAGCAATTGATGACAGATCACGGGGCAGTAGACATTGAAGATAGTGATGATCCCGAGGGAAACTTCTCGGTTTATTATTTCTTCAGGCAGGCCGAGTTCAAGCTATCGGAAAAGGCTATGCTAGCCGCTTTTCTAATGACATAGCTCCGCGATTGTGTAGTCCCTGGTGGTTCAGGATCTATTGAAAGAATAAGCCAGGGTATGATACTTCTGGCTGTAAAGCTGGCATTTGGATGCCAGCTTGCCTTGCTTCCTGCGATGGTCTGCGCCATCCAACGAGGCTTACGACACTTTGTTGTTAACACAGTGACACCCGATGGCAGAAAGGATTTTGTCAGGACTGAATTTCCCTTTTATTGTCTGATGGGATGGCTGGTGCTGTACTGTCCCAGATTAATGAATATCGGTGTAACGCGCCAGTCCCAAAATACTTGGGACTAGATACATATCATGCCAGCTGTATACATACGAGTAAAGGAAAGGCTCGTATGTATACATAAGCTGTAAAATGTAGAAAGCCATGCTCAAACTAAATCTCATCCTCAAATATAAAGTTTTAATGATATAGTCATTTGTACAAACGTTGGACGGAGACATATCCACTACCAACAAGTTTAGATAAGAAAGAAATATACAAATAAATAATTTGGTCGAGCGAAGAAAATGACGAGTTCATGAGCAATCATCACGAAGGAAGGAAGGTATGGTCTTAGCTAGAGCACCTGCAAGAAATCATGAAACACACTCCTGGAGAGATCACCTGGTCCTCAGAGGGACGTAACAAGATACATAAAGAACATGCCATGTAAATACTGAATATAAAATATGCCACAAATAAAAGTAAGTAACAAGACATTAATAAGGCAACCTAACCGTACTAAAGTGAACATGCAGTTGAGAACAAACCTTTCATCGCATGAGCCCTGGCTGTAAATAGGATCTAGTATAGTCCCCACTTGGGCACCAGTGACCTAAGCGCATGACGTTCAAAAACGACAGTGGCAAACCTGAGAGGCTAATCACACCCGTATCTCCAGTGGAACTTTCAGATTACAAGGGAAGTGTAATCGAAGCCCATACGACCAGGAAATGTTCTCCCCACCCAATGTACCTATCATGTCGCATCCACGACTATGTAACACTACTAACCGTCAAGTCTTCTAACATGCATCTATTGACAGTTAGACCTAACTTACGTCCTATACGCATCAGTGATCAGCCAACACGCAAGTCCGGATGCTATATGCTACTCACAACTCACACATCTCGTGGCACATCAGTGTCAAAGTTTATGTAATGCACTAAACTAGGGGTAGTCCCTTAACTCTAGGTCCATATGCAATCAAAGAATAATAACAAAATACAGCTAATATCACTGAGCAAGCACTAGATCAGGAACTATAATAATGATACAGTTAAAAGAACTGAAAATAAATACACAGTGATATGCAATAAATAAAATATAGACTAATTTATAAACAGTAATTTATGGCAAGGTATCTTGCCTGAGGGGTGCGACGATCTGATAGTATCCAGAGTAATCCAATTAGTTAAGGTCGACATGGAGATGTCCAGATTCGCGAGGAAAATAGGAAGAATGATTAGTCATGATTGAGAACAACCTAATCAAAAAGGGAAATTATAAGATAATTCTCTTAGAAATTTATTAGAAAATTTTTGTAGACTATTTAGAAATATATTTAAAAGCATAATAGGTATTAAACCTCTTCAAGAAAATATTAGTTTTATAATACTTTATAATTTTTAGAAGTCTTTGTCAAATGAAGCCCAAAACTTAATAAAGCCCATTTCTATTTTAATATAAAGCCCAATAATAATTTACATACAATACCTACTAAAACAAAAATAATAATCCCTATATGCTTATATAGACCTAAGGTTCTTTAGAAAATATTTTATTTGGAAAAATATTTATACATAAATCCCACAGCCCAAATAAAATTAAAGGAAAAACCCAAATCCAACATATAGGCCCAATAGTCAAAGTACAGAAAAATTTATTACTTACCCTCATGCCACAGGCCCAAGCCCATATTAATCCAAAGCCCACTAATCCTTTAAAATCCAATAATTCAATTAATCAGGATTATATAAAAAAAACTGTTCTTTTCTTTTTAAAGAGAGAGAAGAGAGAATGGATCATGGAGAGAGAGAAAGTAGATCGAGAGAGTGAGAGAGATGACGGAAGATAGAGAGGAAGAAAGAGGAGGTCGCACCTGAAGGCTGCTCGGCGCGGGCGTAGCGGTTCGCGGGGGCGCAGAGTGAGGCACGGAGGGGGCACGGTCGGTGGTATACGCTGTGCTATTTGGGCGCATAGGGTTTGAGAAGCGAGGGGTGCGGTGCTCTGCAGCTAGAAGGGTGAGCGAAGCATGGTGCCAAAGGCGGCGCCAAAGCGGAGCACTCACCGGAGGGGAAGAGCTTGGCGTGGTGGGTCGACGCTTCAGCGGCGAAATGGCAAAGGCTCGACTGGAGGGGGTGGATCCGGGAATAGACGAGCTCCGGTCCCTCGTGGGTAGTTCCAGCGATGGAGAAGCTGGCGAGGACGGCGGCCAAGGGCGGGGCGACGCCGGAGAAGGTGAGGGTTTTATATTTTCTTATTTGTTTTGTGTTTAGATTTGGTGGCGGTGAAGGGTAGCTGAGGTTGAGAGGTTGGTCGTCGGGACTGTGTCGGGTTTGTGGGGGGACGAGTGGCGGAGATGTCTGGATGGCGGTGGTGGTGATGACTGGTGTGGTGGTGGTTATGGCCGGCCTGGGTGGTTGTGTTGACGAGGCTGGAAGTGTCGGCATGGCGGTGGCGATGACCGAAAAAGGAAATCGGCAATGGTGTTGATGGTTGCGCGTGTGGGCGCCGAGGATGGTGGGTGTTGTCGGGGAACGATAGGGGTTGGATTGTGTCTTGCACGACATGGTGAAAATGTGGTGTCCGGAATGTCAGACACGGAGATGATATTGTATTTGTACAAATAGAATTATAGTAGATGGGAGGTACGGACACAGACACGATGCACGTTGTGGTGGTGGAAAATTTATGGGTTGAAATTTTATGGAGTAAGGAGAGGACAATGAGGCTCTCCTTATATAGGAGGTGGAACCCTATTTGGATAAGGATTTGGAGTAGTTTAAAACCCCGTAGATAATCACATATTGATTCAAATCGATTTAAAATTAATTTATCAAATCTCAAGCAAATCTAGATAAAACCTATTTTTAATTTAAAGCTATTTAAAATAAGTCAATAAAATCTTTTCCAATTTAAATGATCGTAATTTATTAAATATGAAATCAAACAAGATTTAAAATATCTTTTTTGAAATATTAAAATAATGATAATAATTAATTTCAAAAATTATAATAAATATTTAAATATTTGAAATACTTTATTTTTGCGAATGAATAGAATAATTTCATTAAGTTTTTGAAAAGTAAAATATACATGAAATTAAATTTCATGTACCTCGCAAATAGAATATTTACATAAGGCATATTTTTCTAAATTACCAATAAAATAAAATATAGCCCGTTTATAATAAAATAAAATTTTGGCAATCGCGACGCGACATATTTTATAATTTATAAGCAACTGGAAATACCTTAGACTTATATTGAAAATTAACTTATTTTCTATATGAAGAAAAATCTTTTCCTTTGTGTGTCTAAAATATACTACCTCGCATATTCGTACCCGCATGCGACGTACAAATACGAGAAAAAAATTATTTTGAAAAATTTTAAAAAAATATCGTAGTCAAAAAAATTTAGGGGGTTTACAGCCGGGCTGATGGCAGACTCTTTGGCGGGGGATGCCTTTCTTCGTAGATTCAAAGATGCAGATTGGACCGTCATAGGGTTGCTTGTTTGCAGGAAGGCTTTGAGTTTCTTGCAGAATTATAAATTTTTCAGAGTGTCGCCTCCGTCTGGTAGTGGCCGTGCATGAGACACTCTAGTAGATAGGGAGCACTCACTACTAGCCTTCCTATTGGGGTGTTCCGTTGGCTCCAGTCCATCAGGCCTTTCCATCTGGTTCTTAGGAATAGGAACCACACTTTCCTGGAACCTTATCTACAGAGTCGCTTTGCACGGCAGTTCGGCTACAGCCAGCTTCTTTTGGGCAACCCCAACCCTCATCTACAGTCGATAGGAAGCCTGATCGATAGGGTACATGCATGAGGCTACTACAACTGATGGATGTACGGAGGCAATTTTTACCTTGCCAGAAGATAAGCCTGAAACCCACATGCTCTTTGCTGCTGCCAAGTTCTATATTCAGGTCAATATCCTTCATTCTCTGTATGACCATGAGCAGAGTTTAATATTGGGGACTAGGCTTGCCCCCACTCTTGCCGATATAGGACGAGTGCGCGCAATGGGGGGTCACAGAAGGGAAGGTGTGTAAAACCCCTATTTTTTAAATTATTTTTTATTATTTATTAGACTTTAAATTTAATTTATAAAATTTATGGTTTTATTAATTATTAAAAATGACCTTAGCCATTTTTGTGTTTGGAGCACAAGGCGACTATGAATTTTGGTACGAAAGATGTAGCAGTGTAGCTTTGACCAGTATATTAGCCATGTCGTGGGAGGCCTAGCCATAGTTTCAGTCCGAACTAGAAAAACCAAGCCGAGTTGTGAAATAACGCATTTAAAATATTTTATTTAGATATTATTTTATATATTAATTTTTTAGATGACTCGGTTTGTCCAAACCAGTCCGAACTGGGCCCAAACCAAATTTAAGCCCATGTAGGCATGGAATGGGACCAAGGTAGGCCATGTGAACATATTTTATGTACGTAAAAATAATTTCTAAATTATTTTAGAATTTTCATGTACAATTTAAAATCATTTAATTATTTATGCAGTTATTGGTATTTTATTTATTTTAAATAATATTTTATAAAATAGTACATTTTGTGGACCCGGGAAAGGGTGTACAGTGTAAGTGCACTCATTGGGATGATCTTATTAATTTATTATTATTAAAGTTATTTTGTGGAGATTTAATAAGCAAGTTTTCCTATCTAAATATTATTACTATTTTGAGTTGATTTATTAAGGATTGAATTTATATATATGTGTGGATATGCTCAAATATATTAAATAATTAGATAGTTGACTTTTAAATGGTATTTGGATTTTAAATAGATTTTTGGTGTATTTATGGATATATACATATATAGATAGATATATATATATATATATTGAAGTTTTAGATAAGAAATGAAAAAGAAAAAGGAAAAGAAAAGAAAAAGAAAAAAATAATAATATCAAACACCTACCCACATAAGTGGGCGGGCCCCTCTTTCTTTGTTTTGCTGTTGTAGCAGCACTACCCCATCCGTGAACACCAACCCGTGAGATCCAACATGGTAGCTTTAGTTAATAATCCTAGTAACATTAGGTTTCACCCAATTTGTTTTACATATAACTTTCTCCATAGACCTCAAAATCCTAGTCTTCCAAAACGAAAATTTTGGAAAAACATACCCTCTTCGCCTACGAGTTCGTTTCACCAGCGACAGGATTTGCATGCGCGACGAACGGAGCATCGAAAGTCAGCCCCTCGTCATCCACGGAGCAGTTTTTCTACTCATGGTACCCTACTTTCTGACGACGTAACTTTTTACTCGTAGCACCGATTTTCGATCCGTAAGATTTTCTGGAAAGTAGACTTGACCCTCTTCGAGATCCTCTAGGTGGATTTCGAAATAACCCATCGACTTGCTCGAAAAATCGAGACGAAGTTGAAGAAAAACCTAGTTTTCCGTAATATTAAAAACTGTTTTTAAAACACCAACTTGTCGGCCACTTTTCTCGCTGTCCATTAAACTTTCGTAAAAACTAATTAAAGATAGTCAAAGACAACATAACCAAGATTGTAACGCACCTTCTGGATTCACTTTTTATCTAGTGTGTAAAAAGTTACACGTTGTTAAAGTTTTACGAAAAATTATAAATTCTGTTTTCAAAAAGTAGAAAAACACCCGATACAGCGTGTGTCCCGACAAACCGGGCTACTTGGTTGCTCACTATAGGCATCGAAAGGCGCGTATGGATGTTGTCAACGTGTGGGAACTGACGGGACCCGATTTTGTTGCATGTGCGCGACGAAATCAGTGCGTATCCGTCGAGATACCCCGTATCGACCATTTGCAAATTAAGTCACAACTTTGTGCACACTCATCAAATCACGACGAAACTTGCGTCATTGGACTCAAAATATTTTTCTGGTCCTGTGAGCCAAGTTTGGTTCAATTCTGAGAAGGTTGACTGGGACGCCATTTTGACGGGCCTACAATCCTACTCAACGGGCGATTTTGTGCACGGCCCACCGGAATCCAAAATTAGACATACCATTGGGTTCGTCTCATCAAAACAAATCTGTAGACATGTAGTTTGACGACTTTAGAGACTGTAGGTTCTGGCGCACATTTCGGTGCAAAGCGGGTCCAACGACGGACATCGTTTTGACCCAAAAATTATGATTTTGCCCCTGATCCAGAATTTAACTTTTGGACAGGCATTTTCTAGGCATATCTTATATTCCAAACTCGTTCGCGATGTTTGTTGCAGCATCCGGAGTCATCTGCAGAATTTGGCTTTTTTGCTTCGTTTATTTGCTGGTTCGAGCTACTGGATCTTTCCCTTTTTGCACATAACCTCAGGCAAGATACCTTGCCATCTTTACTGCTTACATTTAGTTGCATTTTATTTCATTTTTTGTATCTATATTCCTTGTTTATTATTATTTTTTGTTTGTGGACCTAGAGTTAAGAGACTGCCGTCAATAGAGTGCATGTCAATAACTTTGTCACGATTGTATCACGAGTTGTGTGTGAGTTGTGAGTATCATGTAGTGGTCACTTGCGTGTTGGCTGATCACCCGTACACATGCGTAGGAATAACTGTCAATAGATGCATGTTAGAAGACTTGACAGTTATCTATTATAAAACCGTGTGGTAGAAACGACACGTGTTGGTGTATCGTGGTTACGATGCATGTACAGTATCATTGGAGGAAGGGGACAGCTACTAGCGTAGGGGTTACATTTACTTTTTACACACATTATGGGTGATAGTGACTCGGATGAGCATTACGTGCTGCCCGATCGATAGCGTCTCGGATTAGCGCTACTTGACGGCCACTCTTTATTACTTGCTTGCGTGAATCCGTTACAGCCCCTGCGTAAAACGTTGTCATCAAAGTGCATATCACATAGATGGTTAGGAAACCCTGTTGTATTATAGTTTATAGTATTTTTACTTATGCAGTTATAATGGCATGTTCTTCCTGTATCTTGCTACGTCCCTCTGAGGACCTGATTATCTCTCCAGGTGTGTGCTTTCATGGTTTACTGCAGGTGTTCTAGCCAAGATTGTGGGTGTCTCCATTTCTTCGAAGATGATCGCTCTTGGTTCGTCTTGATACTTTCATGGATTATTTTCTTGTATACTTTATCTCCTTTTGATATTTGGTAGTGGACTTTGTCTCCGCCCAACGATTGTACCATAAATATTCAAGTTGATTTTATACTATTATTCTTTTTATTATGGATGAGATTCAGTTTATCTTGATTATTACATTTGACAGCTTATGTATACATACAAGGTTTCCATATATTAGAGTGTACTTCGTATGTATGCAGCTGGCATGATACGTATCTGGTCCCAAGTATTTTGGGACTGGGGTGTTACATGTTTTTGTGGTGGCCCATGCAGGTCGAGTTTGTCACTTCGATTACGTTACTGTACAGATGTGAGCCTGCAACATAGGATTAGAATCTAGGAATCTCATCCATACAACTTGACCTTTTTCCCTTTGGCTTCAAATTTCGAACTCTCATCCGACTTCCTTGAATTGCATCTTGCTTGACTCCTTTCTACCGTTGATTCTTATTTTCGTGCTTAGTGTCAACTAAGAAGATGACTACACTAGTATATGCTCATAGGTCAAACACATATGGCTAGAATGGTTATATTGGCAATTGGAATACATTAAAGACTCTAATTGAGTTAAAAAGGCTTTTTAGTGTGATTTAATGATTAGTAATTGGTAAAGTAGGATATTACCACGAAAAGTTTTAACCTTGAGATTTCTAAATAGTAAACACTAGAGGATTTATAGAATTTCATACTTGGTTTAAAAAATTGATTAATTTTCAAGATTTGATATTTATGATTTATTGGGTTATAGTTATACATCCTTGCACAAGTATAAAATTGATTTGCTTTTCGAATTATAATATTTATGAGTTTTGGGTGATAGATATACATCTTTGAACAAATATAAAATTTATTTGATTTTCGAGTTTTGATGCTTATGATTTATTGGATTATGGTTATACACCTGTGAACGGTTATAAATTTGGTTTGAAAATGATCTTAGCTTTTAAAAATGACCGTAGGAATTATATAAACTGAGTTGTACAACTTGCGATTTTTGTGTTTAGTAAATTTTGAATTTTAAGTGGAAGTAATGATGACAAATTTTGGTTTAAATATTTGAAAGTTATGAAAACATTTTTTGAGATTTTTTTATTTTAAATTGTGTCCTATGATTGAGGATTTACAAATCTATTTAGATTTGTGGTAAAAAAGAAAAAAAAGATTTTGACTGATATGATTATTTGAAAATTTAGTTTAGTGTGGGATTGCTAATATAAAAAAAATTGGAAGAATTTCGAAGGATGTGATGGAAAGTTATTTTGATTGATTAAAGGAAGTTACCATATAAAAGTTGTGATTTTGTTGGAATAACTTAGCATGAATAGAAGCTAAAATTTATGAGAGCATTGAGCTTAATTTTTTAGATTGCTTTTAATATGCTAAGAGTTTTACTATGAGTTATTTAAAAAATTTAGAGTGTTAAATTTTTGATTGATTGTGAAGTCTTTATGGATTCGTAAATTAGGAACTCTTGAGTTAAATAGTTGAATTTAAACGTTAATTTTAAAAAAGGTTAGTAGTAACGTGATAAAATTTTGCTTTGATATTTATGGGAGTGATTTAAATTTTTTATGATGAATTTGAACGGCTTGGAGTGAATACAAATTTTGGTGGCATATTTTTGAAAGTTTAATTTTAAAATTTTTGGAGGATACTTGAGTTAAATTTTAATGGTAGGGCCCAAGATAACCCTACTAAGTATTCCATACTAAATGCCATGTCACTTATGACCATGATAGTAGTATATACATAAGTGTTGCTAGTCATCTACCAAACTATACTGTATCTCAATCTTTACTTACTCGATTTTTTCCTCGAATCTCGATCTTTTATGGTAACCTTCTAACCCAGTTGCAATTTGAATAATAATTTAATGGTTTCTTAACTGTATTTATCTAGGAGACTATCTTCTCTCCGAAATTGTGTTCCTAAATTATTTTTGCGGGATTCTTTAATTAATTTTATCTCATGCTTTAACTTGATCTCCTTTATTATTGTGCATTAATTATCACCTCGTGAACTCCCACTTTCTACTTTAGATCTTTTGGCGTCCCTTACTGTGACTTGGATATTTGGAGTACAACACTAGACATTTTTCTCCAACAAATTCCATATGTAAGGCAAGACAAGTCCACCTCCATGTAGATTTATCATGTCTCACTAAAGCACGTCTCCTTGTATACTTTTTTCATGATATGGCCTTCTGGTCAAAATGGCCAAACTATAACCTCTACCATGACACCAAAATACTTTCCGACTTCAATTAAGAGATCCAACCTTGACTCAATCCCTTAACCCGATAGGTGAATTTTGTTATACTTAGTTCCTTAAATGCTTAAATTTGTGCTTTATCTTGATTGCTTAACCCATTATCTCATCCCATTACTAGTTTAACTCTTGTAAGTTGGGTAGAATACCTCACAACCTAACAAAACCATTATCCTTATGAATCATGTTGATGAGTTTACTCCGACTAGAAATTCAGAGGACCCTAAACTTATATAGGCGACCAAACCATAAATGAAGAAAACTAGGACAGCTGTAAGGGCCCACACTTCGGGCAATACTTGATTTTAAAAGATCTTGGGCTATTTAAAATTTCCTTCACCAGTACCTCCCTTGCTCATATTTTGACTATCTCATGCTGCTAATGTAGCTTCAGTTTTGCAAGCTTATTTCATTATCAAGCTTGATCATGACATATATTATTGGGTTCATCCACTAATATATTGTCTAATCAGAATCGGTGCATGATGGTCTGATCAACCTATTGCACTTTGGTTCGCTTATCATATCTTATTCTATGCGGATAGAGACATAGTTAAACCTGCCTTAGAGTCTCTTCCGCGACAGCATTGACAACTCTCATTTGAATTATTTTCGTCGCCTATGAACCTCGTATGTCGTACTAAATAGCATCGTCTTTGAACTCTTTTTGTTGTGGACTTCACTTACTTTAGAAAGACCAGACACTGTACTTGATAGATAGACTCAAAGTATCACCTTTAGCTGCCTTATCAGTTTTATATACACGAAATGTAGATAGCCACCGATCGACTCATGTGGCTATATCCTCACCTTAAAATCTTCTTCTCCCCAATCCTAGAAATTTTATTGTGCCCTTCTAACCCCACTTGAACGCACGAGAGTGATTCTAATCATCACTTAATCAAACCCTCGACCAAGACGATTAGTATCCAGTTCTCCCTTAAGGAATCATATCTCCTAAATGTCTCTGTGGTCTACTCACTTCCTTACTGTTCTTCTAAATTGGATATTCAAAATTTTGTTACCTTCACTAGCGGTCCTTATTCAATTCCATTACCATGATATATTTTTGTATATATCGACTCCACAATTTTCTATTACATGGTGGTGTTGAACGCCGTTTTATCGCCTCCACCAAAATTTAATTGTATTTTGGTATTGACGAACTCTTCCTATCCCTCAACCCTATCTACCCTATTAATCCTAAATTTCGAGGACAAAATTCTTGTAAGTTGGGCAGGATATAAAACCCCTACTTTTTAAAATTATTTTTTATTATTTTATTAGACTTTAACTTTAATTTATAAAATTTATGGTTTTATTAATTATTAAAAATGACCTTAGCCATTTTTGTGTTTGGAGCACAAGGCGACCATGAATTTTGGCACGAAAGATGTAGCAGTGTGCTTTGACCAGTATATTAGCCATGTCGTGGGAGGCCTAGCCATAGTTCAGTCCAAACTAGAAAAACCAGGCCGAGTTGTGAAATAACGCATTTAAAATATTTTATTTAGATATTATTTTAGATATTAATTTTTTAGATGACTCGGTTTGTCCAAACCAGTCCGAACTGGGCCCAAACCAAATTTAAGCCCATGTAGGCATGGGATGGGACCAAGGTGGCCATGTGAACATATTTTATGTATGTAAAAATAATTTCTAAATTATTTTAGAATTTTTATGTATAATTTAAAATTATTTAATTATTTGTGCAATTATTGGTATTTTATTTATTTTAAATAATATTTTACAAAATAGTACATTTTGTGGACCCGGGAAAGGGTGTGCAGTGTAAGTGCACTCATTGGGACGATCTTATTAATTTATTATTATTAAAGTTATTTTGTGGAGATTTAATAAGCAAGTTTTCCTATTTAAATATTGTTACTATTTTGAGTTGATTTATTAAGGATTGATCTTATATATATATATATATATATATATATATATATATATATATATATATATATATATATATATATATATATATATATATATATGGATATGCTCAAATATATTAAATAATTACATAGTTGACTTTTAAATGGTATTTGGATTTTAAATAGATTTTTGGTGTATTTATGGATATATATATATATATATATATATATATATATATATATATATATATATATATATATATATATATATATATATATATATATATATATATTTTTATATATATATATATATATTTTTATATATATTGAAGTTTTAGATAAGAAATGAAAAAGAAAAAGGAAAAGAAAAGAAAAAGAAAATAATAATAATAATATCAAACACCTACCCACATAAGTGGGCGGGCCCCTCTTTCTTTGTTTTGCTGCTGTAGCAGCACAACCCCATCCGTGAACACCAACCCGTGAGATCCAACATGGTAGCTTTAGTTAATAATCCTAGTAACGTTAGGTTTTCACCCAATTTGTTTTACATATAACTTTCTCCATAGACCTCAAAATCCTAGTCTTCCAAAACAAAAATTTTGGAAAAACATACCCTCTTCGCCTACGAGTTCGTTTCACCAGTGACGGAGTTGCGTGCGCCACGAACGGAGCATCGGAAGTCAGCCCCTCGTCATCCATGGAGCAGTTTTTTCACTCATGGTACCCTACTTTTCGACGGCGTAACTTTTTACTCGTTGCACCGATTTTCGATCCATAAGATTTTCTGGAAGTAGACTTGACCCTCTTCGAGATCCTCCTGGTGGATTTCGAAATAACCCATCGACTTGCTCGAAATATCGAAACGAAGTTGAAGAAAAACCTGTTTTCCGTAATATTAAAAACTGTTTTAAAACACCAACTTGTCGGCCACTTTTCTCGCTGTCCATTAAACTTTCGTAAAAACTAATTAAAGACAGTCAAAGACAACATTAGGGGTAAGCATTATTCGGTTTTGGACCAAAAACCGAACCGAACCGAATAAGAGGTTCGGTTCGGTTTTTAAAAAATTCGGTTCGGTTTCGATTTTGAAAATACTAAATTTTCTTATTCGGTTTCGGTTTCGGTTTCGGTCCAAAACCGAAAACCGAATAAGAAAATTTAATTAGTTAATTTATATGTGTGTGTGTGTGTGTGTGTGTGTGTGTGTGTGTGTGTGTGTGTGTGTGTGTGTGTGAGTGTATGTGTGTGTGTACTATATATATAAGTATTAATATATATAGGTACATACTAAATATATATAGGTATATACTAAATATGTCTATGTATATTTAGTTACTATATATATTAACAAAAAAAGCTCAAAAAATCAAAAAAATATGAATAAACCGAATAAACCGAAAACCGAACCGATTTAATTCGGTTCGGTTTGATTTGGTTTTGGGCCAATTCGGTTCGGTTTCGGTTTTGCTTATTCGGTTTCGGTCCAATTCGGTTTTGGGTTATTCGGTTCGGTTTAAACCGAATAAGCCAAATGCTCACCCCTAGACAACATAACCGAGATTGTAATACACCTTCTGGATTTACTTTTCATCTAGTGTGTAAAAAGTTACACGTTGTTACAGTTTTACAAAAAATTATAAATTCTGTTTTCAAAAAGTAGAAAAACACCCGATACGACGTGCGTCACGACAAACCGGGCTACTTGGTTGCTCATTGTATGTATCGAAAGGCGCGTATGGATGTTGTCAACGTATGGGAACTGACGGGACCCGATTTTGTTGCATGTGCGCGACGAAATCAGTACGTATCCGTCGAGATACCCCGTATCGACCATTTGCAAATTAAGTCACAACTTAGTGCACACTCATCAAATCGCGACGAAACTTGCGCCATTCGACTCAAAATATTTTTCTGGTCCTGTGAGCCAAGTTTGGTTCAATTCTGAGAAGGTTGATTGGGATGTCATTTTGGCGGGCCCACAATCCCACTCAACGGGCGATTTTGTGCACGGCCCACCGGAATCCAAAATTGGATATACCGTTGGGTTCGTCTCATCAAAACAAATCCGTACATATGTAGTTTGACGACTTTAGAGACCGTAGGTTCTGGCGCACATTTCGGTGCAAAGCGGATCCAACGACGGACATCGTTTTGACCCAAAAATTATAATTTTGCCCCTGATCCAGAATTTAACTTTTGGACAAGCGTTTCCTAGGCATATCTTATATTCCAAACTCGTTCGTGATGTTTGTTGCGGCATCCGGAGTTATCTGCAGAATTTGGCTTTTCTTGCTTCGTTTATTTGCTGATTCGAGCTACTGGATCTTTCCCTTTTTGCATATAACCTCAGGCAAGATACCTTGCCATCTTTACTGCTTACATTTAGTTGCATTTTATTTCATTATTGTATCTATATTCTTTGTTTATTATTTTCTTTTGCTTGTGGACCTAGAGTTAAGAGACTGCCGTCAATAGAGTGCATGTCAATAACTTTGTCACGATTGTATCACGAGTTGTGTGTGAGTTGTGAGTATCATTTAGTGGTCACTTGCGTGTTGGCAGATCACCCGTGCGCATGCGTAGGAATAACTGTCAATAGATGTATGTTAGAAGACTTGACAGTTATCTATTATAAAATCGTGTGGTAGAAACGACACGTGTTGGTGTATCGTGGTTACGATGCATGTACAGTATCATTGGGGGGGAGGGGACAGCTACTAGCGTAGGGGCTATATTTACTTTTTACACACATTATGGGTGATAGTGACTCGGATGAGCACTACGTGCTGCCCGACCGATAGCGTCTCGGATGAGCGCTACTTGACGGCCACTCTTTATTACTTGCTTGCGTGAATCCGTTACAGTCCCTGCGTAGAACGTTGTCCTCAAAGTGCATATCACATAGATGGTTAGGAACCCTGTTGTGTTGTAGTTTATAGTATTTTTACTTCTGCAGTTATAATGGCATGTTCTTCCTGTATCTTGCTACGTCCCTCTAAGGACCTGGTTATCTCTCCAGGTGTGTGCTTTCATGGTTTACTGCAGGTGTTCTAGCCAAGATTGTGGGCATCTCCATTTTTTTGAAGATGATCACTCTTGGTTCGTCTTGATACTTTCATGGATCATTTTCTTGTATACTTTATCTCCTTTTGATAGTTGGTAGTGGACTTTGTCTCCGTCTAACGATTGTACCATAAATATTCAAGTTGATTTTATACTATTATTCTTTTTATTATGGATGAGATTCAGTTTGTCTTGGATTACTACATTTGACAGCTTATGTATACATACAAGATTTCCATATATTGGAGTGTGCTTCATATGTATGCAGCTGGCATGATACGTATCTGGTCCCAAGTATTTTGGGACTGGGGTGTTACAAGGTGTCGCACCCTCAGCTGAGCCAGCTGCAGCGCCACAGCAGAGAGTCGGTCTTGAGGAGCCGGTTGTTGCAGCACCTTAGAGAGAGGATACTAAAGAACCTCTTTCTGATATTCCTCACAAGAGGAAAGCTTCCACTGAGCTTGTTCAACGGTCCAAAAGGAAGAAGGTTGTTGTCTCCAGAGGAAGAAAGAAGGCCACGGATGTGAGCGCCGGTTCGCCTCCTCCCAGAAGATCTTCCCGGTAGACCGGAAGAGGTGGAACGGCGTCGCGGGCCATTACCATTCGGGAGGTAGATCCCTTCCTAGCCTCCATAGCCGTTTTGGTCAAATCGTTAGAAGTTTTCTCACCATTGCGTTTGTCCTTTACACAGGACGTTGAAGTCACAACCGCGGCATGTGCTTCTTCGTTTAAAGAGGTGGACGTAACAATAGTGTCCCCTGCTCGTCCACAACTGATGGATGAAGGTGGATCTTCTTCAGTTGTAAGGCTTGAGCAAAGGGATGATCAGGGCGAAGGCCCTGACCATGATGGCGATCAGAAAGCCAATCCCTCCTATGACATTTCTTTGGGGAATATGTCTAGGATATGAGCTATGATAAAATATTTGGATGAAAATCAAGTCCAATCAGCTCACCCTCCTCTGGGTATGTCATTCTTGCACTTTTCTTCGGATGAGATTTTTCGACTTCAATTTTGCGTGCAACTTGTGAGGCTGACTTCCATCGTATATTCCCTTGTAGACAATTAGAGGGAACAAAGCATGGAGGTTGCTCCAGATACCGGGGCTAGATAGGAAACTATCTTTGGTTCTTCCAGTAAACCGGTATCGATTACTGAACAAGTTCTTGATCGGCCCGTTGAGGCAGCCATTATTAAATTTGCTTCGGGTCCAGCTGGGACCGTAGAAGACAAGCAGCCTGATGTTGCTTTGGTTGATATTGACAGTGAGCGACCTGGGTCTGCTCTCATTTCCCAAGTTCCAGTTGATGCTGAGCTAGCAGGAGGTATGAACTTACAACTCCTTCTTTAAGTAAGTTTTTTGTTACTGATATGTATATTACTTTATTTGTCAGGTTCAGCTTCCTCCCAAGTAGCTCTCCCTGGGATAGACGATCCCCATCAAGCTTCACCTCCAACGACCTCCTCTGAAGATGATGAGATGGCTCAGGAAGTCATAAGAGCTTTCTACTCCGTTTTGAAAGTAAAGCTTCCTGGAATTTTGAACCAAAATTCCGCCTTCGGGCCTGTGAAGGCTGTCGCTGAATGCTAGGTGACAATCTTGAAAGCATTGCTGGCTATGAAGAGCAAGCTAATGCTTTAAGGAAGGTCATGGCTGACCTAGAAAATCAAGTGGCTAAACTCCAAAAAGTCAGTCAGCGAAGCCCAACATCATTATTTCTTGAGGAGGACGTGGCCCTAATTGCGGCTATTGAAGAGGAGAAAGCTACTTTCCAGGTGAGGAAGGAGGCGCTGGCCAAAGAGATCAGTGAGCTGGCTGATCAGTATGAACAGTTTGATGCTGTAGGTAGGGATCGTATTGCCTCAAAGAATAAGCTGGCCATCTAGATAGCTGAAAAGTATAATCAGATTACGCAACTTCGTAAAGAGATTTCCCAGCTTGAGGTCGACTTACGAACATTCGTGTCTAAGCAGGAAAACTACGTGGTTCATGCTGTTGCGACTGCCACAACTTCAGACCAATTGAAGGCTCAGCTGGTGAAGTTGGAAGAGGAGCATATGAAACTGATTCCTTTCGAGGATGAAGCTGCTCGGCAGGAAGAAGCACATCATCGTGCCACCATCAAATCTCAAGCTGAAATCAAGGCTCTGAGAGATAGCATCAATCGATTGTGTATCCCTTAAGTCTTTTGTTTGTAACTGTCTGTTTTAGCCGTCAAGACTCTTGTATCTTTCCTCCGTCTTTTGATAGACATTTTTAATAAAGAATCTTTTGGCTTTCAAAATTCATGAATAAAGCTTGTGAAATATCAGAACTAGAGGTAGTGTGGATGTAGTAAGGATATTTCTGGTGGGTATTCCGCTGGAGAATTTGATGTGGACTTATTATCCATTTTATATTCAAGGTTCTTGAATATAGATAATAAGTTGAAAGAAGCTGCTAATAGAGGTAATATGGACATAATAACAGAGAATGTTCTATATCTGACCAGAGGTAATATGGATGTGGACGGATATATAACATTAGGTAGGAGTGGATAATTTAGAGGTAATATGGTTATCTTTGATGAATGCTTTGCTCAGAGGTTACATGGACGTGGCAAAATGTTTCTTAATTATCCTACTGGAGAAATAATTATCGAAAAACAGTTCAGAGGTAATATGGACGTGACTTGTTTTCGTCGGACCAAGTTTGGGCAGAATCCAAAACGGAGATAATTCTACTGGGGAATCTTTTTAAAGGACCTATTATCCATGGCGTATTCAAGACTCTTAAAATACGGATAATAGTTAGATGGTTTTTTTCGAATTACATAAATATTGTACTTTACATTTACATGACCGAAATAGGGTATATGTGAACGCTATTCATGAAGGTTACACATAATATTTCTTCAGGAACTTGCCGTTGATCGGCATCATGAGCAAATCACCATCAGCCTTGGTTAGTAGATACGCACCGTTAGAATACACTGATTCTATAACGAAAGGACTTTTCCATTTAGGCTAGAATTTGCCTTTTATCTTATGCGTCATGACCATTGGTCTTCTCACTGCTAAGACCAGATCACCAACTTGAAAGATTCTTTCCTTCACCTTTTTATCAAAGGCTCTGGAAAGGCATGCTTGGTATAGCTCAATACGTTGTTGAGATAATAAGCATTTTTTGTCTAGTACTTCCAGCTCTTGTAGTCGCAAATGGTAACTTTCTTTGGCAGTCAACTCACTGGCTAAGGCTACTCGAAGAGAGGAAATCTGGATTTCTAGGGGAAGAACTACTTTACTCTCATAAACCAGAGAGAATGGCGTACTGCCTGTTGGAGTCCGAACCGTTGTACGATAGGCCCAGAGACATTCATCGAGCTTCTCATTCCAATCGTGCTTGTTTGAAGACACGAACTTCTTGAAAAGTTTGATGATAGTCTTATTGAAGGCTTCTGCTAACCATTAGCTGCTGGATTTTAAGCAGTATAGGCTATATTCTGAATTTGATTCTTATCGCAGAACCGATAGAATACATGGCTCACGAATAGTGGACCATTATCATTGATGATCCTGCGAGGTAGGCCGGAGCGATAGATAACGTGATGTTTGATGAAACTGATCACGTTTGACATCTTTACTTCGGTAAGCGGTATAGCTTCTGCCCATTTTGAGAAGTAATCGGTTATAGCTAGGATAAATCGATGTCCTCTGGAGGATGGCGGGCTGATTGGGCCTATGATGTCCATACCCTAGGCTTCAAAAGGCCAAGATGCCGCCGTCGGGTATAGAAACTCTGACGGTTGATGAATAAAGTCAGTATGGAACTGACAAGCCCTATACTTCTTTGCATATTCAACAGCATCTTCTATCATCGTGGGCCAATAATAACCCATTCGTCTGAGGCGATCTTGTAATTTGGGCCCCGGTTGATGTGCACCACAAATTCCGTCGTGATCCTCACGGAGTGCATGTTTGGATTCTGTGTTTGATAAACATCGTAACAGTAGCATGTCGTAAGAGCGTCGGTACAACATTTTGGTAGCTGTATCATAGTAAAATCTGAGGGATCGTCTTTGGACAGACACTGCTTCCTTTGGGTCCTCGGGGAGGATTCCGTAGACGGCATAGTCTATAAAAGAAAATCTCCAGTCTTTAACGTCGACGTTTGTTTCTATTGTGTAACTGTGATGAATATGCAAGGCATCTTTCACACAGAATAGCTCTTGATCAGACACTATGATTGAATGCTGAGTATTGGTAGGGACGGTTAAGGAAGCAGCAAAACCGACTAAAGCATCTGCTTCTATATTCTGTAATCGAGGCACGTGCTCGATAAAGAATCCAGCGAAAGTAGAAGCCAATTCGATTGTCGCTTTGTGATATGGGATGAGATCTTCGTGACGAACTTCATAATCCTCTCGGACTTGACTAACTATTAGCTTAGAATCGCCGTAAGCTTCTAGATTGTCAACTTCCAGTTGTTTTGCTAGTTGAAGGCCGATCAGTAGGGCATTATATTCGGCCGCGTTGTTAGTACAAGGTTCCACGAGAGAATATGCATGGTGTATGACCAAATGGTCGGGTGACACAAGCACGATGCCTACTCCGGCCACGATATTTCCTTTAGGTCCTGTTTGTGATACACCGTCAAAGGACATTCACCAAATAGGGATTTCCTCAGTTGCGGTGTTAGACTCCACTACTTCATCCGGGAATTCATCGTAGAGTATAGAAGATTCTGGCACCGGATGAGCTGCTAAGAAATCAGCTAATGCTTGGCTATTTACTGCCTTCTGAGGGACAAACATCATATCGTATGGAGTCAACAACATTGTCCATGTAGCTAAATGGGAATTAAGAGAACCCAATTTAGTCATAAGTATTCTGAGAGGATTGACTTTAGATATGATGTAGATAGTCTGCCCAGACGCATAGTGGCGTGTCTTCTGGATAGCAAATACCAGTACAAGATATTCCTTTTCTACAGGTGTGTATCTGTGCTCGGCACACACCATCGTGCGGCTGAGGTAGTAGATTGCATGTTCATGGCCGCCTTCATTCTTTTGAGCTAATAGGGCACCAAGAGAATGATCCATAGCACGGACATATAACAAGAAGGGCTTTCCCATTATTGGAGCCACCAACACTGGGGGGCTTGTGAGATACTTCTTGATGTCGTCAAATGTGCATTGATATTGTTCAATCCAGACGAAAGATACTCCTTTCTTCATGAGCTGAGTAAACGGTTGACACCTTCCAGAAAGATTTGAAATGAATCGTCTGATGTAGGCTAGCCTTCCTTAAAGTCCGTGTAGCTCTTTGAGATTTCTTGGGGGACACATATCGAGGATAGCTTTAACTTTCTCCGGGTCAAGATGTATACCCTTTGAAGTGATAAAAAACCAAGGAACTTGTCGCTGGAGACTCCCAGAAAAGACTTGGTTGGATTCATCTTGAGTTGGTGTACACACATTAGTTCAAACACCGTTCTCAAATCTTGGAGGTGGTTGCCCTTGAGACAACTTTTAACTGTGATATCGTCTACGTAGCATTCTACTATTTTACGCAAATGATCGCGAAAAATTGTGTTCATAGCTCGCTGGTATGTCGCCCCTGCATTTTTTAATCCAAAGGGCATCACCGTATAGTAGTATACCCCCAACGGTATTCGAAAAGATGTGTGTTTCTCATCGTCGGGGAACATCTTGATCTGGTTGTAGCCTGAGAACCCATCCATGAAGGACATCCGCTCGAAGCCGTAAGTATTGTCGATCATTACGTCAGTGATTGGTAGAGGATACTCATCTTTCGAGCATGCAGAGTTTAAATCACGGTAATCGATACAGACTCAAACTTTACCATTCTTTTTCATAACTAGAACAATGTTAGCGACCCATTCAGGGTGTTGTTCTTTGCAAATGAACCCGCTTGAAATAAGCTTCTTGACTTCACTCTCGATAGCCTCCATGATATCTGGTCGGAACCGTCGTTGCTACTGCTTCACTGGCTTAGCTTTGGATGAGATATTTAGGCGGTGCATAGCAACTTTAGGGTCCAAGCCTGGCATGTCTTCATAGCTCCATGCAAAGACGTCAATGTATTCTTTTATAAGCTGTATAAGAGATTGTCGTTCTTCGCTAGACAGACTTTTACTGATAAAGATTGGTTTAAGAGATGATTCATCTCCTAAATTAACTTGGACTATTTTGTCTTCAGTAGGTGGTTCACGTTGTTCGAAATGTAACTCCTACCTGGTATCCATCTTTTGGGCCTATTGTTCAAGCTCGATTGATTGGACATCGTCTGTAATTTGGTCAACTGACACCATGTTGACAGACAAAGTTGCTTTGAACATGTCTCCAATGCTGGAGTCTGGATCCCAGAGACAGGAATCAGAGGAATGAGAACAACGATCCACTTCGACGTTTGATCCTTCAGGAGTTGTTGGGGGAGTAACGTAACCCAAACCAATACCGTTTTGTTGATAATAGTTCTCGGGTTTGCCGGGAGGAGTAAAGTGACGTATTGGCAATCGTCGTCCTTGACCGTAGTTTAGTCCCTGGTCGCTTTTTATATCATATTCCATGTTTTGGATGATATTCTTGGCCTGCCAACTATATTGGTAAAGTTGTATTTTTCCAGAATCATAGTCAGCTTCAGTGTTGTGGTTGGGAGAAGTAGAGTCCAGAACGAACTTTCTTTCGCCAATTATTCGACTGAAGATGATCAATTCTTTACCCTTCTTTCTAACTGGAACGATGAAGTAGTGGATATCTTCTGGCCAGACTTTTTCCCACAGACGAGGCGTCATGACCGCCATGCAGAGATGTGGTCCTATGCCATGCTCTAGGGCGTATATCGTATCTATGTACTGGTTTATAGATTGGTAGACATCGGAGTAATTCAAAGATAAACCTTTACTTAGAAAATATGCAAGTTCTTCTTCAGGGATAACATTATCCACTGAAGGTACATTATTTTGAGTATTAATATACTCATTGAGGGGATCATTGTTTGGAACAGGAGCTACAGACTTGGCCAAGTTCACTACATACGGTAACTCGTCAGGATTGGGAGGACTAACTTCAGCAGGTTCCACCCGAGTTGTTTTGTAGAGAGTGACGGTCAATGGTTTGACCTTATCAGGATTTTTTTTTTACCCGGATTGTGAGAGGATTTGGAGTACTTTTTGGAGTAGTACGTTCTTTGACTCGGATAACTAGGGGACCATCACTGGCGGATGAACTCACTTCAGCTTCATCGTTAGCTTCGTTGTCGTCATCCTTGGAGGGCTGAGATTAGTAAAGTACTGAATCTCCATAGTGGGTTCAATACCCTTAAAAGGATCGACATCGGCAAACTCCATCTTCATGATGCTATCGCTGTTGACGTACTTGAAGCACTGGTGAAGGATAGAAGGAACGATCATGTTCTCGTGTATCCACGGACATTCTAGTAAGACGTTGTAGGACACATTGGCGTCGATTACATAACAAGAAACCTCTGTTCGGAGATCACCAATCTGGCACTTGAGACAGATCTTGCCCAGCGGGTGGCTTCTCCCAGCATTGAAGGTCATGATAGTTGTATTGGTTGCAGATAGCTTGTGCAGAGGGATCCCTAGAATTTGGAGTAGACTTCTAAGAATGATGCTGAGGGAGTAACCTGGATCGATATGCATCTGATCTACCTTAATCGCCCCGATATACCCTGTATAGTACAGAGGTCTATCATGATGATTGTTTTTGAGTAGCATGTCCTCTTATGAAAATGTGATGTTGGGTACCACTTCCATAGTGCTATGACAGTAAGGACAGGAGACGGGATCTTCAGCGGGGGCTTTGACTTCAGCGAGATAAGAGTCGGCATGTAGTAATGCCTCACTTAAGGCTTTCCGCATCTCTTTGGAGAGTCGCAATAGATCGAACAAAGATAACCTGGCAGGTGTATTAGCCAACTGTGCCAGTATGTCAAAGTTGTAAGGTCGATCCATACCTTCGGGAGTTGGTGCCTTCAGATACTTGTCAAATCGCGTCTCCTTATGCTTAGCTTTATCGGTAGTTGAGGACTTAGATGGACCAGCTTCTGAACTTATAGGGGCAGCAGGAGCTTGAGAAGGTACTGCATCTTCTTGTGCTGGGTCATAAGTCCGTAGGTAGGTCTTCCCAGATTGCGTCTCGCTAGATAGAACTTCGTAAATGGGAGAAGACACCATATGGCATAATTTGTATTTCTTGCCCCTCTTTACTTTAGAAGACACCACCCCCTGTGTCATTTCTTGTACAAGGTCTGGATGGACCCACATGATCTCACCATGTTCTGTCGTGAGTGGCACCAACGTTGAGTTGCAAGCTGGCGGCAGGTTGACGATTTCCATTACTGCCTTGGGGATTGGGACTACGCCGTATGGGACTTTTGTGGGAGAAAAGTCACCAAATTGAAGAGAGATCATGTTAGAAGATACGACCTTGTCTTCAGCTTCGAGGTTGATCACTTGGCTGTTAATAAGTTGTTGTATCTTCTTCTTCAGGACGATGCAATCCTTGGTAGAGTGGTGCACGTACTGATGATAAATACAGTATTTGGGATCATTGAGTTGGTTCGCCTCTGTAGGACGTTGTGGTTGAGGCAATGTTAATTTATTACCCTTCATTAATGTGTGAAAAATGGTAATAACATCATCTTCGTCAAAGGAGAAAGTCTCCTTGGGTTTGTCAGGAGCGCCCTGAGAATTTAAAGCTCCCTTGGAAGTGCCGACCTTTAAGACTTCTTTCCCTGTACCCCCACAGACAGAGATAGTTTTGGGGGTGCTTGCTTTTGTCTTCAGATTTGGTGTCTTCAACCCCAGTAATTCTATATTAGGGACGTCATTTTCAGCAACATCAGCAGCCCTGATGAAAGCAGGCCATGTATCATACTTATGTATACCCAGACAGAACTTTACTGTTGGAAGGAAGTTATGTCGACAAGTATCCATAAGTTATGAGTCTGGCATACCGAAGGGCATCTTCAATGCTAGTCGCATGAAGCGTTCGATGAAAGCAAGATCAGACTCAGTCCTCCTTTGCTTGGTCTCGATGAGGGTGGACATACTGACATGTATGCCACTCTCATAAAACCTGTTGAGGAATAACCTCTCCAAGTCTTTAAAGGAATTAATACAACCGTCAGGCAGACTACAGAACCATTCAAAAGCTATCCCCTGCAAGGTGCTAATAAATAGCTTTGACAAGGACGGATTGTCCCTTGGTAAGTGTAGAGTCTGCGTGTTAAAGAATGTCATGTATTGGCGAGGAAAAGTCATCCCGTCAAATGAATTTAGTGTCAATGGCTTGTAGTTAGAAGGACAAGTAGTATTCTCCTATTCAGGAGGATAAGGTTGAGATATCCCCATTTTCTAAAGCTCGTCTTTGTGTGAGATGGTATCGAGGCGGACAACAAGAGAATTAATTGTATCCTACTGATTGAGTAGATATTGAGAAACGGTTGTTGTACGGTTGTCAGACGTCGTTGGCAAAGGACCACCCCCAACATTTACGAGATTTGGAGGAGGCACGACAGAATAATACTCCTTTTGTAGTGAAGAAGGGTTGTTGCTATGAGCCGGACTAACGTGTGCTGAGACGTTCGGTTGAGGTGGAGGAACAGCCACAGCAGTTTGGACTGCCATAATACTGGTAAGCATATCAGTGATCTTAGCAAACGTTGTTTCAAGACTCTCTAGCCGCTTGTTGGTCTGATCTCTGGCTTCTTCAGGTCTCTCTCCATCCGCCATATACGTAGATAACATGCAAGGATGAATAGAGAAGACAGTACAACTGGTGCTGATATTGTCTGTCTCTGAGTTAAAAAGACCCTCGTCTTCAGGCCGGGCAGGTAGATAGTCACCGTTAGACTCGAAGAGATCATCGTTATCTGGAAGGCTACCCCCGGTGTGAAGGTCGTTGGTTCAGATTCTGAAGGAATACTACCCCCAGCTGAAGGATCATCGCCCCCAGCTTGGGAGTCCTCGTCATCTATGCGAAATCTCGTCCTTGACCGAGTACCCATATAGACTCCTTCAGATGTAACAGTTCGCTGGCTATCTGTTGGCAGACTTCTTCTTATTCTTCTGTTCGCAGAACAGAAAAAAAAGTTGGGTTAGTGGTCCACATTTTTTGATTGGGGCTCCCGTAAGGAGGACCCCATGAAGCCATGTTGGATGAAACACATAGCAACTTTTCATCATCAAAGCGATGCAGTCGTCGAAACACGGACTACCTCTGAGGCACTTTCATTGCTTTAGAGCAGCAACAGTTGATGACAATACTGGTGCACGGATGTACGCCCTAAATTGCAGTATCCTCTCTCGCTTTACGCTTATGATTTATCATGTAGCATAAATCAGCGGAAGGGAGTTTTGCCTAAAAATACATGTCACATGCATCGCCGAGCTTTGCATATGTAAGGGGAGTTGGCACATCCGGACTTAGTTCATGTGCAGGACAACCCCCACACCTAAGTTCCGTAATGACCTTGAAGACAGCCCCGTGCTATACGCGGTGGGGTCTGTCTTTTTATTGTGGGAACATAGACCCTGGAGCATGCCTTTGGGCACATGCTTTCCTAAAGTCCTGGCAGCATGCCTGGCCCTCCTGGATGTGGGCGCATAGAATGGGTCATCAGAGCATGGACGCATAGCCTATCAAAGACAGAAGTCCTCTGGCTAGAGTTATGCGCCTACATACTGCCTTGGGTGCATGATTCTGGGTGCATGCTTTAGAAAACATCGTTGTTTTCTCCCAGTTTTGCCTTCTTCGTTTGTGAGCCTCGCTGAGTTTGTCCAGAGCGTCGAACACTTTGATTCTTGGCATCGTAGTGTTTTCCTTTGCCAATTTTCGAGTGTTAAACACTCTGTTGTTGGTTGCACAAGAGGGAAGTCGCTGGGCTAGTAGAGCCCGAAACGGTATGTGCCTTCTTCGTGTTAGGAGCCTTTATGGCAGAGCTATGTGCCCACAGGGGACCTCTATGCGCCCACGTGGAGGACCTACGCACCCATATAACAGAGTTCTTCGGTTGCATATCTTCTACGACACTGGCATGATATGCACCACGAGCCTTCGGAAGCCAAGTCTTACGAGACTTGTTTGGCTTCACGGATTTTGAGGGAGTAGAGTCGTCCCTCGAGAGCATCTCTTCGAACGCCTGCTGATAGAACTTCACGATCAACATCTACTGAGTGCTCCCCACTTTATCAGTATTAGATTGCGTCACCACCTTCTCGTTAGAGAAAAAGGTAGTCCCCAGCAGAGTCGCCATTTTTGTGGACACACACAAAAAAGAAGAAGAAATGTCATCTTTTCTTATTGGCGTAAGGCACTACAAATCGAGTACGCCTGATAGATCCTGCACTGAGGATCCCCGAGTACAAAAAGAATTCTGGAGAATAGGAGATGGAGATCGAGCGGCAGTTGCTCCTTTACTCCATTGACACTCCGATTACAAAAGTGGAAGAAAACCTAAGAAAATTGCTAACTCTCGGCTCATTTGCAAGAAGGGCAACAATTTGGCTCTTAAAATGCTCTCCGTTCTGTCTATTTTTGAAGAGGTATGAGACCCCTATTTATAGTCGTTTTACACTAAAACGACTGTTATGCGCCCACAAGTGGAAAATACACTGATTTCACTGTTGGCGCATAACACCCCTTTGGGCGCATAGGGTGTAGGCGCATGGACACTGGATGATCATAGGTAGATCGTGGGTTGACGTGGCCGCATGCTTCGGTGCACGATTGCTCGTGGAGACTGACATGGCCACATGCTTCGATGCACGATTGATCGTGGATGTTGATCGAGTCGTAGGGATCTGCTGTCTTGGGCGCATAGTATGGAAGTAAGTTTATGCGCCCACACTTGAGTGCATGTTTGATCTGCATGAAAATAATATGGGCGTATAGCTCCTCTTCGATCATGTTGGCGCATAGCCCCTCTTCGATCATGTGGGCGCATAGACTCGCTTTGGTTCTGTGGGCGCATAGCCTCCTTTGGTTATGTGGGCGCATAGCTTCTTTTATCTTCTTCATGTGGGATACATAATCTTATATTTTTCATGCTTCTACAATCATGTCATGTCAAGTCAAGGGAATAGGGACGTATGACTAGGCAACTCTATCATAAGACACCGCTGGAAACAAAGATGAATAATGTACAAGCAATAAAATAACAGAAAATAACATACGTGCATGTAGAGCTAGAAAATAGGTAAAGTAATAGATGATAAAACAAGGATGAACGTAAGAAGCATGTAACTACATGACAACAGATATTTTAGTAAAAAAGAGAAAACATGTAAATACTCTACAAGTTGGCAATATATACTTATATATCACCTGCAACTGTATGTATCGCAGTCCAACTCTGATATCCTCCGTTACTCCGTTACATTCTCCTAGAATATACATTCACCAATCGATGGTACATCTATGACATACCATATATGGACTTACCATATATAGATCAATACTATTTATATACAAAACTAGTCATATTAACTATCTGACTCAATCTAACATATATAGCTTTAAATCTACCAAATAAAGTAATTTTTTTATATCATAAAAATACATTTTTATTTTTGAAAAATATTTATAAATAATTTATAATAATATTTATTCTATTTAGTTCATAGAAAAATAGGTATACAAGTCTCATATTGATCCGACGTCAATAATCACCAACTTGTGTAATAGTTTCGCATCCAAACAAATATTTTTAAACAAACAATAAATCTGAAAAAATTCTATAAAATATATTAGAATATAGATTTTATGATAACATAATACAATAATTATTTTAGAATAGTTCCTTAGGGTTCCGAGTCAAAAATGATACATAGATTCTAGGTTTTTCGGTAATTCGACAACAATCGATGGACAAACTTTTTATTAAAATATAAAATCTCCACCAAGTGGCACATAAGTATACTAGAAAGATTAAGATGTCTAGTGTATTACCAAAAATATTTGAGAGACTAAAGTGCTCCGAAGTCGCCAAAAACTAACCCGCAAAAGAATTGGTTCAGTCTGGACACCCTGTAGCAAAAATGGATGCCTCGAACGGAACCACGTGGGTGGACAATTAGAGATGAAAATAGACATTTAGGACTTCTCATTAGTTTTGATTTTGTGAGATATGGACATTAGAAAGTCGAGAAAACACGCTTACAAAAATATCGTACTTGCTGTGACGAATTTAGCACAAGTTCAGTTGACTTCATGTGCCTTCCATGCCTTGTACTGACCAAACGGGGATTCATGGCTCTCGAAAAGCTGCTGGGGTTGTTAGGGGGTATTTTAGGGTCGATATGAATGTGGTCAAAGGGTTGAAAGAAATCGGAAAAGGGGAAGAAGTTGGGGTGCGCGCGGTTAGGAGAGAAAAGGGGCGCTCGATTTTTTTGTATTTACAAATATAAAAATCGTACGGAATAGGGAGAGGGGCGTGGGTTTACATGAGAGAAAAGGATTTGGGAGAGATTAGTTTTAGTTTGGTGTAACTTGGTTGAGATTTGGATTTGTTTTTAATTAAAAAGAAAAGGGAAGATATAGTGAGATTTGTTATTTCCAAATAATCCTCTCTCAATCTTTTTTTTTTTGATATTTGCATATTCCATTGTAGGTAGCTGTAAATAATTGATAAAAATTACTCTAAAATCATCCTATTAGGCTAGGACAACCTAGAATAGGCTCTTCCAATCCTAGTTGGACTAGTTTCGGACTGGTACGATTTATTGAACTGAAATAGGCTCCGAAAGTCTAATAATTGGGTCTTGTGTGCCATTTGAGAATAAATAACACAGGAAAATCCAATTGACTGGGACACCATTGGCATGTACATAGTAGGATCAAAATAGGTCAAAATCATATATTGGGTCAAAATGTTTGAATCGATCTGGGCCTCAAATCGAAAAATACATTGAATTTGTGGCGAAGGCAAAAATGACCATTTTGACCCAAAATTGTACATAAAAATATAGTATAAATGGACATGTTTGAGTGGGACATGATATACCAAAATGAAGGTAAACTCGTCTAGAATACGAATATGGAACTTATTTTGAGAAATTGGCTAATGCTACGCTTCGAAAATCAAAGCTACGACAAAGTAGATTTATAAACAAAATTTAAATATAAAATATACTTTAATAAATAAAAATTGTCATGACCCGCACCCGCTTTTTGGATACGAGTACGTGTTCAAGTCCAGCCTAGGCCTCAGTATCGACGGTAGAACACTGTTTAGATCTCAATAATCAAAGTACACAATATTTGTTCATAAAATAATTTCTTTGCTCATTCACAATTCTAAATCAAATTACAATGTCCAAAGTTTATATTTGATAAAAATACAATATCACATTAATACCTATAAATTGGAAACAAGTCGCTTCATGATCAAATACTCTCTGAGATCGACCTTCAAAACATATCCATATCTCTCCCAAAATCCAAGTGCATAAAGTATCAATCGACTAAAGTGGAAAAACTAGGATTCCACTCGGGAATAGAACAAGTACATACATGATAAACTATTCAAGACATAATAGAAACTATAAAACAAGAAATAGCATATAAAATACATGATAATTGGTAAAACTGGAATCATGGTATGACAAGTAGAAAAAATAGGTAAACACAATAATCATGGCATGTCAACTAGAAAGAAATATGTAAACACGACTATTATGGCATGTTAATTAAGATGGAACATGTAAACACGACGATTAAGACATCTAACTGTGTTTTGAAATACAACTTTCAATATGTAAATGGCTGGAGGTAAATAAGGCATCCCGCACGTGAAGTGTGCGAGCGCTATCGTTCCAGTTTAGACCTGAGGGAGTGGTTTTTGATTTGAAAATATTGACATGTCTACTAAGGTATTTCCCTACCCGACTCATGGATTCATGTCACAGCATGAAGAATCATGATATACGATAATCACAAACACGAAAATTATAAAATACAATAGTCACGAAATACGATAAATAACGTAAAGCACAAAACTCAATAATCATGAATATGAATCCATACTCATGTGAATAATGTGTCCATAGTCATGTAATGCATATCTAAAACATGTATCATAGAAAACTATTAAAAATTAAAAGTAACCAGTGTAAGTACTTGCCTGGGTCTATTGGAATCAGCGTGCGCGACACGAGCGTATCAACATGAATTAGATTAAAAGTTATAGTCATAATTGGTCCCAAGATATAATGATGTTGAGATCCATAACATCCAATTCCAAGATAAGCCCAATATAAAAAAAGTCCAAAGTCGTCGATTCGGTTCATTAGCCATCAATATGTTCTATGATTTAGACAAAGTATAAATTAATTTTATTAAATTCTAGAAATTTGATATGTTTTAGATATTTGTGTTAATTTTTCGAAACATCGAGCGAATCATGAAACCGTGTTCGGGATCTCCTAGAATCTCGAAAACAGTATGACATTTTAATTTTTGGACAACCGACACTCAAACAATTTTATAAAAAAATAGAATACGCATTTATTAAAATAAATTACAAATTATCGAAGCTAAATTCAATACGATTCAAAAAAATTAGAGGTAAAATGGAGTACAGAGCTAGGAATTATGGCCTTTCAAAGTTGCTACGAATTTTGAAAAACGAGGCTAATTTTGTGACAAATTTTTGGCTATTTTGTACGAAAGACAGGAATTTTGGGAAAAATCTAGGAAGAGACTCCTTAAATAGGTGATAAAATGCCTAAATAGATAAGGATTAGAATTTTTAATGTTTAAAATTTTCTTTTAATTTAAATCTAATAAATTACAAATAAAGAGAACATATTTCTACATGTCTTATTGTGACTTTAAGTTATATGCTCATTTCTGCTACTATGAAACAATAATGTGTTCTGTTCAATAAGAAAGATATATCCTTAATATATTCAATTTGTCTGCTTGTGCCGCTGTGATGTGTTCCAGATTTTGAAGATTATCATTATGCACAGTCTTTGCCTTATAAAAGTGCAATTTATACTTGTACGACATCACGTCCAAGCGAGAACGATCGTTTCCCAGAGATAAATGCGAGGATGAATGACTCTGTGGAATCGGAACATGACAATTACTGTATTCAACTTATGTACCATGCATATATTTTATAGTTGATTAATTGTTCATGCACATTGTATGGTCATGGACAACTTGTGCAGTAGGTTATGCTTTCCTCGGACGGTTTTTGGGGTCCACTGAAACTGATTCGACATAGAAGAAATTATGTAAATGTGCTTTAGGCACGATGTATTACGAGACTGTAGTAGGGCTTGCTACCTGACTGGAAGGACGCACTACAATACAGATATTTTAGGACGTCCAGTAGGGCTAGCTACCTGCACACGAAGGATCACCATCTTATCGAGAGAATAGTCTAATATGACTTGTGATGCTAGTGACCTCATATAGTTAGGTTGCATGCTTATGTCATCTGCTTACGGGCTTAACTAGTTGGTCGCGAGGACAAATACACACACATATGTATATGTGCTTTATGAAGACTAACAAATGTCTAACAGGGGCACATAGCTTGACACGCTTATGTATGAATGGTATTTTTGTAATGACAGGGTGGTAAGTATTGGATAAGATAATCTGTTGTATGTGTGACACATATATACTTATAAGATACATATTGTTGTGCCGTAAAAATTAATCCTAAGGTAAAATTAGAAAGACCACATATACCTGTACGCACTCACTTATTTAACTGTGTTGGTTTTTGGCTGAGTCAGCTAGATGCCACTCACCAATATACGACAATATACTGACTCCCAAACCCCCAGGTGCAGAGATATGCTTGGGTGTGTTGAGGCGTTGGAGTTTGGTCGGGACTTCGTGATGTTCTACTAGAGATGATGCTTGTGTTTATAGAGGACATAATGTATAGAACAATATTGTATTGTATAGTTCTTGAGTTGTAAGTCTTGTGACGTTTTAATGTAACGAAAAAGAGAGGGAGAGTGCTTGTAATCGAGTTGTTCTTTGGCTTCATGTTGTTATATTCCGGTGTACCGGTGTAATATTATTAACAAAGAGAATCATTCATTACATCTTGTGTCTATTGACTCTTCTATTTTTTATATTAGTTGCAATGACTTGTATTTGAGATGTTCTATCGTTTGTGTTTCGTTTCGCCTTGTACAAGTGTAACTTCAGGCTTGTACGATGTCATGCCCAGTGATGACTTTCGGTCCTACGGGATTGGGACGTAACACTGGCGGTATACCGTTGATACAGAAACTACACTTTTCCAATAGCTTCCGAAACACGCTGAAATCATGCCGCTTTACCGCCTTCGACTTTTCAAACTTTTTTGACACAGATGACAATCGTCACACTCTGAGATGTTCTCTACATAGTTTGGGAACCTCACCCAACACCCCAAAAAATATGGTTTATTTAATGGTCACCATCGACGAGTAATTACACTACCCGAGATATAGTGTGGTGATTATGGTTGAATAAACATTGATGTTGTAGATTTTGCTTATTAAAAGACAACAACAACAACGACGATCTTCTACTTATTTTCAAATTTGTTTACCTAAATCAAATTTGTTAAGCGTTAAAAAATAAGCAAGTAAGTTTCGCAATGTAGCTCTAGAAAATAACTTTTAAAGACGATCATGTAATGCTTGTGGTTCGTATTACGTATTTCTGGAATACGTGTACAGTATTTATTCTTGTATTGCATAATTTTCTTGCTTAATTTCCTCCCTGGGCTTGGTTTATTCTTGGTTTGGGTTAGCTTGGTCGGTTTGGGATTGCTCTTGGTTCATGATGAACCAAGGGGTGAACCCCCTACCTACCACTACCACTACCATTTATTAACCCTTCTCCTTTCTCTCTCTTCATTTATCATCTTCTCCACCATTACTTCCTTACCTACCAAAGAGAGGGAGAGAGAGGTCTAGGCAAGTGCAACTTGCTTCATGGAGGAACTCTAATTTTATTGCTTCATTCTCTTCCTTACAGCATTTTAACTTACCTTAGAACTTGGCATTTTCACTTTCCATGGCTAGATTCTTCTAGATCTAAGTTTACTTTATTTACAGATTTCTTGGGTTTTGATCTACTTAATCCTGTTATTTCTAACTTTTGAGGGTTTTATGTTGTAGAGAATCTCGTTCTACCCCATTTTGACCTATGGAAGTTTGGATTTGGACTCCGGATGAAGGTTTCATGGAGCTTGGAAGCATGGATTCTTGGCGTTCTTCTTCTCGGAAGCTTGGAGAAGAAGAACAGTGCTAGACTTGACCGCATGAATACTTCATGCGGTAAGTGATTCCGAGCCGCATGAGCCTTCATACGACAGTTCTGGCCGCATGGGCTTGACTTGGCCGCATGACAATTCATGCGGCAAGTGACTTTGCCCGCATGGGATCCAGTGACCCTGGCCGCATGCACTCTCTTAATTGGGCCGCATGTGTCTTACCCTTTTCTGGCCGCATAAGGCCTTGCTCCCGAGCCGCATATGCATCAGCACCCTTGGCCGCATGACTGGAGATGTCCTTTAGCCGCATAAAACTTGACTCAGCTGGCCGCATAGACCCACTTCTTCCCAGCCGCATGAGGCTCTTGTCCTTCTAGCCGCATATGGACCCACTTTATTGAGCCGCATAAGGCTCCTGCCCCTTCAAGCCGTATGCGCCCTTGAGTGAACCTAGTCCGCATGCGCCCCCTTGCTTATGCAGCCGCATGTGCGCCCACTTTATTGAGCCGCATGAACCCGGGCCCGTTTTCAGCCGCATGAGAAACCCTTTTCCCGTCAGCCGCATGCGCCTCCTTCTATACCCAGCCGCATGGGCTTCTACTAAACCGTATGCGCCTGACCCTATTAGCCGCATGGGCTGTTC
This sequence comes from Iris pallida, assembly GCA_029216955.1. Lineage (NCBI taxonomy): Eukaryota > Viridiplantae > Streptophyta > Magnoliopsida > Asparagales > Iridaceae > Iris > Iris pallida. Next base: position 9,350,185 of record JANAVB010040018.1, on the reverse strand, counting down.
TCTTTTCAGCCGCATGAGATCATTTCTGGCCTGCATATGTCTTAGCCGCATGGCTCTTCTATAGCCCTGAATATTGATATTTTATTAGATATTTTACGTCCATTTTATATCATTTTGTCCTGAACTCGATAATCACGAATTTACTTGATATGTTTGGACATGATAATTGAGCCTGACATGACAGTGACCCGTAGTGGTGCACTCCTGACATGACTAACCTGACCTGATAGTAGGCCCGTCGCGGTGCACTCCTGACCAGTAAACTGGACTGTGATAACCTGACATGATTTTCTTGATAAGCTGTTGCGACGGCTACCTGACATGACATGACCTGTATAAATGTCCTGGACACCGTAGGCGATTGTGCTTGTACAAATAATCTGGTCCTGTCTTGCATCATGTCTAGGAGGGGACTCCTGAGTACCACGGTCAGGAGTACCTACTGAAATGGACTAAGGCTAATAACTAGATTAATACATTAGTCACTGAAGAGATTTCCCAGCTACAGGCAATCCCGTTACCTGGGCACGCCTTGGGATCTGTAGCCTGCCGTCGAGTAGGGCATATTTCCAGCACACTGTCATGTGTTGCACCCTTCAAGCTACCTAAGGGTACATTCGTTTTCCTGGACGATGTACCCTCCTGAATTCAACTCTAAAATCCTTCAACCCGGGTAACCTGGATGGTCTGCAGGGCTTGTGGCTATGGAATAATCTCACTGCATCTTGTTAGTAATTAGGCTTGTGATAACCCTAGTTAGTTAAAGTATCAAGCCGTAATTCTTGCTTGGCCGTGAAATGATTGGATGGAGTCTAACCAGTCTAGTCTTGTCCTGATCCTGTTCCAGATTATTGAATGACCAGAATGCTTGTATTTATTTTCCCGATAAATGGTAAGAATTCCAAGTTCTGTTCAACGAAGGGTTACAACCCCGGTCCTTGTTTGGTTTACGGGTTGTAACCTGGTTATCTGAATAGTTCTATGGTTATCTCGTCGTATATCATCCTGATGTATTTTCTTTATTTTAGTTCTTACTTTTATTTATATCTTGTGCTGATTGCTGGTTTTAGTTCCTAAGTGAAGCTTCCTTTGTGACACTTGCTCTTTCTGGGGTCTGATCCAGCTGGTTTTGTGTGGTCAGATTTCGGAGCAGCTCCGGAGGATCTACCGACCTTCTAACCAGATGGTGGCCACTAGACGGAACCCTGGCAACGAGTGGGTTTATTTTTGATCTCCCACTTTATTGTAAAAATATTCTTTTGAGGCATTTTGCCGACGAGCACCTGTTTAGCTCGATTGCACTTTACTTACTGTCTGCCTACGGGCTGTAACATGATTAACAGATCCTAGGGTTGATCATGTATGACTAAACTCTTGCTAGTCCTAACATTTTGTAACGACTAGCTTCATGATCAGCTGAATATGTAATATTTGGGACGCCTTATTATTGTATATTTAATGATCATACATCTTGTAACTTTTACTTACTTGCTTGTGATTGAGACAATAGGCTTGTTCATGACCTTAAGAGACTGCTGGCTTGTAGTTAAACCCTTATGTATCTAGACAGCCGTGACCGTATAGCAAGATGGATTCCATTTCATATACGTAGCTGGCTATGTCTGCCCCCGCTCTCCAGTATTCTGGTTCTGGGGCGTGACATGGTTTAAGTGGTGGGCCATGCAGGTCTTGTAAATCAAGATATGTGAGGGTTTATCGAATAGATGTCTCAATCAGTATTCGTCCTTGATCTCTGCTCGTATCTTCTGAATCCCTAGATTCTTGTCCTGCTCATATGCTTGTATCGTTGATCTGTCCTGGTCCTTCCTTATTGTTCCCTATGTCGTCTTCTTCAGCGGCATTGTTCGTGGTCCTACCGACCAGCAAGGCGGAGCACTTCCCGCGGACCAGCAGCAACCTGGAGATCAAGCCCAGCATTCCGGAGTAGCCTCCAGAGTCGTGCCTTCTGGCGGAGAGCCACCAGTCCAGCCAGTTCAACCTGTAGAACATGATGACGGCACTTTGTAGGACTCGTCAGGACCTTGATAGCTTCCCAAGACCGACGTGGAGATGCCTTGTACCCGGCAGAGACGGATGCTTTGACCCGGGGTGGTCATCAGGGTAACAGCACGGCCAACAGCTTCAAGCGCTTGAACCCTCCATTCTTCGACGGTAGTGAAGATGCTATCGCAGCAGATGCATGGCTTCAGGACACAGAGGTGATTTAGAAGCAGCCAGGACCCCAGAGAACGAGAAGGTGGCCGTTGTGCGCCTGCAGTTGTTAGATCTTGCCCGCAGCTGGTGGGCAGCGCAGGCCGTTGGATTAGCACCACCTATTGCTTGGGCAGTATTCAGAGAGAGATTCCAGACCAAGTATTTCGATGCCGTGGCTCGGTATGATCTGCAGACGAGGTTTACCAATCTGAAGCAAGGAGGCAGGACGGTCGACGGATATGCAGCCGAGTTTTCCAGACTCAGTCGGTTTGCTCCCACTTTGGTGGCAACCGAGTATGATAGAGCCCAGCGGTTCCAGCAGGGACTTCACCTGGAGATCTTATTGGCAGTTGAGCAGTTTGAGCATCAGACTTTTGATGCAGTCTTGAGAGCAGCCCGGAGGCATGAGTATACCTCCCAGAGGATTGTGGATAGGGCCGGAGGTCGGAAGAGATCTCACGGCCAGATGAATCAGTCTTCAGCACCAGTCCCGGCAGCCAGGGCTTTGACTATTGGAGCTCCGAGGCGAACTACCTCAGTAACGTCAGTTCAGCATTCTACTCCGACGCACCATCAGCAGCAGAAGCAGAAGCAATCTTCCGCAGTAGGTTGTTCTCATTGTGGGAAGCCAGGCCATGTAGTGGAAGAATATCGTAGGGCGCAAGGATTGTGCCTGGCTTGTGGAGCACCAGACCATAGGGTTGGGTCCTGTCCGAATAGGGGTGGTTCATCATCGTCCAACCTTTCTAGTTCTTCGGTGAGAGAACCAGCTCCGGTCCAGCAGCAGTAGTATCCATTGCCGAGGCCCTTGCCGCCTCAGTCCCAGATGTTCCAGCAGCAGAACCCCCAGCAGCATGTTCAAGCCCAGGCCCAGAGTTAGAATAGGCAGCGAGGATTTCAGCAGAGGGGACCAGTACCCCGAGGACACGGTCAGGCTATGGTGATGACCGTGGAGGAAGGATTGGCACCAGGAGAGGTAGTGGCAGGTACTATTCTCGTCAACTCCTTTCCAGCTTCAGCTTTATTTTGATTCTGGTACATCGTATTCTTTTATGTCTGCACGATTCACGACACGGGTAGGATTGGAGCCCGAGTCATTATCAGTAAGGCTCAATATACTTACTGGTAACGGACTTGTGGGAGTAGATAGAGTGTTTTCCTCGTGTCGGATCGTAGTTAGCGGTAGAGACTTCCCCGCTAGATTGATAGAATTCTCGATGGCAGATTATGATGTGGTCTTAGGGATGGATTGGTTGAGGAACCATATGCTAGAATAGACTGCCACATTGGCAGGGTTGTTTTTAGCATTCCAGGCGAGCCGGAGTTTTCTTTCTCCCGAGGCGAAGTTGAGTCATCTCTTTCGATATTGCGGATGGCAGTAGCAGCAGTTCAGTTGCCCAGGATAGTCGAAGAGTTTCCAGATGTTTTCCCAGAAGAACTTCCATGTATGCCTCCGGAGCGGGAGATCGAGTTCACTATAGACTTGATTCCCGGGACAGCCCCAGTGTCAGAGAGAGTCTACAGGATGGCGCCGTCAGAGTTGGAGATATTGTACAAGATGATTGAAGAACTCAGAACCAAGGGATTCATTCGTGCTAGTGGATCGCCTTGGTGAGCCCCGATGCTTTTTGTAAAAAAGAAGGATAGTACGTCCAGGTTATGTGTTGATTATCGTACCTTAAACTCAGTGACAATCAAGAACAGATACCCTCTTCCGAGGATAGATGACTTGTTTGATCAACTCAAGGGGGCTTCAGTATTCTCGAAGATTGATTTGCGCTCAGGTTACCATTAGATCAGAGTCAGAGAGCAGGACATCCCGAAGACAGCTTTTAGATCGAGATATGGGCATTGGGAGTTCCTTGTTATGCCTTTTGGAGCAACCAATGCGCCGGCAGTATTCATGGACCTCATGAATCGCATCTTCATGCCTTACTTGGATCAGTTTGTAATTGTGTTCTTGGATGACATCCTGGTCTATAGCAAGCGTGAGGTGGAGCATGAGCAGCATCTCCTATAGTTTTTTAGATCCTCAGAGAGCACCAGTTATATGCCAAGTTCAGTAAATGCGAGTTCTGGCTCGATCACATTTCGTACTTGGGTCATATCATCACTCGAGGAGGAGTAGAAGTGGATCCCCAGAAGATTGTGGCTATTGAGTCATGGCCAGTGCCCAGCACAGTTGCAGAGGTTCGTAGTTTTCTTGGATTGACCGGCTACTACCGGCGGTTTGTTTCAAATTTTGCTCGAATTTTAGCGCCATTGACGCAGTTGACCCGCAAGGATGCGCAGTTTGCTTGGACAGCAGAGTGTCAGAGTTTTTTTGAACAGTTGAAGCGAGGATTGATAACAGCTCCTATTCTCATGCTTCCAGATGGGACCAGAGGATTCTCAGTGTATTGTGATGCTTCAGGCAGAGGATTAAGATGTGTTCTGATGCAGCATGAGAAGGTAATAGCTTATGCGTCACGACAACTTCGTGATCATGAGAGGAATTATCCAACCCATGACTTGGAGCTGGCAGCAGTAATATTTGTACTTAAGTTGTGGAGCACTATTTGTATGGAGATAGGGTAGAGATTTTCATCGACCACAAGAGCCTGAAATATGTTTTCACCCAGAAGGATCTTAACATGCGTCAGAGAAAGTGGCTGGAGCTTCTTGTGGATTATGATGTCAACCTGCAGTATCATTCTGGGAAGGCCAATGTTGTTGCGGATGCATTGAGCAGGAGAGCGGGAGTTTATTTTCTAACAGCACAACCAGAGCTGTTAGCAGATCTTCAGAAGATGGGTATTGAAGTTGTTCTCCCTTCCAGTGTGGCCTTGATGGCCAGTATGTAAGTTCAGTCCACTATAGTCGAGAGGATCCGGATGGCACAGTCGGCAGATTCCAAGCTTCAACGACTCAGAGCAGAGTGTGAGGCAGGACGAAGACCAGAGTTATGCATTCATGAGGATGGTACACTTTGACATAGTAAGCGTCTTTGTATACCCAGTGGAGATATCAGACAGAAGATCATGTCAGAGGTGCACAGTTCGCAGTATTCCATCCATCATGGCAGTACAAAGATGTACCGCGATATCCGTCAGCACTTCTGGTGGAATGGCATGAAGCGAAAGATAGCTCGGTTTGTCTCTTGATGTTTGGTTTGCCAATAAGTTAAGGCCGAACATCAGAGACCGGCTGGACTTCTTCAGCCTTTGCCCATTCCAGAGTAGAAGTATGAGCATGTGACCATAGATTTTGTGAATGGATTACCTAGATCCCCAGCCGGTAGAGATGCTATTTGGGTTATAGTTGATCGGCTCACGAAGGTGGCTCACTTTCTCCCATTCAGAGTTGGCCAGTCAACGGCTCAGTTAGCAGAGATGTACCTCAGACAGATTGTCAGGTTGCACGGTATGCCAGTCAGTATCACCTCGGATCGAGATTCAAGATTTACGTCGCACTTTTGGCGTAGCTTGCAAGAGAGTTTGGAAACTCATCTCCAGTTCAGTTCAGAATATCACCCGCAGACAGATGGCCAGTCGGAGCGCACGATCCAGACTCTTGAAGACATGTTACAGTCTTGTACACTTGACTTCGGTGGTTCATAGGAAGATCACTTGTACCTGGTGGAATTCTCGTACAATAACAGTTTCCAGGCCAGTATCCAGATGGCACCGTTCGAGGCACTGTATGGTAGGAAGTGCAGATCCCCGCTAGCCTGGGATGATGTTGGAGAGAGACAGATGCTCGGTCCAGAAATGATTGCCCGGACAGTTGAAGTGGTCAGGCGAGTCAGAGATTATCTTCGAGTTGCCCAAGATCGCCAGTGCCATTGGGCCGATTCTCATCGGCGCCCTCTCACGTTTTCGGTCGGCGATCATGTATTCCTGAGGATTTCGTCTAACCGTGGCGTCATTCATTTCGGTGTACGGGACAAGCTTAGTCCTAGGTATATAGGACCGTTTGACATTCTGGAGCGAGTAGGAGATGTATCCTATCGTCTCGCTCTTCCGCCGTCGCTAAGCGAGGTGCATGACGTGTTCCATGTATCCCAATTACGACGGTATATCCCGGATCCGAGCCACATCCTGGATCATTCGGAATTGGTTGTTGGTACCAACCTTTCGTATAAGGAGAGGCCCGTGTCTATATTAGACCGGAGAGAGAAGATCCTCAAGAACAAGACTATCAAGTTAGTCCGAGTTGCTTGGGGTCATCACTCTTTGGGAGAGTCAACGTGGGAGCGTGAGGATGATATCCGATCGCGATATCCCGACTTGTTTGACTCGTGAGGTATAATGTCTTTCTTATGCCTCATGCCTTCGATTCCTTGCTTGAATGAGTGATTGTCTGCCTAGTTATAGCTTGCATGTGATTAATGTAGCTTGTTATTGCTCTTCTAGCCTCTTGATTAAATTCCAAGGACGGAATGCTTTTAAGGTGGGTAGAGTTGCAATGCCTGTGGTTCGTATTACGTATTTCTGGAATACGTGTACGTATTTATTCTTGTATTGCATGATTTTCTTGCTTAATTTTCTTCCTGGGCTTGGTTTATTCTTGGTTTGGGTTAGCTTGGTTCGGTTTGGGATTGCTCTTGGTTTATCATGAACTAAGGGGTGAACCCCCTACCTACCACCACCACTACCATTTATTAACCCTTCTCCTTTCTCTCTCTTCATTTATCATCTTCTCCACCATTACTTTCTTACCTACCAGAGAGAGGGAGAGAGAGGTCTAGGCAAGTGCAACTTGCTTCATGGAGGAACTCTAATTTTATTGCTTCATTCTCTTCCTTACAGCATTTTAACTTACCTTAGAGCTTGGCATTTTCACTTTCCATGGCTAGATTCTTCTAGATCTAAGTTTACTTTATTTTTGGATTTTTTGGGTTTTGATCTACTTAATCCTGTTATTTCTGAGTTTTGAGGGTTTTATGTTGTAGAGAATCTCGTTCTACCCTATTTTAACCTATGGAAGTTTGGATTTGGACTCCGGATGAAGGTTTCATGGAGCTTGGAAGCATAGATTCTTTGCGTTCTTCTTCTCGGAAGCTTGGAGAAGAAGAACAGTGCTAGACTTGACCGCATGAATACTTCATGCGGCAAGTGATTCTGAGCCGCATGAGCCTTCATACGACAGTTCTGGCCACATGGGCTTGACTTGGCCGCATGATAATTCATGCGGCAAGTGACTTTGTCACATGGGATCCAGTGACCCTGGCCGCATGCGCTCTCTTAATTGGGCCGCATGTGTCTTACCCTTTTCTGGCCGCATAAGGCCTTGCTCCCGAGCCGCATATGCATCAGCACCCTTGGCCGCATGATTGGAGATGTCCTTTAGCCGTATAAAACTTGACTCAGCTGGCCGCATAGACCCACTTCTTCCCAGCCGCATGAGGCTCTTGTCCTTCTAGCCGCATATGGACCTACTTTATTGAGCCGCATAAGGCTCCTGCCCCTTTAAGCCGCATGCGCCCTTGAGTGAACCTAGCCGCATGCGCCCCCTTGCTTATGCAGCCGCATGTGCGCCCACTTTATTGAGCCACATGAACCCGGACCCGTTTTCAGCCGCATGAGAAACCCTTTCCCGTCAGCCGCATGCGCCTCCTTCTATACCCAGCCGCATGGGCTTCTACTAAACCGCATGCGCCTGACCCTATTAGCCGTATGGGCTGTTCTCTTTTCAGCCGCATGAGATCATTTCTGGCCGCATATGTCTTAGCCGCATGGCTCTTCTATAGCCCTGAATATTGATATTTTATTAGATATTTTACGTCCATTTTATATCCTTTTGTCCTGAACTCGATAATCACGAATTTACTTGATATGCTTGGACATGATAATTGAGCCTGACATGACAGTGATCCGTAGTGGTGCACTCCTGACATGACTAACCTGACCTGATAGTGGCCCATCGTGGCGCACTCCTGACCAATAAACTGGACGTGATAACCTGACATGATTTTTTTGATAAGCTGTTGCGACGACTACCTGACATGACATGACCTGTATAAATGTCCTGGACACCGTGGGCGACTGTGCTTGTACAAATAATCCGGTCCTGTCGTGCATCATGTCCAGGAGGGGACTCCTGAGTACCACGGTCAGGAGTACCTACTGAAATAGACTAAGGCTAATAACTAGATTAATACATTAGTCATAAAGAGATTTTCCAGCTACAAGCAATCCCGTTACCTGGGCACGCCTTGGGATCTGTAGCCTGCCGTCGAGTAGGGCACATTTCCAGCACACTGTCATGTGTTGCACCCTTCAAGCTACCTAAGGGTACATTCGTTTCCTGGACGATGTACCCACCTGAATTCAACTTTAAAATCCTTCAACCCGGGTAACCTGGATGGTCTGCAGGGCTTGTGGCTGTGGAATAATCTCACTGCATCTTGTTAGTAATTAGGCTTGTGACAACCCTAGTTAGTTAAAGTATCATGTCGTAATTCTTGCTTGGCCGTAAAATGATTGGATGGAGTCTAACCAGTCTAGTCTTGCCCTGATCCTGTTCCAGATTATTGAATGACCAGAATGCTTGTATTTATTTTCCCGATAAATGGTAAGAATTCCATGTTCTGTTCAGACGAAGGGTTACAACCCCGGTCCTTGTTTGATTTACGAGTTGTAACCTGGTTATCTGAATAGTTCCATGGTTATCTCGTCGTATATCATCCTGATGTATTTTCTTTATTTCCAGTTCTTACTTTTATTTATATCTTGTGCTGATTGCTGGTTTTAGTTCCTAAGTGAAGCTTCCTTTGTGGCACTTGCTCTTTCTGGGGTCTGACCCAGCTAGTTTTGTGTGGCCAGATTTCGGAGCAGCTCCGGAGGATCTACCGACCTTCCAGCCAGATGGTGGCCACTAGACGGAACCCTGGCAACGAGTGGGTTTATTTTTGATCTTCCACTTTATTGTAAAAATATTCTTTTTGAGGCATTTTGTCGACGAGCACCTGTTTAGCTCGATTGCACTTTACTTACTGTCTGTCTACGGGCTGTAACATGATTAACAGATCCTAGGGTTGATCATGTATGACTAAACTCTTGCTAGTCCTAACATTTTGTAACGACTAGCTTCATGATCAGCTGAATATGTAATATTTGGGACGCCTTATTATTGTATATTTAATGATCATACATCTTGTAACTTTTACTCACTTGCTTGTGATTGAGACAATAGGCTTGTTCATGACCTTAAGAGACTGCTGGCTTGTAGTTAAACCCTCATGTATCTAGACAGCCGTGACCGTATAGCGAGATGGATTCCATTTCATATACGTAGCTGGCTATGTCTGCCCCCGCTCTCCAGTATTCTGGTTCTGGGGCGTGACATGATCATTCCATAATCAAATGAGTTTTTTTTATGTAGTTTCTAGCAGATTATAGTTAGCAAGCAACTTTGGACTGATTGTAAAAAAAAAAAGCGACAACCATGATGAACAATCTCAAAATCTAGCCAAAGATGGATGGTTCTTAAACTACTGTGACTGCTTATGCTTATTTTTTCTAAAAATTTAATCCCGAAAATGTTTAATAGTAACAATTTCTTAACAATTATTTGAAAAGCTAGTTCAATTTTAAACTAACTTTTAAAAGCGGATAGAAAATTGCTTTTAAAAACTGTTTCTGATGGTGCTTTTTTTGAAAGCAGCAGCTGCAATCCCATACCAGGCCTAGGTCCGGACTTTTGTGAGCTGAGCCAGTAAGAAAAATTTCTAAATCAGAATCCCGCCACGTCCAATCTTTTCTATTTTCTGCTGGCGGGAAGAAAAGGACCCGCATCAAATCTCATCCGCCCGTCGAACGGGACCAAATCAACGGTCGCCAAACCTCCAACCCCCTGCCCACGGATCGCCAACAAAACATTTCGCGCGAAAATCTCCCAAAACCCAAAAATTAGCGCGCGGAAATTTCTAATCCCACTTCATCTCCTTCCTCTCTTTAAACCCCTCTCTCTTTCTGTGGAACGCACCCATTCCTTCTTTCTTTCTCTCTCTAGCAATGACCGGCTCTTCAACGAAGGCGAACCCGCCCAGGCCCAGGAAGAGAGTGGAGGTCGACACCATGAAGCGAGCGAGAGACGGAAGCGCATTCACCAGATGGTACCAGCAACTCCAACTGCTGTTCTATCTGCAGCATGATTTCCTCAGATGGGGTTCATGTTTGTAACGTGTTTGTTGTTTTGTTGCAGCGAGGTCTGCAACAAGGACGTGCCGGTGGTGCT